>OZ022498.1:3057846-3657846 GCA_963989385.1 Ctena decussata
CATTCGTGAGAACGGACGCACACACGGACGGACGAGGGTCATTTCTATAGTCCCCCTCCGCCTACGTCGGGTGACAAAAAAAATCCCAAAATGACCACTCTCCAATGTACTTTGATTATAGTAATGATGCAACCTCAAAACATGATGCAATATCATGACTGTCCCAAAATAGCTTGGAGAGGAGGGGCTTAATTAGAATACTGCTTTGAAAGTATTTGTCATGCTGTTATTTAGCTTGGAGAGGAGGAGCATAATTAGAATACTGCTTCTAGAGTGAGTGTCGTGCTGTCATTTATGATTTGCGTTCAGATGACTTTGCACATTCCCATTCATTCAGTTTTTGGAGCTCAAACATGGCTGGTCACTTTGATTTTCCTTTGTTGAATGAGGATTATTTCTTCTCTTTACACAAATCATAGGCTAGCTGTTTGATTTGTGTTACGAGATGCATCTTATTACAGAGGACAGTTTCCATATAAGAGGAGTATTTTGTGATTTTATTTCTCCATTTAAAAAGGTATGTTGTAGATATTCATTAGAACTGCCTTTTCGAGGCAATTCTAACAAATATTTACGACATGCTTTAAAACAATGCTGTGAGTACCTATAGAACTGCCTCGTCGAGGCGATTCTAATAAGTATCCACATGTTTTTACAGTTTAAAAAAATAATGTTATGGTTTGCCATAGAACCGCCTCGTCGAAGTGGTTCTAAGGAGTAACCATAAAACTCATTTTTTATGGAGAATACTGCCAAATACTCCCTTCATCTGTCCCTCTGTAATGAGAAAAAACCATTCGAGAAATCTACATTGACTTCTAAATCAATTTGACCTGTCATGTTGAAGCTATTTTTAGACATGACAAGCCACAGAAGACTGTATGAATTTTCAAGATTGGTGAAGACTCTCTTCATGGATAAGAGATGAGTCTACACCAATAAATCTATTGAAAATTTGAAAATTCGGGTGATCTGATTGGTTTATTATCTGGGGCAAACACTAAGTAGCTATTTTGTTTTCATAATTTGAAATGCATGGTCCTCGAAAAGGGGAATGTTTTGTTCATTTCTGTTTTTAGGAGTTTATATTTTTTATGTTGATATTTTTCTCGAAATGTAAATATATTTATTGTTTCTACTGTTTCATTGTTTGAAACCTCTGAAGAAGCCGAAAGGCGAAAGCGCTTAGGTAACACATTGAGAATAGCACTTTTATGATGGTTATCTCTCCATGTATAACCAATTTTGAATCATTTTAGCATCCCGAGTGGATCCAGTACTACCGAAATATTGTGTTTGTTAGATGTATTTACCTAAATATATATTGTCTGTGTGTTTTTTTTATATATCTGATGTTTATAAACAGCACATTATTTTGGGGAATGGAACTACAGTAGTTTTCCCAGGAAAACGTATATGGTAATATACAGATGAAACAAACAGAAGAAAATAAAGGTTTGGAATAAAAATTCAATTAATTATGTTATCTTGTTGTAAAGATACTACACATATATTGGTTGTATACTGGCCAAACGCTTAAATATACACAGAGGCAAAATAATTTGAATGCCTTATGTTACTTGTACTTCTGCCTTTTACTTATTTTTCACTGCTCAGATTTGGTAGTCTGCATATTTTACCTTAACTCATTGAATATTAATGGTATAATAGTTAAATTACTGATTGAAACGCTTGACACACATGTTGATTTTGCATGTTTTTTCCGCGTGCAGCAAACTGGACAATACGATTTAGTCTGTATTTGATATTTGTTTTTCTTAACAAACCACAGCATTTGCGTTTCATTTGCATGATGACAAGTCTCTCTTTGGTAAACAGAAACCATAATCGCAAAAGCAAGATACAGTCTACACATTTACTGACCGCATTTATCTTAATTTTCATTGCTAAGGTATGTAATTTGGCTTGCTCTATTCTGCCTTTAAGTACAGTAATGACACGGAATTAAATGACTTAAGAATAATTATTTAAGAAAATTTGAAATTTCTGTAGTACCATGGAAAAATTGGCGAAGCAAGGCATACACTGTTAACCCCCTGAGCCAATGACGTCAGATATATGTTACCATAGCAACTAAGAGCTAGTTCATATTGATACATGTCTAAATGATGTCATACACACGTCATTCTGTCAAGGTACTAAGCACAACAGTTGGTAATTCCATTGTTGCTATAGTAACATATCTATGACGTCATCTCATCTACAACGATTGCCATGCTCCTCTCGAGTTATAAGTGAGATGCTACCTGAACTACATACTATGGTAAAAAGAGTTATCATCCCAAACCTACAATAGATTCTCAAATAATTTAATTCTCTGTTGAATGTTGATTAGTAAGATTACTGAAGAAAATGCTTGACTAGCGACACCAGGCGTCAACGTTTTACCCTTTTTGCACTTGCATCATTTTGGAAAAAAATGCTGTTATACCATTTTTTTTTAATTCTCGGTTGTTTTTGTTTCTAAATAAATTGTAACGTTTGCATTTCATTTACATGATCATAGTTCTTTTAGTGCAGAGGTTGGCCAATGAAGGATGTCGTTACTGGCTTTATCATATGACGTCGCATCTGAGAGTGTAATAAAGCCATGCATTAAAAACGATAATCCACTAGTGGATTAAATATGCAAATTACGTCGTAACGTTATACGCTGTATGTATAACCTGAGTATCTAAATAAACTAAACTTGACTGATTGGCAATAAAATGTATAGTTTCTTCTGGCTCGGAGTACTTTTGCCTCTGTGCATTTGATTTCTGTCTGCCACAGAGAGCCTTGTCGTCATGAAAACGAATCACAACTGCCGTGATTTGTTTAAAGAGCAACCGAAATCTCATATACAGATTAACAGCAAAATCTTATTGTTCAGGGCCCAGGCCCCGAGGTTATAAAACTTTTTTCATGCTCAACTCAGCTAAGCATGAAATTTAAAATGCCCATTAATATAAAAATACCAAGAAATTCAGCATTTTTCAGGCTCAGATAAGCCAAGAAGGCTATTTTTTCTACTCATAAATATTAAAATGCCAACAATTGTTGGCATTTTAATATTTATGAGCAGGAAAAATTTCATGCTCAGCTGAGTTGAGCATGAAAAAAGTTTTATAACCTCGGGGCCAGTTGTTTTAAGCATCGTAAACCTAACGAGCTCGTTTAGTGGTCAACTCGTTGAGTGTTTTATGACTTTAAAATCAAATACACTTACAATTTTTGTTAAATTTTTTAAAAAATTTGTTAAAAGCTTTTGCAGTGTACAAGCTTCTTACATTTTTCAAACAAAATATTGGCGTATTTGAGATATTTAAAACGTTTGAAGTTCTAACGAAACATTAATTAGAGACGGCATTAGTTTTGAACAACTGGGACCTGTTTGCTGCACATGGAAAACATGCAAAATCGACATGTAGGCTCAGTGCCGCAAGTCAAGCGTTTGAATCAGTAATTTTTGCTTTACCACATTGATGTATCTTGAGTGAAAACAAATCACGCAGAATGTCAGATGAAAAATAAGTAAGTAAAATATAGGCATTCAAACAGTGTATACTTTCTTTTGCTTCTAAGTATATATAAAAACTGAAAGCCAAGTTGATGTGAGGAACAAATGACTATTTGTACATGTAAGTTTGTTTTGCAAAGAAAACTTTTATGCAAATCTTTTTTTTTTTAAGTGTAATTTTAATATGTTTAGGATAAAAATTCGAAAATCGGTATCTCTCACTAATTATATTGGTAATTTCATTTGCATTGGACAGCAAATAGATAATAAATTATTCTAATAATAACAAATAACCAAAATGTCAATTGGACTGATCAGCCTTGGTTGTTCGTATATGTGCTTTTGTCACAGAGCAAACGAAAAAAAGGGAGGAGGGGCAAAGGAATACAAGGAGGTACATATATAGAACTTTATTAAATTAAAAAGGAAAAAAAATGTACAGCAAATATTCTCAAAATTGGGACACCTAAAATACTACCGTAGTTTTCTTAAAAGCAGTAATGCATGCAAAGGATGCAAATGGAATAGTGAACAGTGAAGCTCCTCTTCAGACTGTTCTTTTAGGATCAGTCTGATCTGGTCCAGATGTTACAAAACTTGAGTACATTCTCAAACTCAAAATAAAGCACACTGATTGGCTGCTTCCGAGCACACTCAAAATAAAGCACACTGATTGGCTGCTTCCGAGCACATGCTCGGAAGCAGCCAATCAGTGTGCTTTATTTTGAGTTTCAGATTATTTTCAAGTTTTATAACCTCGAACTCTGGTCTCAACTGCTTTCTCAGACCTATTTATCCCAATACTTAGAGCTTGTACGGTAAAGACGCCCAAAAAGGCAATGCTAAATATGTAATTGACAGCGCCTGGTATTTACCTTACGGTTAGTGCGAACAGAGAAGACTCAGATTAAATGTAGCATGCGCTTCGTGACTTGTTGTATATGCTTCCCTGAAGGACAGAGCCCATCTAAAATGGGATCAATTTAAAAGAAAGAATTTGCTCCTATGAGAGCAAATTCTTTCCTTTAAAATTTGACCCTCATTGAGAAGGGAGGGCGAAATTAAAATTGCAAAGAATGCTTTCCCTGAAAGGATCGTATTTTAATGTAAAATAGGTGCATTTAAAAACAAATCAGGTAAAGTCCGCTAAAGCCTGCTACATTGTAGCATGGCATTATTCAACTTGCCAAATTGTGATAAAATTCTAAGCCAAGCCAAAACAATTTGAATCAGGTTCACACTTCTTTTCCCCGTCGTTATAATAATATTCTTCCGGACATGTCAGTTCGGTTGGCATGACATCGCCGTCGCATGCGAAGAATCTTCTACTACACATTCCGCAGTTGTCGGGGAATACGGTGCCAATTGTTTTGTTTTCACACGACACTGAAAATAGAACAAGACAATCGTACAATTACGGTGCCTAGCCGCAATAATCTAGGTCCTGTCAGAGAGTAGCACCAATCCCCCGGTCTCTTGAAGTCGCCCCCCCCCACGCCCCCCCCCCCCCCCCACCCCTACAAACACTACACCACCACCACCATCCGGAAGCAATGACTTTATTTAATAGATAAATCTCCCACCGGAAAAAAGCTATATACAGTAGAGATTTTTTTTCTTTCTTTTTTTTTTTTTGGTCCATTTCTCATAACGTTGCTTCCCAGGTGCCTAAGCGGAACGAATCCATGGTTGCACAACTCCTGGCACCGAGTTTGTTTGTGAGTGAGTTCCCTGTCCAATTCCAAGAGGAGTAGAGACTTTCTTCAAAACCAACTAAGTGGCTTGTGCTCCCAGCGAAGACTCAGATCACCCTGCGAAAGCGCCGAGCGAAGACTGCGATCAGCTTGGGTATAAGCCCAGGCTGATCTGAGTCTTCGCAGGCTGATGGGAGATGCCCAGGCTGATCTGAGTCTTCGCAGGCTGATCTGAGTCTTCGCAGGCTGATGGGAGATGCCCAGGCTGATCTGAGTCTTCGCTGGGCGAAAGCCCAGGCTGATCTGTATCTTCGCTAGGCCCACATACCACTTTGTTGGTTTTCTGCAAAGAATGGGTATACATGTGTACGTAGTACATGTATGTGTACGTATATGAGTATGTGCAAGCGTTCAGCTGCGCGTCTGTGCATCTCCCTGCAAGATTGCATGAGTGTTTGTAAAGTACATACATGTATAGCGATGGCGAGAAATCTTAGAAAAAGCTTAATTTTCTAATGAACATGATGAAAAGGAATAGAAGACTAAGTCAGGAAAAGACTTTCATATAAGCTCTTCGCTTACATGTACTGTCAGATCCTGTACCATATTGTATATGGTACTGTTAAATAAAATATTCTTTTAATTAAAGAAAGGCGAATGGATATTTTCGTGTGTCTGTTTGTATGTTTGTCTGTCTGTCTGTCTGGGAAGCATAAGGATGAAGAATTTTTCAAAAGTACATTCAGGTTTTTATTTTCCTTTGTTGCTCAGCTAAAAAAAAGGTGATTCTCTTTCGGGCGCAATTGTGTTCTTATGCACATGGCGATACGCATGCATATGTGCGTATTTTTGTGCGTGTCTGTATGTGTATTCAACTGTATATCAAAGACTCTAGTAACCATACCAACGATTTGGGGCGGGGCGTAGGGGAATGGGGGTGGGGTAAGAATGGAGGGCGTGGCTCTATGAAGAGGGAATATTCTACTAGTCGTCTTGCCTATCACTATTTATCTGGGGCGAAAGGAGAAAAAGTACTCTCTGACAGATCCGACTAAGTCGAAGCTAAGACATAATGCCTATTTTAGCACTAAAGCAAAACAAAATTGTATTTTTAATCCACTAAGCTAAAAGATGTACTCTAAAATTCTAGAAGATGGGATGCCTAAAACAATCATCGCAACTATTCTGGAAATCAAACAATTTGGTCACATGGCGGAAACGTATCCAAGAAGATGCAGATGGAATGGCAAATATTGTAGATCCTGATCAGACTGCTCCTTTAGGCAAGCAGTCTGGGTCTGCAATGTTTGTTCAGACCCCGTACTAAACTCAACGTTTAATCGGCCCTTGGAATCGAAATAATTTGGCTCTAGCATTGAATTGTTGAGATCGGTCAGTATCACTCGCGCTCGCACTCGTGATATAATCGACTTTACACAGTTTCTGACGGTCTCCAAAGAGTGAATTTTTACTCAAAAATTCACTGCAAGAGCTGATCTATTTCTGAAATATCAGTTTAGTCTCTGGATTGGTTTTGAACGGATAAAAATTATATAAAACTGGTGTGGACCCTATATCGTCACCGGTATCGATAAGATGTGTACACATTTCAGAGCACCAGATAAGAAGAGATAATTCTAAGATATTTTCCTTATTTCTTGATGAAAACATGCATTGTGACCCTCATTAGAACCGGCGAGACGGTTCTAATGAGGGTTCACAAAGTATGTTTTATTGAAAATTAAAAAAAATATCCATAAAGTCTTTTCTAAACTAAGCAACACAAAATAACATTTTGCCGACAGCAAGCATTTATTGCTAGATGGACGTGGACAACTGATATACGAGTAGTACGAACATGTAAGTATGCTGAAAACCTGAAGCACTAAACTTTGTCCCCCTCATTGATAGTGAGCAATCGCCCAGGAAAAACCCCCTGTGGAGGAAACCTGTGTCCGACGTCTAACAACGCACCACTTATCTCAGGGGCAGGTATCGGACCTTACCTGAATACAACTATGTCGTGCTAATAACTAAAATTTATACACAAAGAACAATGTTATAATGGCTAAAGTTAAACATTTGATGTGACTATTTTTCATCTTAACAACTACAGTCACTACTACAGTCAAAAGAAGACTGGTAATCTTAAACATTACAATAAAATTATTTATGTAGAAAATTGATGTTACCAGTGCGGTAGGCTCGCTAGAACTGATTCTTTTACTCAGGACGGCCAGTCACGTGCAATAATCAAACGATTTGATTAGTCAGAACTGAAATACCCGTATCTAAAAGACAATTCTTTCCCGCTTTACTAACGAAACGCGGGAAAGGTTTATTATCTGTGTTAACCCTTCCCACCTAAAGCACCGTCTCAGCGAGACGGTTCAAATGAGGGTTCACAAAGTGTGTTTTATTGAAAATTAAAAAAAAAAAATATCCATAAATTATCTGTGTGAACCCTTCCCAACTGAAGCGCTGACATTTGCTGTTGTAATATGAGACCGTACTTACTTGGGCAGCCCTCCATGCTACATTTCATTCCATACATTGTCTCCTCCTCATTCCCTTGGCAGGGCTTTCCTCTTCCCTTGGGAGCAGGATCGGTACACGTCCTTGACCTTGACTGGCTGTAAGTGCCACCGCAGCACGACTCTGAGCATGAACCGGCTATCCATGGGCTCCACTCAGCCCAATTTCCGTCAACTAAAATTGAAAATAATGTGAGCCGTAACATGTTGTAACATGTAACATGTTCACTTAGTGCTAAAAATAACACGCCTCTTTGTTCCCAGTACTCTACATTTAAATATCAGCTTCTTGGTGGAGAGGGGTAGCGGTAGATTAGTGGTTTACGCGCTAGACCTATGTGTTGGTGGGACGTTAAACCAGAGTTCACTTACTCACTCACTCACCCCTGGGTAACTATGTTTCCAGGATGTTACGAAACGAAAAAGAGCTGTTACGAAACGAAAAAGAGTCATAGTTACCAAATTATAGGGTCGTTTGGTAGCTTTAGCTTTTTCGTTTCGTTACAGCTCTTTTTCGTTTCGTATTAGCCCTTGTATATACATAGTTAACCAGGGGTGTCACTTTGTGCGATAGAATTTCTTAAGCTTTGAAAGGGTGGGACTAATGTTTGCATATGTTTTGAAGCACTAAGCCTTATTTCTGCAACAAATTTTTTGTCATGCAACATATGTTTCGGGGGATGTTTAAAAAGGTGACGCGTGTTGCATGACACGTGTCATGCAACATGTGTCACCGTGTAAACCCATCTTAAGCTGTGCGAGCTGCACATGGCTTAATCTGATTTCGCAAGTATAAAATCTGATCAACGGATGCGGTTTTTTTTACATATACGAGGGTTGATCAAGAAGTTCGTGGACACCTTAAATAACTAAAAAATCTGAAAAGGCCCATTGATGAAACGTTACATGCCCATTGCCACTCTATTGGTAAACACACTTGTAAATTTTAAATCAGATATCTCAAACGGTTCATATATAAAATTGCATTTTGATAAGTTACCCTAAGTTGCGCGGCGCACGCCATTATGTCACGTTGACGTCTGGTATAATGCTAGTGCTCAAAATGCGAAGCTGATAAGATCCAAGGAAAAAATCATGACACTAAAATCACCGTTTCAGCATTTATATAATACAGGGAATAGAGCAATCAGACAATCACAAACTTTCTATCAGATTTTTGTAAAGCACACCTTCTGATATCGCGTAGGCATTTTGAGGTGTAAAATCTACTACGAGTATTTCATCAAATTAGTGCAGCATCGTCATCCTGAGGTCCGAAAATATGGCTCGAAATTTATTTTAGCACTATTTTACACAGTATCTTGAAACGTGCATGTCTCTTGATGCTTAATATAAAATATTATTAGTTTCCATTGGTTTTATGTCTTTTTTGTGTCTACTTTTAGACAAACCGCTTGCGTGCAGACATTGGAAAAACGTCATTTTCTTCTTTCATGTCAGAGGGTGGTGGTCTGTTTTGTTGGTACAGAATGTCATGTCAAATGCCAATAATGAATATTCTTACCGTTTGAAATTGGGAAAGGCTAAGTTAGTTCTTGACTGAAATTTTATATCGAAATTTTAAGGATAAAAATATATTTGATCATTTTAAAAGGAACAGTTTGAATTTTTCTGCAAAAAAATCTGGAGTGCGCCGCACAGACAACCCCTGGTATATTTAGACGTAGGTGCCAACCCCAATATTCATTGAATTTACCTGATATTGTGAGAAATTATGCAGTCATATATAGAGAAGCACTGTTTACGAATTGAAAGAAATGACTTATTGCAGTTGGATTTTATGAACTGTGTCCACGAATTTCGGGATCATCCCTCGTATATATATTTTTCATCGAGCAATGGTGTGCTTCAAACCATTGATTACCTACCTCTTTGTCTTTGGCAAGGATCTGTGTTGCAGTCCTCCGACCCACTAACTATTCTTGAGCACTCTTCTCCACGACATATGCCGCCTCTTCTTCGGGTTCCTCCACCACATAGTCTATTGCAACGAGTCCATGAGCTCCATTCAATGGCTGTTTGACAAAAATATAGCTCATATTTAACCCTTTCAACACGACAATGCAAGATTGAAATCGTGTAACTTGTGTAAGTTGAGTCTGTCGTTGTTGTTCTTATTCTTATAACGATAATAAGCAGGCTCATCTGACACTATTTACATTGATTTAAAACTTACATTGGTTTAAACATACATGTATTTTATTTTCAAAACTGCACATAACAACATATAAACAGGACAGTTACACAAAGTAATAGGATCAGAACGAAAGCTGATAGCTTATATAGCTCTTCTCCTGAACATGAATAAACTGTGCACTATCTGGCAGAAGGTAAAACGGTCTATGCAAAATGAATACCCTTCTTTATATACATGTACTACTTATATTATAAACAAAACATGTATTTACAAGAGAAACATGAGAGAAAATTCTTTAGAAGTCCGTAGATGGAATCGTGTTCGCAATGAAAAAGGCCCATCAACCGACAATGTATCTAAGTCTAAGTAAAACTTCAAGCGTACTGGCTTTGTACGCTTACATTGACAGGTTCATATTGATAGATATTTATATTGCTATGACCCAAGACTGCAATCATTCCTAAAAGTTTAGTATAGGTCACCTTTGTCACCTGGCAAAATGTTATAAAAACGCAAAGTGTTATAAAATTTATAACAACGCAAACTGTTATAACTTTATAACATTTTGCGTCGAATTCGACACAAAATGTCATAAAGTTATTACATTTTGCGTTCCTATAATTGTTATAACATCTTGTGTTGTTATTACATTTTGCGGGGTGAAGAAATTTATGACATTTTGCGTTTTTAGTAGTACTGAGATTTGACGCAAAATGTTATAAAGTTATAACATTTTGCTTTCCTATAATTATTATAACATTGTGCGTTGTTATAACGTTGTAACATTTTTGAGGGGATTGGGTTGTGAAGAAATTTATAACATTTCGTTTTAATTAGTTTTGAGATTCGACGCAAAATGTTATAAAGTTATAACAATCTAAGTTTTATAACATTTTGCGTTTTTATAACATTTTGCGATTTTATAACATTTTGTGGGGTGACACACCTTAACATTAAAAGCGGCAACTATGTGTCATAAAAACTAGATCCTGATAAGCATTTTTCGAAGTATTTTCGAAGTATTTTTGTGTTTAATCGATTGAGTGCATCCCTAAAGTGTTAAAAAGCTTAAAATTCCATAATCATTATTAATATCAAAGTATAAAACACGACCTCAAAAATTTCAAACCTTAAAGTTGGGTTGTCGCTTGGGCTCATGTGTATTGTTGATTAATGGATACTTTCATGAAATATAGGGTAGGTAGGTATACCTGTATGACACAAAATGTAACACTGGTGTCAAACTGAAACTATTAAAAAAAAAGATGAAAAAAAAAATGTGGGCGTTCAGTGTCTTACGTGAATAAAACAGACAGAAGATGATCTGAAATGATTAAATAAGTGCCCACTAAGCACAAAACGTTGAATAACTATATTTACACTTGGCACTGACTTCCCATAGGTGAACCCTTTAGAGCAACTAGCTTCATACACCGATGAAGGACAATTGATCATGTGACGTTGTCGTCAAGCAACGTCTTATGTAAACAAACTTCTTGTAACGTTCGATTGACGCCACGTCAGGGCGACGGCTGTTTAACGTTATGGCCAAATACGTCGTTACTAACTTTTCTTCGACCCATGTTTTGCCTATTCTGCACCAAATTACCACGAAAACGGCACAGAGGGATTCACAAATAAAGTGTAAATATAAGAAGAAACAATTGATTTTCAGCGTTCAACGTGTGAAGAAGCCAGTGGTCGACGCTGAAATTCTACAAGAAGCGCTCCGCGCTTCATGGAATTTCAGCTCCGCCCACTGGCTTCATCACACGATGAACGCTGAAAAATCAAATTTTAATTCTTAATTGAATCGACGTTGACTCAACGGCATGAAGTTGAATCGACGTTGATTCGATTTTGATAATAGTTTTGTGTCTGGTGGGTGGTAGCGGCTACATTTGAGAGCTCTTCCTTGCTCGCATAATTAGACTTTAAATCTTTAGGTGCCTTTTGGATGAAAAGTGAATATCCTGATCAGCTTGAGCAGAAGCGCATAATCCTAGCATCCCTTTTCATGCGACACCACTCCTTGTCGAGTCCATCTGCTATCTCAACATTTCAAGCCAATGTTGGGCGGACCTAATCCAAAGATTAGGCAGAGCCACCTCCTGGACAAGATTAAGAGCTAAATGTATTGAAAAACAAAACTGTGAGTACTTACTGCACGCCTGTGTTTTTCGGCAAGGTACCATTGTGCTGAAACATGCATTATGAGTAAATGAAAAAAAGACGCACAACGTTGAAAGAACGTCATATTAACGTCGAAGCCACTTATGACACTGGAAGACGTTGATGAGATGTTGTTTCAACGCTGTTGGACCGCAGTTGTGCTACAGCTGAGCAAATACTAAGAAAATACTGCAATTAGCCTAGAAGCCGGGCCGCGTAGAGCAGTCGGTAGCGCACCTCTCATAAGTCAGAGATGTTTGGTTCGATACCCGGTCTGGCCACATACTTTCGTTTCTCCTTCCGCTGATTCAAGAAGGGCAGTTGTCAGTTACTGGCGAAAGTATGAGCACTTAGTACTGGTTAACCGCTGAGGAGGTCTAAGCCTGACCAGGAATAGTGTCGCTAGGTTAACTGACCGTCCCGACATGACCATAGCTGTTTACCGTGGACGTAAAGCAACAAATCAATAAAAAAGCAGTTAGCTAGGACTTTCCACGAATTGATCAGTCACAGTGGATTCACTTTTCAATATTCAGTTACCCAAAGGGTTCACAGATTGTATTTGCGAAAAGAAGAGACTCTGATCAGACTGCAGGCATGCGCAGACTGGTGTGAGTCTCTACTGTTAGCCCATGCCTTAAAGTACATTCTTATGCAATGGCAATTAAATATTGTACATAGAGGATCTTACATGAGTGCTCATGTATTATTGAATTTATTAAACGAGTTGGGGAAAAAGATAAGATGCGAGGCTCTGCCGAGCATCTTAGCGTTTTCACCAACGAGTTTAATAAATTCAATAATACAGGAGCACGAATGCAAGATTCTATTTATCATATGACACTTAAATCGCATTTTATTAGCAAATTTTGCACTATAAAACGTCATGATTTTGCCATTAGAAAACGCGACGTCTTATGGACGCCAGCGCATAACGTTACGACGTAATTTGCATATTTAATCCACTAGTGGATTATAGAATTTAATACTATATAATTATTGACCTTTCTTGAGGTGAATATGCAGTTTTATTGACCTGCAAACATCATATTGACCGACGCGAAGCGGAGGTCAATATGTTATGTTTGCAGGTCAATAAAACTGCATATTCACCGAAATAAAGGTCAACAATTGTTTTATTATATGATAATTCTAAATTCAGTTTCCTTAGATATTTATGATGGTACTACATGGTATTATCTCGCGACGTTACGCCATTAACATTAACGTACATCAGACGTTACGTCACGAAAATAAAATGACGTCAGCGTAAAAGTAATATTCACTGACAGGCCGGTGAATATCACAAAATATTGACCGGCACGTGACGTCAAAACAGCCAATGAAATTGCGTGTTACATCTTGGTCATATAATAAATGGCGTTATTACACTCTCCAATGCGACGTCATATGATAAAATAGATAATTAAGTAAAAATCTTTCATAAAAATGGATAAAAAATATCATTCATGGTAAAATTAAACAACCTAAAAGAGAAATGCACCTTTTAAAAGCTGAAGTTTAATTTTTTCTAAATACAGTCAATTCTGGATATCTCAAAGTCGAAGTTTATCTCAAACTACTGATATCTCAAAGTAAATTTTCTGGTCCCAGAAAATTTACATTGAGATACCATTAGTTTGAGAAGAAATGAAAAGAAAATCAGGAAATGTGTTCAAACCTCAAACAAACCTGTCTTAAGGGGTCAACCAAGGGACATACAAAAACTGGCTGCCTCATCAAGATCTACGCTGTTTGCAAATACTGCTATTTTCGGCACTGGAGCTTAAAGTGTTAAATATTTTTAGCAGTGTTTGGCGATTACATCAGTCTGACGCGTGTGAATGTACTTACGGTCGTTGACACCAGGGAAGGTTACACTCTCGGGTTCTCGCACACATCCCAAGATAGCTACACGTTTGTCTGAAAATGAAGGAGATGGCAGAATGATGAAAAATGGACTGCTACACGAATCATGTATAGATATCTAGAATTATCTACCAGCTAAATAGGCAACGAAAGATATTTATTTATTTCTATTCATACAGTACTTTAAAAGGACAGCACATATAGCTATATTAGCTAGTGTACCAGGTGTCCCTATAAAACATATATACATATATACAAAGATTTAACAATATACATTGCACGAAATAAAAACAAAAATCTAGATATTATTAATCTACCGTTGTATAAATTTTTACATATGCATATGACCTAAATGCGTAAATTAGTTGCGTCAATACTTATCCGTATTCTAACTCGGTGCAAGAAAAATTGGTCCCGGCGCAAGGAACGTGTGGCGGAGCCAATGTCTAGATATCACGCCCTTGCGCCGAGTTCCCTCCCAGACAGGCCCATGAAAAAACGTTTATCTTAAAACTCAGATTTGGAACACTAATACAAGACTATTATTAAATTACACGATGATACAAAGATATGAACTGTCTATTTAATGTAATTAATTGCAGCCTCAGTGCTGGCAAGCAACCACACGTGGCCATTTGTTGTAACACTTTTTTACCATGTAACCCAAATGAGGCAGTTAGTTTGGCTATACATTTTTTGACCCGTTAATTGAATAAACGAGGAGGAACTATTGTTATTATACATAGTTATTTTTTTAAATAGACTGTAACATGTGGTAGTTTCAGGTCCTCGAAATAGGTCACAGACACGCGTAAACACGCACCTACTGTGCCAGTGGCGACCATTCATGTTTTCATGTGCTGAATACTGCATTTTCCAAAATCTTTACTAGAATTAAAACTTTAGATAATCATTTGCTGTTCCCAAACAGTGGTTTTTGTAATATTTTATATGTACAAACCAAAGTGATCTTATTATATATAGAAGTGAGGGTCGAGTATCGAAGACCCCCGGATAAAACATGATTTTGGTATAAAGGTACCCAGGCGAAGTTCTTTATCGTTTGCCCCCTAAGACGCGACTTGTGTCGATTCATTTTGTAGGCGTTTGTATTAACAAATTTCTATAATCTATTACGCAGATAACACCATGCTGCGTATGCAAATATGACCGTCACTGTACGCGGTCGCCCCTGTCCCCTAGCCGGTAGATTAACAACAGTAAATCGGTTACAAGTATCTGACGTTAGGGCAGCTTGTGGGTTACAAAAGAAATTAATAGAAACCATAATGTGATGGGATTGGGTCAACTTAATGATGAAAACAAAGAAACGCATTACCGGTTTTATTTAGTTTTAAGACGGGCGTTTATCCTTCCGAAAGTACCGCAAATATGTAAGTTAGTCTTGTGTATTTCAGCTATAAAATGGGTGTTTTTTCCTTCCAAAACAACCTTAAAGATCTAAATGCATCGTATCAAAAACTTCTCAAAGATCTAGATCCGTCTTGTAAGACGGATTTAGATCTTTGAGATTGTTTTGGAAGGGAAACCACCGCCTTATAACCGAATAAATCGTAGTGAAGGCAAATATAAAACTGATAATAGTGAGCGCTTGAAATAAAGTATATTATCTGACTGAAAAGAGATCTTTTATTTATTTTACTATTTTCTTATTAACTCTTGAATATCAAGTTAGATAAGACAAGATAAGTCTTTTAATAACGTCTCACCAATTTTACGTTACATATACACAGTAGGATGTAGAATTGCGACTCTATATTGCTCTATGAGAGACGACCGCTCGAGAACGTGCCTGTTCTTGTTAGTCATGCACCAGCCCTACATCTCCTTAATATCCCACACTGAGTCAAGGAAAAAGGGAATCCAAGCAGCATGTCCTGCTTCCGGGCTTACCATAAAGTATCAAATGCAGTACTGGTACAAAACAGAAATTAATATGATGAAATGCGGCACACATTATCTCGCACTCATCCTACAAATGATATCAAAATATATTCCAGTATTCAATAAGAAAGTCAAGAACTTTTTGTTTATTTTCCCGTTTTGTCCACCGGTTTCTTGAACTAGAGTAACGTTTTGTCCATAAAACAAATCACAGTTATTTTGCCAGAGTTTTATGTTGTCCGCATACAGAAGAAAAGCGCACTCAAAAAATGCGGACCTTGTGATTTTTGCGGAAAAAAAATCGTCCTCTCAACATACATTGGACGAATATGGTGACAGCGTCGCTAATTCAAAAACATCGGACGAAACGGAAAATCGGACATAATGCGAAAAGCGGACAAAAAAGCCGTAAATACGCACTCAATAAAATATGAATTCAAGAAATTGTTCATGGACTTATCGTCCGCTGAGTGATTTATTAAATGCATATTTTCGTATCGTCCACAGAGCGGTTTACAGACTGCTTACGTTACATAAAGGGAAGAGTCGGGTAACTTCGGACATGGAGGTAAATTCGGACATACCATTGCAAACTGTGAAAATCCAGATGAGACGGCTCATCATGAGCGTCTCATCAGGATTTTCACTGTTTGGCCAGTTATTTTCGTTTTAGTTCCAAACAACTGACATATATAGGAAACAATGTCATTGTCCGAATTTACCCGATATCCGAAAGCACCCGACTCTCCCCTAATTGAATGCGCCCACTGAGTGGTTTACTGCATGCTAATTCTGAGCCACACTACTACTACATATTCAACATTGCGCTTCAAAATCCACTTACCCCTCAGCATGGCTAACGATGGTCCAGAGGACGAAAATAGAACAGAATCCAACCGCTTTCAGCATCGTGTTTGTAGCTACTCAGATTTTTTTAAACGGCCGACGAAAGACAGAGATGCGCGATTGTCTTAAAGCCTTGGGAAAATGACCTTTAAACCGACCTGAGGTTCAACCAAAAGTATATTCAGTTTTCACATTTGTGTTTGTTTTAAACGGAGATTATCTATATAAACATATATCTGTTTTGAAGAAATTCATTATTCGTAAATATTGGTGTTATTATTAAATGTGGCGGAAGGCGAATGTTGTATGAACAAACTGGATTGGCTGGACACTAAAACATTTGCTTGTTTGACCGTGAAATCGGACCGATAACATCCGAAGGAATTGAACTTATTGTTAATAAGGATTCTTTTTTTACCCTCCAGCGTGCTGAGGATCTTTTTATGGATTCGTCCTCTGGCTGACCCTTGTCACCGAAGACAGAAAGCCTGCACCGAAAAAAAAATAATAAAAACAAGAAAAACATGAATGTGTACGTGTAGCTAGCAGCTAGGCGCAGCCTCGTACAAGCTCTTCTGATCATCTTAACTTCCCTATTACTGCAAGTGCGAAACACTCTTTACGATTTTTTTCACCTTGCGCACTTAGTTAATGGAACTATGTGAGAGAATTACGATTTAGCAGCTACATGCATTACAACTGACAAACCGGATATAAACTTGCGGTTTATCGGTTTATTTCCGGTTTTTGAACGTTTATGGCTGATTTTAAATGTACTTCATATACAAAGATCCACTTAACTAAGGGCGTAAGGCCAAAAAAAAAAGAAAAGAAAAGAAAAAAAAAAAAGAATAAAAGATAAAATGAAATAATAGAATAATAGAATAGACAGTGGCATTCGATATTGTTTTTGCGTTTCATAGCGTGCAGCAGAATCTTTACCATGTCTTGATTTATTTAAATTAAAATAAAATCCTTTGACAGAGTATGGCATGCAGCCTTATGGGCCACCATGCGTAAGTACAATATCTACTTCGCACCATTGAGCTGCGATACGACAAGGCTACAAGTGCAGTCCTGATGATTGGCAGCACAGGAGAATGGTTCAGAACAACAGTTGGAGTAAGACAAGGATGTCTTCTGTCATACACCCTCTTCAACATTTTTCTCGAACGGATCATTTCTGATGCTCTGGAAGAACATGACGGAAAGGTTAGCATAGGCGGCAGAAACTTGACCAATTTGCGGTTTGCCGATGACATAGACGCTCTAGCTGAGGAAAAGGAGGAACTAGAAGCTCTAGTTGAAAGACTCGACATAACCTGTAAAAGGTATAAGATGGAGGTCAGTGCTGAGAAGACCAAACTGATGACAAACAGCGCAGATGGCATCCAAACAGAAGCTGGGTACTGTACCAAGCTTCAAATACCTTGGAGCAGTTGTCTCAGATGATGGCTCAAAACAGGAGGTTCTCTCAAGGATTGCACTAGCCACTTCAACCCTTACCAATTTGGAGAGATAACAACATATCTCTTGGATCAAAGGTGAAACTTATGCGCTCCATTGTCATTTCCATATTTCTGCATGCCTGTGAATCGTGGACCTTAACAGCAGAGTTAGAGAAAAGAACGCAGGCCTTTGAGATGAGATGCTACCGAAGTTTACTGAACATTACATACAAGGACCATATAACCAATGAGGAGGTCCCCAGAAAGATCCAAGCAGCCATTGGAGAATATAATGAACTACTGACATTGGTCAGGGAACGGAAACTAAGGTGGTTTGGCCACGTCTCAAGGTCTTTTGGTTTTAATTAGCAAAGACGATCCTACAGGGCACAGTGAAGGAAAAAGAAGAAGAGGTAGACAGAAGAAGAGGGGAAGACAATATTAAAGAGCGGATAGGGATGGATTTCGCCAGCTCAATATGGGCAGCTGAATACAGGACAAGGTGAAAAGGGATTGTTTCGAAGTCATCTGTGGTGCCCCAACGGTCTAGTAAGGTTAGCGGATAGAATAGACTACAATAGATAGCGTCTGACTTTGGACTGGAATGTTCGCTTTTTTCCCTCCTAAGTGACACTAGGCAGGAATGGGTTAATAGTTACATTACAGTTACGAATAAACCGGCAAGCCAAATTTTTAAGTTTGAAAATACACTACAAGATAATGACATAGGTTTGAAAAGACTGTTTAGAAGGGTTAACAAATGCGTAGCCTTGTTTACTTTTATAATTAAGATGTCTTGGGGACACATTTTCTGTAGTTGTCCCGCCTTTGAGATACGTCATGTCGTGAATTTATTTCGTAAAGTACATCGCGAGATGATTTTGACCCTTTATGTAATTCTAATGTGACTGACCGGAAACAGGTGTATTATTATAAACATGTTGCTGTTCCCGAGGCATTGACTAATAAAGATGATAAAAAAAATAGTTAGTTTTATTATGACATCTGTGTGCTACCTAAAATCTTACGGCCAACAATTTGGTCATTTCAATCAAAAACTCCTCTGATCAGTCTAATCCATGGCGAAAACATTCTACTGCATTTATCTAAGGAATGAATTTCATTTTTCTGAAGTTTATCGAAGTATAAACTACATTGGGTCGCGTGCAAAGTAAGTGAACCCCGAAGGGGTTCATGTAAAGTTTGCTAGCGACCCAATGTAGTTTATAGTTCGATAAACAATAGAAAAATTGAGTTCGTTACTTATATTTACATTTTTATTTTCCCGTGATAATAGTCAGGGGGTGGGCATTATGTTTTACCCTTGTCCGTCTGTCTGTCTGTCTGTCTGTCCGTCCGTCGCACCTAAAAAAAGTTTGTATAATCAATTCTTCCCACAGTTTTTAAGCAATCAGTCAGAAACTTTGCACAAATGTTGCAGGCATATTGAGCATGTGCATGTGCCTTTTTGAAGAGAAAAATAGTCCTTTTTTTTTTGGACAAAACTACGGCCTTTTCGGACTTAGAAATTTTTACAGGTTCTGGCTCATACAGAATGGCAAGTTGGTATAATCAACTTCTCCCACGGTCTTGAAGCTGTCAATCTGAAACTTTGCACAGTTATTTCAGACATATTGAAGAGAAAAAAAATAGCTTTGACAAAATTACGGTCTTTTCGGACTTAGAGAATCTTTTACAGATTCAGGCTGCTACAGAATGGCAAGTTTGTATATATACTATGCAAAATATATTTAGCAAATTTTTATATTTTGCAATTTTTCTCATTACTGAAGTGCAACATTGAGCGAAATTAAATTGCATTGAAGGGAATCGTATAAGGGGCTTAAGATACCATGGGATTACAGAAGCCGCCTTTAAAAGCGATATTGGGGAAAAGCGGTAAGCGCGGAAGGGGTCATTAGCCGAATTTCGCATCCTTTGAAAAGCAACATAAAAATGGCAAGCATGTGATTTTTTGTACGGTCTTTCTAATAATTTTCATGCCCAGTTTTCTTTTCAAAGCTATTGAATATGTAAAAGATATGTTAAGCTTAACAACTGACGACTGTTAGGATGCGCAATTGACGTTAAAACGTTATAATTCGTTACAATGTGCAATGATTTACGGTTGCTTCAGTTCAATGCAGAATCGACACCTGAGAAAAAACAAATGACTTATGCTCAGTAACCGGGAAGAGTTTTCTTTCTGAATTGTTAACATTATCATATCGGTAGATACCCAACAATCATACACTCAAAAGGGATTCAAGAAATACCGATTAGAAACAACTTTTTAAGAAGATAACGTAAAAACAAGGGAAAACGTCAAATTTTCGAACTTTGTAAACCTCATACTCGTAGCATACATGTATTCAAATGCCTTAGAGCGTTTTCCTATATTTTAACAGCAAAACAGCCGCCTGATCATGGTTTTGGCTTTTGTACAAGATCAAAAATGTCCTTCAGATACAAAGGTCATAAAAACTGACGTCACGGTAGTTCAAACGCTACAACTGAACAATCTTGAATCTTTTACCTGCCAGTCCAGCTCGAATGATCGGCCTTTGTATCATTATGCAGTAAAGTGACAATAAGATCCTAATATGGCGGATCTGCCACATACAAAAAATTGCTATATTTATTGTGCATAGTATATAATCAACTCCTCATACAGTTTTTCAGTTATATATTCGAAATTTTGCACAGTGTTTCAGACATATTGACGATGTGCATGTGCCTTTTTAAAGTGAAAAATAATTTTGACAAATTTAAGGGCTTTTATAAACTTAGATATTTTTGGGGTTCTGACTATTACAGAATGACAAAATTGTATAATCAACTCCTTCATCAGTTTATTACTAATCGGTTTGAAACTTTGCATAGATATTACAGAGATACTGACCATGTGCATACGCCTTTTTGAAGAGAAAACATTCATTTTTGGCAAAATTACCAGCTCTGGCTTCCCCTGTTTGTCTACTAGGATTTTCAATTCTTAATTCTTTGAATTTTTTATAGATACTTGCAGTTTGGTCTAAAATACATGTAGCCGCGATGCGCAGGAAAGGTGTTGTATTTTCCAAAATGTTTGTACTTAGGTCTATGAGAACTTGGCTGGTTTGGTGTTTTGGGTTTAACGACTGCTTGAGGCAGTATTTCGGTCAATATCGAGCCGTCGCCCAGAGAGAGGAAGAAAGAAAAGAGTTTTGATATGGGAGAGAAAAATGTCTAAACCACCCTCACCCGCACGTACTGCAAGTACAGTAGGCCCTTACCCCACCCAAATATCTTTGAAAAATGAATAAAATGAATTGGTACCTCCATCCCTGGACGACAAGCGTTGTAGGAGTGATTACCATTTTCCTGGGAACCGTCATCATTTTCTTCACCTGCCGTGGTTGGGCCATGACATTTCGAATAAAACGTTATAGAAAGTACAGCCTCACACAGCATCAAGACTGGTTTCGAGATTCCGCATTCTGGCCTGAGGTTATAAAACTTGAGTACATTCTCAAACTCAAAATAAAGCATACTGATTGGCTGCTTCCGAGCACATGCTCGGAAGCGGCCAATCCATGTTCTTTATTTTGAGTTTGAGATTATTCTCAAGTTTTATAACCTCGAACCCAGTACCTGCCTGTTCTCCTGATAAACAATCGTACCATATAACCCGCGACACGCAAAACCAATAAAGTGGCATGTGCGCCCAGTGAAGACTCAGTTCAGCCTGGCCATCTGGCCAGTCTGATCAGAGTCTTCCCTTTCTGCATGGAGCTAGCTTATACCCTAAGCTATCCTTTAAGTGCAAAGCGAAGACTAATCAGACTGGGCGGATGTCTAGGCTGATCTGAGTCTCAGTTGGGCGCACATGCCATTTTGTTGGTTTCCTCGTATCGCAGCTCAAAAATATACTTTAAGACCAAATTGCGCATATACGCAGGCTAGCTTTACAGACATGACCTTAGACGATTCTTTCACACGACTCGGCTCAACTGTTTTGGCTTCAGGGCTATCTCGAGTGTTTATTTTTTTGTCAAATCAATTGTATGTTACATCACATGATACAACCAGCCTACATTTGGCACATCCAGGCTGGTGTGGCTGGTGTCAAGCAAGGAAACATTGTGCCCCGCTAGAAAAAGACTTGCACGATGGTGTCAGTTCTCAGAATTACTTTTGTTTTGGTTATATGGAGTTTCATCGACAGCGTTAGCGGGTAATCCTTCTTGTTTTCTTTTTATGTTCAAGAGTGCTCCAAATAAGAAAAATGGATGGATGAGTTGCGACTTTACGTCCTTCTTAACAGTATTTCTATCATATTATAGGACCATGGGAGGATGATAATGAAAGGCTGTGTGCAATGGAACCCCGTTTACGGTTGGAGAGATTTCCTCCTTCAGCGGGTCTCGAACCCGGAACCGCTAGATCAGTAGGCCAGCGGTTAATCACTGAGCTACCGGGGCTTCTCAGACAAGAACGGTTAACAGGTATAATTTAGGGATAATATTAAAACCATACGTTGTGAACCCTCATCAGAACCGTCTGCGCTGGGCGCAAAACCGCTATGTTGGTTTTCTCGTGTCGCGGCTCAATTACATTTTCATTGAAAGTCGCCTGCGTTCTTGCGTGGCCTGCTCAGATAGATAGAAGGATGAATTGCGATTTTACGCCCTTTTTAACAGTGTTTCAGTCATATCAGGACGATGGGCGATTATAATGTAAGGCTGTATGCAATGGAAAGTTGTTTATGGTAGGAAAGATTCTCGCCTCAAGCGGGGCTCGATCCCGCTAGATCAGTTGGCCAGCGCTTAGCCCATTGAACTACCGGGGCACCTGGCTTACTCAGTGAATCAATGGCATATGGAATGAAAAGACACCTACATGTAGTATTGTTTCAGTACCAAAAAGTAGAAGACAAAATTTACGTCTGCAAAAATAAAAAAATGCCTTGTCCAAGACTCTTTATATTGCGAATTCAAAGACTAGAGGGCAAACAGTGTAGATCTAGATGAGGCGGCTCAGTATGAGCCGCCTCATCAGGATCTACGCTGTTTGCAAATTTTGCTAATTGCGTCACTGGGGCTTAAAGAGTTAAATGTAAAAAGTTATATAAGAAATATTTCCAGATTTTTATACAAGTAATATTATAAAGAGCTTTTTTTCTCTTCAATGCGTTTATAATTGCAACGTTATTACCAATGCATTATAATTACATTAACCCATCATGTTTTGTTACGAATAGCATCATATGACTGACGAAACTGAATGAGACATGTGCAAACTTCATGCCGGAAGCTGCAAAGTAGCAGTCATTTATTTTAAAAAATGAAGGTACAGTATTCCTCAAAATTATTGACTAAAGTTCACAGATGGATGTTGTTAACTAAGTAAACATAGATATTAAGTATATACATGATCTGTCAACTACCGGTGCTTAATTTTCACTTTGCAAAAAATTCTCAATAATTTTGAGGAATACTATATTTTCTAATACAAAGACAGATGTTCGTTTAGTGTAAACAATATTTTATTCAAAATACTGAACAAATACAAACAATACAATCTCACAAGAATATAACTCAATACAGTAGCTTGAAAGGGATTCAGAAGAAAGTTTTACGACTTATATGACTTGTATCCCACAATTACTGTATATTTACTATATAACAAATGATTTGAAGCATACATGTACTACTGCCGATTGATATTTCAGCATACTAGGCTAAACAAATTTAGGAAAATTGAAAAACTTATACCGAATGAAAGCATTTTCAAACATACATAGTCATACTAGTAAGTTTACATCATATTCTCAACATATTCTCAATAAAATGTCGAATTAATGTTTCTGATCTCTTGAAGCTCCACGGGGAATGGAAAATGAATAACAATCGTATATTCTACTTTGTCTGTAAAGATGATTAAATATGTAGTCGCCAAGAAAGTGTTATGAGGACATATGTTGAATATATATTTAACTTTGTCTGCTGTCATAAGTATGAAGGAAGTATTGAAATTAAAATTCTTGGAGAAAATAATATGAAAGACCTGCAATTTCGTATAACATATTGGCATTGATATATGTTGATGGGTGGGGGAAATAATCGTTAAACTCAGGTAGGCCACTGACAGAAGAGCATAATTTTCCTTAAACTATTATTGATTTAAAGTCGCAATAGGCCTACGAGTGGTACAAATCACTATGGCAGGCGCTTGAATCTTCACGTTTGGTGATAAAATGGGGGTTGGTGTAGTGTGCTTGTATTGAGTCATATATGTGGCATAAAGTATAGGCGGAACAGGAGGAATATTTCACGACAAAAAACAATTTTCCTTTCCTTGTTCCCCGGCAAGCGATGGAAAATAAACAAAAGCGGGATACTGAATTGGACCCGCGACTGTACATTGTATTTTTACAAGTATATGATAACAACTAAAATGACCCAATTCATATTTAAACCTTTTTTTTTTGTTAAACTCAAGGATTTTAATTTGTTTAAAGCTAGCACTTCACGGTCATTTATATTGACGAAACAGCAGCGATATCTCACGACAAAATAAGCAATGGGGACTTTTTGAGAAAAAGCATGATGAAATTTATATTAATCATGTGCTTCATATCTGCCTGTAAAGATTCACTAACGCATAATATGACCTCAGAACCGAGGTTTAAACAGTTTACGGTACATGCTTTGAAGAAACTTGTTACAGATTTCGGCCTGAAAAGTAGTATATTACGTGGTCTTATAGTACATTCAGTCGTCTCTCAGGTCAGGCAATAATCAGTAGCGATCAAACATGTTTTCAATGGACAGGCAATTACTTGTCAAACTTGTGTAATAATTATGTTTATGCAAGAAACAGCAAAATATGTTTCAATTACAGCGGATTAGTATATTGTCCTTAGCATGACCGGACAGATCTGCCTTCAGCAATTTCTGTTGACAAAATATGCCATGTTCATAGAAATAACAATAAACTTTATTCAGCTTTTTTCTGCTTACCGTGGTTTGCCTTAAGTCTGGAGCATCTCTAACCTAGCAGGCACATGACGTTGGAAATCCGTCGTACTGACGTCGATGCGACGTCATGACGTCGCGTCGACGACAGTACGATGTCATTTCGACGTCAAGTGCCCACTTGATAGATTACGTTAAATGGGTACACTTTCAGGGGAAGCAACTCCGCCATTTTCTTTCAAAAGGGACCAACTTCTGTAGGAATAAAATGCTAAAACAGCAAATTCTTTAATCCAATCGTACTTTCCTCTCCTAGACAAGGAAGGTTACATATGAATTAGGCTTCAATCGGTCCAGAGGCATTATAGCAGAAGATGACGGACAATAGAATGTCAGTGACGTCACAAGGTCAACGTTGGGTCATTATTTGCACCAACTTTGTATGCTACGTACATAAAAAGTTTCAAGGCCATTGACCTTCCGGTTCTGAAGGAGAAGATTTTTAAAAGGTCTATGGGCAGGACCATCCGAGCATCCGAGCAAACTTTCGTTTCCCAGACCCAGGGAGGCTCCACATGAAATAAAAATTCAATCACCTTAGTGACTTTAAAGGAAAAAGAGGTTTGAAAATGTTGACGGACGGCAAAAACCCAGTTACAGTCAACAAAGATAAAAAAACTTAAGGAAACCGTTTATGCTACAATGCCTATAATGGTTTGAAGTAAACCAGACAGCCCCTTAAAGATTTACGCCCTTGTTTTATAATTATAATTGCGTTTTCATGCAATATTTACACAGTGACTCTGAAATGGCTTTTTATACATTTGACAATAGATATTAAGAGCAATTTTTGTAAAAAAATAATTCCTAATCAAGAAAAAAAATGAATTTCGCAGAATCGCGGACCGCAATATAATTAATTTGCCCTGATGTCACTAGCGCGTGGATTTAGGATTTAGATATGGTTATTTATTATCTAACGAAATTAGCCAAATTATTATTTTTGGAGATGATGAAAAAATGAAGGAGTATACTTTTAAATGATTAATGGACTCAACTAGATACAAGAGTCCACTAGGACTAATTAGGTTAACCCATTATTGTCAAGCGTCCCATAAATGGGACATAAGCAAACAGTGCAGACCCAGATTAGACGCCGCAAGATCAGGATCTACTGCATAATCTCGTTTAAACGAATTAAACATGATACATATTAACTGAACTAGGCACCCCTTGACTGGCAAGTAAACTCATCCATTTGATAAGGATGGAACAGTCGACTGGGCATAAATGGGTTAAAGCTTATATTCCTTCTATTTCTATTTTCAGGCAAACTTGTCGATACACGGGTATATGTCAGGAGACAAGAACAATCAACAGGCCATGCTTTATATTTCCTCCATGCCGTCAAGTGTAAGTCTTACAGTGTTATGTAACAATTCTAAAACCAGAGGACACATGGTCCTATATCGCTCACCTGAGCACTGAGGCTATGTTGAAAAAACTTTAAGTTGTCACAGAAACAAAACCACATGCACAACAGCAATAAAATACACCATTTATGTAGAGGATAATATCATAAACATTTATGCAAAAAAGATTCAGCTTTATCTCCCTTTATGGCTTCTGAGAAGAAGATTTTTGGCAAAAAAAAAATGAAATTCTGACCTTTCGGTTGCAATGGCAACCAATCAAAATCAGGGATTTAGGCAAAATTCATATGGCTGGTAGAAGACTACTCCAGGAACATTTCTGTAAAGCTTTTGTCAAAATATCTGCAGTTACACAGAAACAAATGCAATATTTCCAATTTCCCCATTGTAAGTCTATGGAAACTCTAAGTTGCCATAGCAACAAATTCACATGAGCAACGGTAAAATAAAACACATTAAGGGAGAGGCTAATATCATTAACATGTTTGCAAAGTATCAGCTTTATCCCTTTCATGACTTCTGAGGAGAAGATTTTGTAATATTTTTTCAAAAATTTAAATTTACTTTTTATTTCGCCATGGCGATCAATCAAGTTCTGCGACTTGGACAAAATTCATATGAATCATAGAGACTACTCAAAAAACATTTTTATAGAAAAAAATCTAAATAACTGGAATAAGACAGCAAAAATTGCCAATTTTCACTTTCCCCATTATAAGTCAATGGAAACTATAAGTTGCCATAGCAACCAGAGTTCTTATGGGACTGGAAGAAAAACCATAATTTGTGTAAAGACTTATGTCATATACATGTATGCAAAGTATCAGCTTCATACCCTTTATGCCTTCTGAGGAGAAGATTTTTGAATATTTGTTTCCAAAATTTACCTTATATTTTGCCATAGCAACCAATCAAATTCACCGATTTGGTCAAAATTCAAGGAAATCTTAGAAAACTACTAAAAAATATTTCTGTAGAAAAAAAATTCAAATAACTGCAGTGAGATAGTGAAAAATGCCAATTTCCCTTTCCCATTATAAGTCAATGGAATTATACGTTGCCATAGCAACCAAGAAACTGGAGCAATTACCATGAAAAAACAGTAATTCTATAGAAGCTAGTACGAAGATCATTTCTGTAAAGTTTGAGCTTTATTGGCCACACAGTTTCTGCGGAGATTATTCTTAATGTTTTTTCTATTTTTAACTATTCTGTTGCTATGGCAACCAGCCAAATAGTGCAATTTGCCGTTATTCAATATGGCTAGTTTGGGACTACTCAAGGGACATTTCTATGAAAATTTTGTCAAAAGATCTGCAGTGACATAGCAATAAATGCAAATTTTCCATTTTGCCATTATAAGTCAATGGCAACTTTATGTTCCCATAGCAACCAATCTGCTAGAGCAATTGCCAAGAAAAATAGTACCTTAATAGAAGCTGGTACCAAGATCCTTTCTGTGAAGATTGAGGTTTATTAGTTGCATAGTTTCTGAGGAGATGATTTTTTTTTATATTTTTATATTTTTAACCATTCGGTTGCCATGGCAACCAGCCAAATTGCGCAATTTACATAAATTTCATGTGGTTGATAAAGGACTACTTAAAAAAACATTTCTATAAAAAATTCGACAAAATATCTGCAGTGACATGGCAATAAATGCAAATTTTCAATTTTTCCCATACTAGTCAATGGGCAGCTTTAAGTTGTCATAGCAACCAAAGTTCCGAAGCGATTTGGATAAAATACAGCATTATTGGTTCCCCCTGCCTATAGCTGCTTCATTTGAAATTTGATAACAATGGGCCATGTAGTTTCAGAGGAGATGTCGTTAAAAAATGTTGACGGACGACGGATGCCAGCCTATACTATAAGCTCACCTGTGAGCTTTCGGCTCAGGTGAGCTAAAAATGGAACATCTCAAATATTTACAGTTTTTTTTTAAATGGAACAGTTTGTTTTAACAATACATTAATGCCGATGAAGTCGCAAAGAGTGTTGTAGATCCTGGTCAGAAGGATCTGGGTCCGCAGTATTTTCATAGATCTTGTTGCAATTCTCGTAACGACAATCCCCCAAGTGGCAAGAGAAAAAACTGTACCAATACTAAAAAGCAAAGCCATCAGCTTTGAATATTAGACTTTCGTAAGTCGAAGATATAAGGAATTCTCAGACTGACTCCAACACCATTAGGGTCCACCTCCAACACCATTAGCGACCTCCTTCAACTTCATTAGCGACCGCCTTCAACATCATTAGCGACCTCCCCCAGCATCATTAGTGACCGCCCTCAACATCATTAATGACCGCCTCCAACTTCATTAGCGACCTCCTTAATCATTAGCGACCTCCTCCAACATCATTAGTGACCTCATCTAACATCATTAGCGACCTCCTCCATCATCATTAGCGACCTCCTCCAACATCATAAGTGACCGCCTCCAACATCATTAGCGACCTCCTCAAACATTATTTACCGCCTCCAACATCATTAGCGACCTCCTCCAACTCCAACATCATTAGCGACCTCCCCAAACATCATTAGTGACTGCCTCCAACATCATTAGCGACCTCCTCCATCATCAGTGACCGCCTCCAACATCATTAGCGACCCCCCAACATCATAAATGGCCGCCTCCAACATCTTTAGCGACCTCCTCCAACATCATAAGCGGCCTCCTCCAACATCATTAGTGACCGCCTCCAACATCTTGAGGGACTTCCTCCAACATCATTAGCGACCTCCCTCCTCCAACATCATTAGCGACCCCTCCAACATCATTAGCGACCTCCTCAAACATCATGAGTGACCGCCTCCAACATCATTAGGGACCTCCTTCATCATTAATGGCCGCCTCCGACATCATTAGCGACCTCCCCTAACATCTTATTGACCGCCTCCAACATCATTAACGACCTCCTCCAGCATCGATCTCCGAGCTCAAGTAGTTAAGAGCGCTAACTCAGTCTCTGAAAATAAGTCCATTTATTTGGTTTTCTAAGATATCGAAATCTTAATTGATAACTATGCTAAAACTGACGTACACACTACTGTTACTGATATTATGCAATATTTTTTCAGTACTAAGGACTTTAGCCTATTTTTAGATATAAAGGGTGTAAGTACTCCACCCACTTTTTCAGTTTTTCAGCTGTAGACTATCTTTTCCCCCCGTGCCTCAGCAATCCACTCACATATAATGTGTATTATGATAGTACACACATACATGCAAAGTGGCTAGCTGAGGCACGGGGGGAAAAGTATCTTTAAAAAACTTTTCCTGTTTCCATTACGTTTAATTACAAAATTTGGCTTTTTCCACCAAAAATTGAAGTCTATGTGCAAAATAATCAGAAATTAAATTCATGGCCAGTTAGGGGAAGTTGAGAGCAACAAATTTCAAAAGAAATTCTTGGGTATATCAAAAATTTAATTTTGACTATTTTTATAGGCAAAATAACATTACAACCGTCAGAGGTCCTTACGACCCTGGGTTGACATTGATCTTTTACGACAAGGTTAAATTTGCTTTCTAGAGCTTTTATATGGCAAAACACAAGAACTTCAGATTCATGAAAATCATTGAAGCTTTTGGGCTAAGATTTGGTTTATATATAACCATCTCAATAAGTACATGAAAATTTGTGAGTATAAGAGGTCAGCGTCATTCTTTGACTTTTGAACCATGTCTCTCATATTTTGACAATTTCAAACATCTAAAAATAAGCCAGTGGGTGAATGTAACCAAATTTCATATAGAGCCTCGAGGGGCCTAGGGAACAAAAGTGTATTGAAACGGTCCAGGTCACAGGAAAAGCATGGCCGCCATGCCAATATATGGAAAAAACTTAAAACTCTTCTTCTCCAGAGCCAAATGACCGATGGTCTTGAAACTTGATATGTAGCACCGTGTGTATTCGAGTATTAACAAGATTGTTTAAATAATGACCTTGGGTTGACCTTTACTCTTTTTACCTCAAATCAATTATCGTAAATGCTAGAACATAAGATTTCATGGCAAGTTTTGAAGATTTTGGCCTAAAAATGGTATATACAGTCGTCCTCATGAGTACAAGAAGATTTGCGGGTAAAAGAGGTCAATGTCATTCTTTGACGTTTGACCCATGTTTTTCTTATTTTGAAAATTTTAAACAAGACCATCTGAACAATTTGGTTCTTTGGCCCACTGAAGCTCCCTATAAAATAAGGCTTCAATCGGCCCAGTTGCTTCAGAGGAGAAGATATTTGAAATGGTTGACAGGAGACAGAATCTCATTTTCCTTGAACAAAGGTCAAGAATGACCTTGACCATTAGCGACATAATTTCTTCATCTGCTCATACAGTTAACCATATATACCAAATATTATACCTTAGACTTAAATAGTTTCTGAGAAATCCACTGTTTAAGCATTTTCCCAAGCAAATGCATAACGAACCAAAGTTGACGTGTCGTAAATTAGGTCAAGGTCAACCTATGGTCATCATTTGTACATACTATGATGGGCTCGAATGCCCGATGCCACATACAGATTTCAAGGTCAATGGAGAAGAAGATTTTGAAAGGTTTATTACCATATATGGGCCAATTTGGTCATGTGACCCAGATATCCCGAACAAACTTTCGTTTCCCCGACATATGTATGCTCTATATGGAATATGGCTTCACTCGGCCGAGTGGGTTCAGAGGAGAAGAAATGTTTAAAATGTTGACGACGGACGAACGGACGACGGATGCCTGGCTATGCTGTAAGCCCACCTATGAGTCTAAAGGCTCAGGTGAGCTAAAAGACGCTGAAACTCATGGACAAACGAAAAAACACTTATTGAAATCCGGAAATGGAGAGGCTGCTATCCTGAAAACAAGTCGGTTACGGTACTGGCAGGCGACCAGTGGTGGCCGTTTTTTGTTACTCTTTTTATCTTGTAACGGACATATAGTGATTAGTGATTCTACATTTTGGTTTAATAAACTAGGGGTAACTGTCGTTATAATAATGATTTATTTTTTGAAATAGACTATAACTTGTGCCTGTGACAGATCCTCAAACTAGGTCTCTAAAACGCATTGAAATACGAGCGTGGCATACCAGTGATGGCCGTCACGAATGCCATGCGTGGAATGATGCATTTTTCAAAATCTTTTTGTGGATTTAAACTTTGATGATATGTCATTGTTAGTCTGTGGTCTTTGTCAGAGTTTAATAGTTTTAGCGCGTTCAGCACAGATAGCATGTAAGCAAAATCAGAAACGGACTTTAAAACTATGACGTAGTCATTTCGTAGGCGCACGCTACATTACGTCGAAAACAAACATAAATAATGGTTACACGTGTGCTGTCATTTACAAGAATTTAGATGCTTTTTTGCAGGCTGGTTGCAGGTTATACCTTTTTTCGTCATAGGCAATCATTTATAAAGCAATTTGTTCATGTTTATTTCTGTATTTAATTATGTATGTATCAAGGGTTGTGATCCCCGGCAAGGCAATAATGTTGGTATGAGGGTAGCTTTGGGAAATTGTTAACCTTTTGCCTTCCGGGGAGATAATTTCACCAGTCTTTTTGTGGGAGTTCTTTTTGTTTCCTTTTACAAAATGCCAAATCTGAGACGGATCAAATACGTAATTGCGCGTGCAAAATACAAACGGCCACCACTGGTACGCGGCCACCACTGGTCGCACGCCAGTAGTGCAAGCCTTTGTGCGTATTAAAGATTGGATAACTTTTGGAATTATCTAGTTCTTGTTGATGATACAAACAGGCCTGACGCAGGTCTCTAGCTGAGAAAATAAGTGTCCTCCCACCGGTGACGCAAATATGTCGCCTGTTCTGGGCAGTGAATAATGATCCATTTTCACCGATGTTATTCTGTGTTGCCTTGTGGTTTTTACCATGAGGCGATTTATGTTTTAAAGTCTTCTTTTGCTCTTGTCCTCCTACCTGTGTTTGTTTTAGCATTCCGATTACCTCGCTTTGGAAAGAAAAAGCAGGGTTTTCTGCTTCTTGTGCACTTGTTTGTTTTGCGCGTGTGTGTTTGTCCTTTCTCTCCCTCCTAGGTTCCAGGTTATAAAACTTGAGTATAATCTCAAACTCAAAATAAAGCACACTGATTGACTGCTTCCGAGCATGTGCTCGGAAGCAGCCAATCAGTGTGCTTTATTTTAAGTGTGAGAATGTACTCAAGTTTTATGACCTCCGGGCAAGGTGTCGTGGAATGGCTGCGGTTTATGATTGTCGCATACCCTGGACCTTTCTATTAAAATTTTGATATAAGAAAATTTCAACGGAAAACTGTAATTGATTTCATGTCATGTTGATTTCATGTCGCAGACATATATGTATTCTGGACACATTACTAGTCCATGTTTGTTTTAATTCATTTATTTTATTTCAGAACTGTAAATAGACCGTGTATTAGAACGCAGGCTTGCAGTAAGTAGTTTATATTACACGTGCTTACTCTACCCTTTTGAAAATGCCGTGTGTTAACGTGAAGCATACACGAAATAAGTGTAATGATTTAGGCATAGGGGAAGTAAACTGTAAAAAGGCCGTGTATTAAAGTGCAGGCAAGCAGAAACTAAACTGTAAACAGGCCGTGCATAAAAGTACAAGCATGCAATAAGTAAACTATGAACTTGCAGTGTATTGAAAAGGTGATTTGTGGTAAATACAAAACTCAGAATAGATCCATAAAAAATAACGTTTTTCTTCGAAAGTCAGAAGACTTCTTACTAGCTTTTGTTCTCTACAGTTTAGAATACAAAACAGAGTGGCATGCTGATGAAAAGGGTATTTTGTAAAGTCAAAACAAAAAGTGATATGTTGCACAAAAATGTATAAAAGTAACATTATTATTAAAACTCTATTTGGGTCTGAAGGGACATCAATGCATTTGGAAGAGCGTCCTAACCTAATTGTTTCAACTTGTAGGGTAGACCAGACAAATAAGGTAGCTTATTCTCAAATGTTCCACCATGTTTAAGTTGCATCTATACCGGATGTATTTATTAAATGTAGAGTACACACATACAGTATGAAAACTACCTTACTATGTCCAAGATAGGTGTATAAGTGAAATTACCTTTTCATTTTCATTCTCATATATACCGTGTTGTGATCAGCAGGTTAGGCATTTTGGGATTCTAAACTGTGAGAAAGCGCCTGCTATATTTTGGGAAAGTATGTTGTGTTTTCAACTTTTTATGCAGAATTTTGTATTTACCTCAAATTAGTGATTATCACCACCTTAAAATACAGGCAAGCAGAACGAACCCTGCATTAAGGTACATGCGTGTAGTAAGTATCTTTGGAAAATAAATGGTGAGAGAAAAAGACCTTGTATCATGGTACAGTCATACTGTAAGTGTATTGTCTCGTACATACATATGTTTATGTTGTATTAGGGATTTCCGACATAAGCTACGGTACAATAACCAACGAACGTTAGCGACGATAGGCGAACGATAGCAGACGTTAGAAGCTGTTTATTGGGGATTCATTATTTATTTAATTTTTTTTTCACATTCGCCGACTCCAACAAGAGCATTCGTAGATGAATAACATTTGTATAGAAATAGGCAAAGGAATATACATATAAAGCATGGGAATGTATACTGTATGAATGTATTCTGTACAACACCATATGAGCCGCGACACGACAAAACAAACAATGTGGTTGTGCGCCCAGCGCAGACTCAGATCAACCTGGGCATCCGCTCAGTCTGATCAGAGTCTTCGCTGTTCGCATGCTGGTAGCTTAGACTCTTAGCTACCCTTTGTGCACTTATCAAAGAGTCTTATCAAACTGAGCGGCTGCCCAGGCTTACCTGAGTCTTCGCTGGGCGCACAACTACATTGTTGGTTTTGTCGTGTCGCGGCTCATATAATAGACCACTGACATGATATATATGTTTTACATCTCACGTAGCCACAGTAGCTTGAGTAGGTTAAACGCCTACCTGCTGCTGGTGATTTAGCGGTCCCAGCTTTACTGTTAAAAGGGGCGTAAAATGGCAAGTCATCCATTTGTCTATTGACGTCTAACATTACAAAGTATTTAGAAAATCAGTTTTCCGCCGTGCTAATCACGCACGCAACTCAACTACAGATGGCAGTAAATGCCGACAATGTCTATAAATGCTTGCTAGCCACCGAAATGTTTTAATGTCATTTACAATATGCTCCACATACACCCGCCTGGAGCGCAGGTTCGTGTTAAACAACCGCTGTCGCCTCTGCTAAAATCTAGCAACATTTCTAATTCATGTAGCAACTTCCCTGTAGAGTGTTATCAGCGGATATTCATTAGGGTATATACTATCCCCAAGTAGTCGCAGTTCTTGACTACCAGGGTAACAACATACAGATTCGACTGGAGCCAGGCTAGTTCCTTTATAGCAGTATTTCAGTCATATCAAGACGATGGGCGAGTGAAAATGAAAGACTGTGTGCAATGGGATCTCGTTTACTGTTGGAGATATTCCGCCTTCGGCTGGTACCGTGTCCGAGATCCACTGGATATAGAATTGTGTGTGTATACATATTCTTGTATTACGATGTTCCACACCTCAGCGAAACTCAGCCAAGGCCGCAGTACCGGGGCACTGTGAGTCAATCGGGCTTCATAGAGATATAAATCTTTCCAACCGTTACATGTATGAGAAGCGGAATATAAAAAGTGAAGTTGAATATGGATTGGTAATCTTTCTAACTGTCGTTGTTGTTGTTTCAATTGTCATAACGATGTTCCCCAGAAAAAAAAAATCGTAATTCGAATTTCCCAATGTGCCATTTTATTGGATGGAAGCAAGTCCCACCGCATCCAATCAAATTATCCATAACAACAGTTTCCGCATAACAGGCGCCCTTGTCTACAGAAAAATATCGTGTTTACTGTAAACAATTAGAGACAGTCACAGAGGTCCCGGGTTCGATACCCCGTCCGGCCGCATACTTTCTTTTCTCCTTCCGCTGTTTCAAGAACGGCAGTAGTCAGTTACTGGCGAAAGTAAGTGCAATTAACCGATTAGAAGTTCTAAGCCTGCCCACGAATCAACTGACCATCTCGACATGACCATAGCTGTGTAACGTGGACGTAAAGCAACAAAACAACAATAGATACGGTCATAAGTGTTTCTGAACAATTATGCGAAGTTGTGGGACTGTTTTGCAGTTGGCCTAAAAATAACGCGCCAAGGGGAACAAGTCACTGCTGCGCTGCGGAAAATCCGACTTGCGAATGGGCCTTCGGCTTCAGGTAAGCAAGGGACAAAGTGGACTTAGTATCCTTGGCTAGCGAAGATGAGCATAACCAAGATTCTATGCGATTATTGAAAATAAACAAATTCACCCTCGGATCAGTCCAAAAATGCAAAATTTTCCGTAAAAATACCCTTTAAATCAAGGGCAATATTTGTGATATTTTAATAAGCCACTTTGGGTTGGTCGTCACGACAATTGAAACAGAATAGAATTGTGATAATTTTATCCTTACAAAACTAATATAGTTGAACGAAAAGGAGGGGTTTCAATAACGTGGGTTTTCTGCATCCTACCAAAATTTTCTTTTTTGACTGATGGTATACTCAAGTGTGTCTGCTTTATTGAACCATATGTAACTTTGGACAGAAAGCCCTAATTACTGAGCTATGGGTCGACAGAAGTGGGTGGGTTAATTCTACATGGTTTTAGTCTGTCTTGTAATATTTTCTCATTTGGTAGGAAAGTACAACAGACAGACAGCATGTAATACAATGAATAATAGGACATCTAAAATGTGTTTCCATATCATTTTACTTGGTTTAATTTTAACATATGACAAAAAAGACTTCCTTTTACATCCAGCATTTTTGATATTTTAGATCTCTTTTTTTAATATTTCTGGGCGTCAATGCTAAATAAACTGACCAGTAGTCATCCAACTCATGTCCAGGCAGCACCTTGACAAGGGCAATCGGATGATGTGACCAGAATATCACCATGACCTAGTTTTCATGGTTGACTGAACACATATACTTGTTTGGAAGATGGTTTCCATTCAACTTTATAACCTAGTAATATAAATCTGTGGCCAAAGTAATATCTTATCTGCTAGATTTTGCCCCCCCCCCCCCACCACATAATTATGATGAAAGGAGACGTATTAGTTTCGTTGCGGATCCCGTAGGGTCTGTGTCGTCGTCAGCGTGAGAGTTAGCTTTGTACCCATTTCTTGAATCGATGGGTGGAATTTTACCAAACTTGAATCCGTGCAATTTGATCAAACTTGCTTGGAAACACAATAGGGACAAGCCCAACAGCTGATTCGGTTTTGTTAAATCTGACCCCATTTTTAAGGTCACAGGAGGTCTTAAAGTGTTAAATTTTCTGCGTCTGCGTAGGCGTGACAATTTCCTGTACCTACGATGTCTTTTGAAACAATAAGCGCGATTCCACGATACTTGCATGGATATATCATTAGGACAAGCTTAAGCAGTGATCAAATTTTGGTGACCTTGACCTTATTTTCAAGGCCACAGAAGGACTTAATATGTGACGCAGACACAGACGCAGATGCCTACGAGATCTGCACTGAAGCCAACATATATTCCCTCAGCATTAATGGCGGGGTTGTGGAGCATAAAATAGTCAAAGTTTCGTAATTCTATGTCATAAATTGAAGGAAAATCATCTCCCAAGCAAGTTTATGTGTACAGTCAACCATGAAAACTCGGTCATTGTGGAATTTAAGTGTCACATCGGACACGGCCTTTTGATAAAAGCTTCCAATTACTGCTTGCTTTTTGTAAAAGCTACTGCTTGTATTGGACTGCAGTATGTGCGGCATTCGGACTTTTTTTTTTTTTTTTTTTTTCCTTCGTCTTTTTCTTTTCCTCCCCCTCTTTGCAAGTATGTGAAAGCGCTTGATACACAGTGATATCTCAAAGGACATTTTAACACAAAACAAGCGTTTATATACACAATGAGAAAAGGTATACAATGAGAATACATGTATATATTGTTATACTTTATGTTGGTTACGCTTGATAGTGATACATTTATACAATGTATGGGATGCGCCGCGCGAATTTCTGGTTACGATCTGCTGATACTAAGACTAACCTGCGCATGGGTACATCTCGCTATAGCGAGCGCAGTTCGCCTAAACATTGATGAAATCTTGCAGTTTTCAGATACTGCATATGTCCTGACTAACCTGCGCATATGTGCAGGCTGATATGGTCGTCCGCAGCTGAAGATAGTTTTCGTCCTACGGCGAGACAATATAAAAAGCAGATATAGCACTTCTTCAGATGGGCTAAATAAATAATGATTGCTCCCTAAAATTAGCCTTCTAACGTATGCTATCGTTGCTAACGTTCGTTCGTTACGGTACCGTAGCTTATGTCGGAAATGCCTATTAATACGAGGGAGTGTGACTCTTTCGTATATATATCTGTATAAAAGGTTCTTTGTGTTGGCCTTTAATTTATGCGTATTGCTGCGGTTTGTGAAAATGCACAGCAAATAAAATCGCAGAATATCCCAACTATCAGTCATTTTGCCTGTACCTATATTGGCTCTCTCCAATATAATATATTTCTCTTCTTTTTGTTTTGGAAAATTGTGTTTGGTATCATACGAATGTCGAGTTTTATTATCTGTAAAACGCTCTTCAGTAGACTTACCATTCAATGAAATTTGACGTGACGGAGGCATATCAAAGGAGGTTAATTGAAAATCATAGGATTGTTTTTACAAGTCAATACATTACCATTTATCATATTGTATTGTACCAGTCTAGTAGAGCCTTTATTGCAACAAATGAATAAGAAGATAAATAAATATTGCATGTTCCCTTATTTTAAACTGTATTTGTTTCGTTTATGCATGTGTAAGTGCTTTTGAACCACAGTGTATTTAAACCCGCAGAAATAAACCTGATGAATATTTTCGTGTATTTCAGGTGAAAACAGTTAACATTTAAACCCACAGAAATAACCTGTTATATAGTATTTAATATATGTTAGCTACCATTTCGAACTTGCTTCTATTCTTTTTTTTTTCTTTTTTTTTATTGTTTTCATTCTTCGTTGTTTTCTTTTTTTCTGTAGTTAATGTACAACCATATAGGGTGTAATTTCAAAAAGCATGCTAATCACCTTTGTCATTACCCGATACTGAGCTCAGGTGCCGTATTCATAAAGCCACTTAAGTCGTTACTATGCTGTTGCTAAGGCTAAATATCTATAAAGGTGATTCCCTACAACTATGAAATTTTGTCTGGAGGAACAGCCTTTGTAAGACTGTTCCTCCAGAGCAAATTTCATAATTGTAGGGAATCTCCTTCAAAGAAATTTAGCCTTAGCAACAGCATAGCAACTACTTTAGTCGTTTTATGAATACGGTCCCAGGTGTGTTTTGAGGATAATTCTGTTATGTTTTTTCTTATAACTGAACAAAAACATAAGTTGTGACCACTCATTAGAACCGTAGACGGTTCTGATGGGGGATCGCAACTTTTCCATCTGTGAGGGAATATAGAAAATCATCATTAAATTAGCCCTCTTACCCCTTCTTATCTGGAGCACAGTCCCTAGCTCATATAAATGACCATGATGTCTTTCGGACTATCCGCGGAAAACAAGAGCGATATTTATTAAATAATCACCAATGATGCTTATACAGTTATATAGTGAATAGATCTTAGAAAATATTCAACGTCTAATAAGCATTTAAGTTTTTAAGTATGCAATTGGGCAACGTTAATATTTTTTGGTTTAAGAAAGTCGCGTGATTCTATCCTATTTGCCAACAAAATTGTATGCCTAGCTAACTCCGAGGTGGTTGGGAAAACATATCCAACATTGACAGGTTTATCAAGGAGAGGACAGCTCGTACGTTCGTCTAGCGTTTGTGAACCATAAAAAAATCGACAAATTGGGACACCTGCTAAAATTACCATCACTTTTCTAAACTTTATTGCAGAAATACATCTAAATGATGCAGATAGGATAGACCTTGATCAGATTGTTCACCTTTTTTATTTCATGTAGCTCAAGTGACGTTTGCGTGTTTCAGCGAATGTCCTAGGTGAATGGTCACCCTGTTCCCAATCGTGCGGAGTAGGAGTTCGGGAAAGGGTCGGACGTTGCTGTGGAAGCAGATGTGTCAGAGTAGCAAGAGAGGAAGACAGTTGTAATCTAGGGCCCTGCCCGACCCCGCCGCCACCGCCGCCGCCGACTACTCCTCCTCCTCCGCCGCCAACTACACCAGGTAAGTGTTCCAATGGTAAATGATTGAGGTAATTTGTTCATGAATTGAGCCGCGACATGTAAAACCAACAAAGTGGTATGTGCGCCTAGCGAAGACTCAGATCGGACTGGGCATCCACCCAGTCTGATCAGAGCCTTCGTTTTCGGCATGAAGGTAGCTAAGATCCTAAGCTACCCTCGAAGTGCACTGTAAAGACTCTGATCAGACTGGACGGATGCCCAGGCTGATTTGAGCCTTTGCTGGGAGCATTCCACTTCGTTGGTTTTGTCGTGTCGCGGCTCATTATTATCAATTGCCCACAGCAGAAATTCTGAAATGGGGCCACATAAAATAATTACTTGACAAAATAAGCTGCTGCCACAAGTATGACGGATCATGAAATGGTCAAGACAAGGTGAACATAGCCCAGAGTCAGATACAGAGGCAAGGTTTTACATAGTTCAGTGTCTATGGTTGAAAAATCATATTTGATCACATTTTGACAGCGTTTCATTGTTAAATGAATTTATGAAATTCTAAATCTATTGTAGACGTCGACGAGTGCCCATCAACACCATGTGATAATGGCGGTGCCTGTACTAATACACCAGGAAGTTTCACGTGTGACTGTACTGGAACTGGGTATGAAGGAGCTACATGTAGCAGCGGTAAGCTTTTATTTCTATGCGTTGCAAGAAGTGAAATGTACTCAAAGGTAGTATTTTGAAGGTATTTTGGATGCCCATATTTTTCTTACTTTTCACTGCATAGGTCTGAAATTCTCTTTTCAGTTATCGGACTTTAATTTCCGCTGACTTGTTCTTCAGATATATGAGCCGCGACACGAGAAAACCAACAATGTGGTTTGCGCCCAGTGCAGACTCAGATCAGCATTGGCATCAAACCAGTCTGATCAGACTCTTCGCTAAACGCTTAAAGGGTAGCTAAGGGTCTAAGCTAGCTCCATGCGGACAGCGAAGACTCTGATCAGACTGGGCTGATCTGAGTCTGCGCTGGGCGCACAACCACATTGTTGGTTTTCTCGTGTCGCGGCTCAAATTATTATAGACATGATGGGTGTGTTATGATAGGCATATGATGCTAACTACTCGCGGCACCTGGCCCCGAGGTTATAAGACTTTTTACATGCCCAGCTCAGCTGAACATGGAATTTTCTCTGCTGATAAATATCAAAATGCTAACTAATGTTGGCATTTTAATATTCATAAGCAGAGAAAATTTTACAATCAGCTAAACTGAGCAAGAAAACAACTGTACTCATCAGTAATTTGATATTTATTAGCAGGCAAAAGCTTTATAACCTTGGGCCCTGATAACACTTTTATTTTGGGTACTTGTCTGTGTATTTCATTATTTCTGATTTGTCGATATTTATATGCTTCATGTCAACGGTCCTCTGTATATTTCTTACATCCGCTACGGTCGCGAGGCTAAGGGAAATCTTTCCCCTTTCATATAAGGATCGTATTCGAAGGTGCTATAGACAAATTGTGGATATTTCGATTGACACTGACAGTATTATACTTTTAGCTGATATGCGATGTCTGACCCTTTGAGAAGAAGCAAGCTAAAATTATAGAAAGTTTCAACTGGAACTTAAGTGTATGGAAATGGACTGATTCAATACGCGATCGCAGCTTATCTTTTTGCTTTAGCTATTTGGAAGACCTGTGTAATATTGAAAATAGCTGTTTTGAAGGCACGAATCGAATTTCAAATTTATCTACCCGAACGCTAGTTAAGGAAGGCAAATCCCTCCGATACTGAAGTCCATATATGGAGTTGCATTTGTCTATCATGATTATTATTATAATTATTATTATTATTATTATTCGTTTTAATGATTTGATTTTGAAGTTCTTAATTTGTTGCATGGATATACTTATTATTATCCGTTATACATGTTATATGTATATTTTTAATTGTCTCCAGTCATGATTGAATTAACATTCGAAGTGGTGTACTTATGTTTTTGGTTACTGTATAACTTGGTTATAATTGTCCGATTTTGCTTGCTAACTTTTACCGTTTAAGTTACAATGTATACTATATCTTTTATTTATTTTGTATGTTCTTTTATTGTTCTGACCTTCCTTTGTATTGTACTTGGCCTGTATACTGTCAATGATATATTGTTCTGAACCGGTGTACGAGTTTTTTTATCTTTTTCCTTCTATGTATGTATTGGGAAGGTAGTATTTTGATATTATGGTCTCTCCTCGATGTCCTCTTCTATATTTCCATATCTTTATCCACGGATATGGTTTGTTTTGCATTAGTGCAGAGGGAAAAAGTGATTGAGGATGCATGATTTCTCACTAAATGAATGTTCCTGAACAGACACAGTTTGGTTCGCCTTTTCTCGCCTGTCGCGAAAGAAACTTTTTTCTTTACTTCTACACACCAAAATCTATATAAACTTTGGTCATGTCAAAATATGTGTGAAGCCTTAACATATCTTTTAGATAATATTTATGTTAGATTTAGAAATAAGTTGTACAGCCCAATTGTTGATATTCCGATGAGTATTAATTGTGCTCCTCTTATAGCGGATTTGTTTTTATTTTTCTATTAGAGAGATTTCATGGCTTCTTTCTAATGATACACAAGCTGAAATTATAGAAGCATTTAAATCTACATCTATATATCTAGACGATCATTTAAATATTGGCAATTCTTATTTCGAAGGCATGGTGAATCGATTTATTCCACTTGAGCTGCAGTTAAACAAAGCTAATGTAGCCGATACCGAAGCCCCGTTTTCGGATTTACATTTTACCTACTTCGGCCGTGTGGCGGCCGTAAAACGTCTCCCCGTACATCATCCATAGTGCAGAATATATTTTATTTACATCCTTTGAGGTCAGAGGATAGATTCTGAGAAATCTAAAATTTGAGATCGATTTAGACTATTATTCTAGATCATCGTCTTTTATATTATTTGGATCCTTTTGAAATTAATCAGTCTTTCTTTGAATCGACTGCCCAATTAAAATTAAGAAATTATAGTATGCCTTTTCTGGTTTCGTCACCAGATTTTGTCAGGGTCACTGACGAGGCTTTATTAGCCGAAACTACGTAGTCTGGCCCATACTTCTACTTCTGTATGTATTCTCTGCTCTTGAAGGAACTTTTTTAGATTTTAATTCAAACGTATTTTATATCTTAAACGTATTTGCTTCATCCAAAATTTATGATAAAAGCGATGGATTTGATCTTAAAATAGGAACTTTTCTATTTTTGAATGGTGACGTTCCCCGTATCCTTATTTAAAGAGAAGCCCTATTAGCAACCTTATGAGCTTATATGTATATGTTCGTCTTTTGATACATTTCATTTCCCGAATTTCAGTCCATTGTTTTTATTTTTAATGTAAAAACTTTTTTGATGTAGACGTTAACGAGTGCTCATCAACACCTTGTAATGGCGGTAGCTGTACTAATACACCGGGAAGTTTCACGTGTGACTGTACCGGAACTGGGTTCGAAGGGGCTACATGTACGACCGGTGAGTATATAACTTGTTTGCACAATTATGGCAAGTGCATGTAAGTATTTTATATGATTCGGGCATGTCTGCAAAATGAACATTACGAGTTGTATAGGAACTTTTCGACACAATATTCTACTGTACAGATAGAGTTATAAACTTTATGGTGACTGAAAAATGTCTGTCGCTTAATCGATATGATAAAGATATAATATCCAATTATTTAGAAATTTTAAAAATAGGTTTGTGAGCGGCCTTGCAGGCATTTGTCGCACAGTAATTTTCTGCACTGTTTTTGGTAGGGCCTAGGCTCCTCTAAAATACCGGGACGTTTGTGCAATGCATTTGAGGATGCCTGTCCACCCGGTTTCCTTTGCTGCAGTGTCATCTTTGATGGCATAGCGTTAAAACGATCCTGAAGCTTTATCATGGCTGCTTCAAGAGCCGAGATTCTTAAAGAACTTTGCTCATCAGGACTCTAATTCTGAACCCTCGTCTCTGAAACAGTCTTCACAGAATCTTCTGACTTCATCATGTTTCTTTGGTCACGTTTATTGGATTTTCCATAAACGGATTGATGTAAGTTTTGATACCACCTAATACTATAAACGGCTTGCTTATTATAGCAGGCTTATCCATTCCAATACGTAACCTATGCTTTCTGTCAAGTAGACCTTTTCAGAATCTTACAACAGCCTGCTTGATAGAATAATGCTATGGCAATGTCTTAAATGCCTTAGTTGCCAGAGTCAGTATTCTTTCAGCCCAGTCTTTATTAGGCTTTATTAGCCGAAACTACGTAGTCTGGCCCATGTTCCTACTTCTGTGTGTATTCTCTGCTATTGAAGGAACTTTTAAAGATTTTAATTTTACCTCACTGCAGCTGGTGTTGTGCCGTGTTGAGGCTGTAAAACATTTCCCCGTACATCATCCATAGTGCAGATTATATGTTATTCACATCCTTTGAGATCAGAGGATACATTATGAGAAATTTAAAATTTAGTCTATTATTCTAGATCATCGTATTTTATAATATTTGGATCCTATTGAAATTAATCAGTCTTTGAATCGACTGCCCAATTAAAATTAAGAAATTACAGTATGCTTTTTTCTGGTTTCGTCACCAGATATTGTCAGAGTCACTGACGAGGCTTTATTAGCCGAAACTACGTAGTCTGGCCCATGTTTCTATTTCTGTGTGTATTCTCTGCTCTTGAAGTAACTTTTTAAGATTTTAATTGCAATGATTCCCCTGGTGCCTTGGGTGCCTGCTGAAGTCTTGCCTGAGCAGTTTCCACTAAACAGCGAAACGTTTTTTTTTCTCAACGTCTCATTAAATGTCGGTACGTCGTCTGCTCTTTTCTTTCCATTAATTTGTCATAGAAATCTGCTACTTTATCAGTAAAGCACCAGCACAAACAGTTTAAATATCCATCCAAAGTCAATTCACATGCAGTGGAATATCGAATGAACTTCTTGAAAGCCAGCCTGGGTTAGAGGTTATAAAACTTGAGTATAATCTCAAACTCAAAATAAAGCACACTGATTGGCTGCTTCCGAGCACATACTCGGAAGCAGCCAATCAGTGTGCTTTATTTTGAGTTTGAGAATGTACTCAAGTTTAATAACATCGAGGGCTGTTTGGTCCATTATAACTGAGAGTTAAGGCAATAATCTCCAAGTGCGGTCCCACTCTTTTTATTAGATCTTCTATGATGAGAACGGTGCTTTGTACGAATATTATACTCATCATCAGAGTCTGTGCTTGAGCTAGAAGAATCAGGAGAGCTAGGGGAACTAGAAGAATCATCTCTAGATATTCTTTTCTTAGGCTTCGCACCTTTTTATTGTGCTCAGTAAAAGAGCTAGTATCCCTTTGAACTCTTTTCTTGTTCCTCGCCTTTTTACCATGATGCTTACTTTTTCCAGCTTCCCTATCTTTCCCTTTTCGCACTCTTACGAAACAAGGACGACGTTGGAGAGCTAGAATCCCTCTGAACCCTTTTCTTGTGTTTTGAATTTTACCATGATGCTTACTTTTTCCACTTCCGCATCTTTCCCTCTTCTTTCGCACTTTTATGACAACTGTCGATATCAGATTTTAGTCCACTACTCTTTGGACAGAGGAGACGGAGAAAGGCCTTTCATACGAGGGTTCTCAAACTCTTTATTAGGAAGAGAAAAAGTTTCCCATATTTCAGAAATATTCAACTGCTTCTGCTTTTACAGAGGTCGAAGGTCGAATTTCAAAGGAGTCCTCATAGACACATAGAGCTACTGGTGGAACGGGTCTTTCCCTTCCTCCAACCTTGCTTCATCTTGTTCCAACCAATGTTGTGATGGTGCAATAGGCAAGCCTGCACTGCGAAAAAGATCCAACATTGGCACCTTATCGGACGTTGCTCGGAGAAACGTTTCGATCTTTCCAAGTTACTTTTGCCATGACTTTCTCGCAATGCAATTACTGTGCATGTAATTTTTGGACCACTGTGTGGAATGCGTTGGAACTCTTCAACCGTCACAAAATGCACATGAATTGGATTTTCAATGTCTGATTACATTTTGTCGCAGAGTAAATACCTCAGAACAAATATGTATAATCTACTTGAATTTAATTTACCTGCACCAAAACGGCTGCTAATTCACACGGACGCTGAAATTGTTTTCAAATCGCGTTTAGGGCTGATGTACGTCTTTGACTAACACGAGCTTTAAAACTGAGTTCGAGGTTATAAAATTTGAGAATAATCTCAAACTCAAAATAAAGCACATTAAGTTTGAGAATGTACTCAAGTTTATAACCGCAGGGCCTGGTTTAAACTCTTGTAAACATGTAGTTTATAAAAGCAAAATTGTCTGTCAGAATGGGAAGATTTTAACTGAAATACAAATTATTTCTTTCTTTGAAAGATTTTAACTTAAAAATTGTGGTATTAAGCTGTAAACAGGTACTTAGAGAGCAAGTTAAATGAAAAATTAAGCGTTGCTTGTTCGTTTTTTGTTTTTGTTTTTTTTTTCAAATGACTGCCACGTTTACGTGCGCAATTGGGTGCAGCCATTTTTTGTTTGTTTCTTTATTGTTTTCAAATTTCATTAATGACTAACGATACTGGAAAAAATATCGTCACAGACAATGCAGAATTCTTACAACAATAGTAAACCTTTGGAAAACCATACAGTTGATAGAATTGGCATTTAAAGTCTGAAGAAGACTGTTGCAGGCTTTTCTTCGTTGTCTGACTACGAGATAGTAAATTTTTAGTCCTAGGTTCTCAACTGAATGCTCCCTCTCAGAAGATTTGTTAGGTCTCTTCAGCGTTCACCATTAAAGTAAAACTCACCTATTACTTTATGCTGTGCTAAACAAAGGCGTAAAGCTTATTTCCGAGTCGGTAGATCTTCTCGTCTTGAGCTTCAGGGTAAGTCTCTTCCCGCTACGACGTCAAAGTAGATTAGAGGACGGTTCTACAGTCACGTGATGCGAAATTAGCAATCCATTTTATATTACTTTATGTGAAAAGACACAACGTATCGTTCCTTCGTTACATATTATAAAATAATACAAAAGAGGTGACGCGTCACTCGACTGCACATCTAGGCTAAAGTTTTTAACAAGTTTGGCAAAATAAAAAAAAAGATGGACTGTTCTTCATTAAGCGCTGCGATTCTGGTTCTCTTGTTTCCAGCAGCCAAATCTAGTGTTTTTATTTCTATTTTATTTTTTATTAATTTATTTTTTAAGTATTGATTGTTGATTAGTATTGATTTAAAAGTTAGTGTAAACTCTACATTTGTTGTAGACGTCAATGAGTGCCCGTCAACACCATGTGACAATGGCGGTGTTTGTTCTAATACAGCAGGCAGTTTTACGTGTGATTGTTCCGGAACTGGGTATGATGGAGCTACGTGTAGCAGCGGTAAGCTTTTATTTCTATGCGTTGCAAGAAAGGAAATGTACTCGAAGGCAGTATTTTGAAGGTATTTTGGATGCCCATATTTTTCTTATTTTTCACTGCATAGGTCTGAAATTCTCTTTTCAGTTATCGGACTTTAATTTTCGCTGACTTGTCCTTCAGATATATGAGCCGCGACACGAGAAAACCAACAATGTGGTTTGCGCCCAGTGCAGACTCAGATCAGCCTTGGCATCAAACCAGTCTGATCAGACTCTTCGCTAAACGCTTAAAGCGTAGCTAAGGGTCTAAGCTAGCTCCATGCGGACAGCGAGGACTCTGATCAGACTGGGCGGATGCCCAGGCTGATCTGAATCTGCGCTGGGCGCACAACCACATTGTTGGTTTTCTCGTGTCACGGCTCAAATTATTATAGACATGATAGGTGTGTTATGATAGGCAGATGATGCTAACTACTCGCGGCACCTGGCCCCGAGGTTATAATACTTTTTACAGGCCCAGCTCAGCTGAGCATGAACTTTTCTCTGCTGATAAATATGAAAATACCAACTAATGTTGGCATTTTAATATTCATAAGCAGAGAAAATTTCACAATCAGCTAAACTGAGCAAGAAAACAACTGTACTTATCAGTAATTTGATATTTATTAGCAGGTAAAAGCTTTATAACCTTGGGCCCTGATAACACTTTTATTTTGGGTACTTGTCTGTTTATTTCATTATTTCTGATTTGTCGATATTTATATGCTTCGTGTCAACGGTCCTCTGTCTATTTCTTACATCCACTACGGTCACGAGGCTAAAGGAAATCTTTCCCCTTTTATATAAGGATCGTATTCGAAGGTGCTATAGACAAATTGTGGATATTTTGATTGACATTGACAGTATTATACTTTTAGCTGATATGCGATGTCTGGCCCTTTGAGGAGAAGCAAGCTAAAGTTATAGAAAGTTTCAACTAGAACTTAAGCGTATGGAAATGGACTGATTCAATACACGATCGCAGCTTATCTTTTTGCTTTAGCTATTTGGAAGACCTGTGTAATATTGAAAATAGCTGTTTTGAAGGCACGGATCGAATTTCAAATTTATCTACCCGAACGTCAGTTAAGGAAGGCAAATCCCTCCGATACTGAAGTCCATACATGGAGTTGCATTTGTCTATCATGATTATTATTATTATTATTATTATTATTATTATTATTCGTTTTAATGATTTGATTTTGAAGTTCTTAATTTGTTGCATGGATTTACTCATTATTATCCGTTATATGTGTATTTTTAATTGTCTCCAGTCATGATTGAATTGACATTCGAAGTGGTGTACTTGTGTTTTTGGTTACTGTATAACTTGGTTATAATTGTCCGATTTTGCTTGCTAATTAAATTTACCGTTTAAGTTACAATGTATACTATATCTTTCATTTATTTTGTATGTTCTTTTATTGGTCTGACCTTTCTTTGTATTGTACTTGGCCTGTATACTGTCAATGATATATTGTTCTGAACCGGTGTACGAGTTTTTATTTATCTTTTTCCTTCTATGTATGTATTGGGAAGGTAGTATTTTGAGATTATGGTCTCTCCTTGATGTCCTCTTCTATATTTCCATATCTTTATCCACGCATATGTTTTTCCACGCTTATGTTTTGTTTTGCATTAGTGCAGAGGGAAAAAGTGATTGAGGATGCATGATTTCTCACTAAATGAATGTTCCTGAACAGACACAGTTTGGTTCGCCATTTCTCGCCTGTAGCGAAAGAAACTTTTTTCTTTACTTCTACACACCAAAATCTATATAAACTTTGGTCATGTCAAAATATGTGTGAAGCCTTAACATATCTTTTAGATAATATTTATGTTAGATTTAGAAATAAGTTATACAGCCCAATTGTTGATATTCCGATGAGTATTAATTGTGCTCCTCCTATAGCGGATTTGTTTTTATTTTTCTATAAAAGAGATTTCATGGCTTCTTTCTAATGATACACAAGCTGAAATTATAGAAGCATTTATATCTAGATGATCATTTAAATATTGGCAATTCTTATTTCGAAGGCATGGTGAATCGATTTATTCCACTTGAGCTGCAGTTAAACAAAGCTAATGTAGCCGATACCGAAGCCCCGTTTTCGGATTTACATTTTACCTACTTCAAATGTATATTTGATCTTAAACGTATTTGCTCCATCCAAAATTTATGATAAAAGCGATGGATTTGATTTTAAAATAGTAACTTTTCTATTTTTGAATGGTGACGTTCCCCGTATCCTTATTTAAAGAGAAGCCCTATTAGCAACCTTATGAGCTTATATGTATATGTTCGTCTTTTGATACATTTCATTTCCCGAATTTCAGTCCATTGTTTAATTTTTAATGTAAAAACTTTTTTTGATGTAGACGTTAACGAGTGCTCATCAACACCTTGTAATGGCGGTAGCTGTACTAATACACCGGGAAGTTTCACGTGTGACTGTACCGGAACTGGGTTCGAAGGGGCTACATGTACGACCGGTGAGTATATAACTTGTTTGCACAATTATGGCAAGTGCATGTAAGTATTTTATATGATTCGGGCATGTCTGCAAAATGAGCATTACGAGTTGTTTAGGAACTTTTCGACACAATATTCTACTGTACAGATAGAGTTATAAACTTTATGGTGACTGAAAAATGTCTGTCGCTTTATCGAAATGATAAAGATATAATATCCAATTATTTAGAAATTCTAAAAATAGGTTTGTGAGCAGCCTTGCAGGCATTTGTCGCACAGTAATTTTCTGCACTGTTTTGGCAGGGCCCAGGCTCCTCTAAAAATACCGGGACGCTTGTGCAATGCATTTGAGGGTGCCTGTCCACTCTGTTTCCTTTGCTGCAGTGTCATCTTTGATGGCATAGCGTTAAAACGATCCTGAAGCTTTATCATGGCTGCTTCAAGAGCCGAGATTCTTAAAGAACTTTGCTCATCAGGACTCTAATTCTGAACCCTCGTCTCTGAAACAGTCTTCACAGAATCTTCTGACTTCATCATGTTTCTTTGGTCACGTTTATTGGATTTTCCATAAACGGATTGATGTTAGTTTTGATACCACCTATTACTATAAACGGCTTGCTTATTGTAGCAGGCTTATCCATTCCAATACGTAACCTATCCTTTCTGTCAAGTAGACCTTTTCAGAATCTTACAACAGCCTGCTTGATAGAATAATGCTATGACAATGTCTTAAATGCCTTAGTTGCCAGAGTCAGTATTCTTTCAGCCCAGTCTTTATTAGGCTTTATTAGCCGAAACTACGTAGTCTGGCCCATGTTCCTACTTCTGTGTGTATTCTCTGCTATTGAAGGAACTTTTAAAGATTTTAATTCTACCTCACTGCAGCTGGTGTTGTGCCGTATGGAGGCGGTAAAACATTTCCCCGTATAGCATCCATAGCGCAGATTATATTTTGTTCACATCCTTTGAGATCAGAGGATACATTATGAGAAATTTAAAATTTGAGATCGATTTAGACTATTATTCTAGATCATCGTATTTTATATTATTTGGATCCTATTGAAATTAATCAGTCTTTGAATCGACTGCCCAATTAAAATTAAGAAATTACAGTATGCTTTTTTCTGGTTTCGTCACCAGATATTGTCAGAGTCACTGACGAGGCTTTATTAGCCGAAACTACGTAGACTGGCCCATGTTTCTACTTCTGTGTGTATTCTCTGCTCTTGAAGTAACTTTTTAAGATTTTAATTCCAATGATTCCTCTGGTGCCTTGGGTGCCTGCTGAAGTCTTGCCTGAGCAGTTGCCACTAAACAGCGAAACGTTTTTTTCTCAACGTCTCATTAAATGTCGGTACGTCGTCTGCTCTTTTCTTTCCATTTATATGTCATAGAAATCTGCTACTTTATCAGTAAAGCACCAGCACAAACAGTTTAAACATCCATCCGAAGTCAATTCACATGCAGTGGAATATCGAATGAACTTCTTGAAAGCCAGCCTGGGTTAGAGGTTATAAAACTGGGGTATAATCTCAAACTCAAAATAAAGCACACTGATTGGCTGCTTCCGAGCATGTGCTCGGAAGCAGCCTATCAGTGTGCTTTATTTTGAGTTTGAGAATGTACTCAAGTTTTATAACATCGAGGGCTGTTTGGTCCATTATAACTGAGAGTTAAGGCAATAATCTCCAAGTGCGGTCCCACTCTTTTTATTAGATCTTCTATGATGAGAACGGTGCTTTGTACGAATATTATACTCATCATCAGAGTCTGTGCTTGAGCTAGAAGAATCAGGAGAGCTAGGGGAGCTAGAAGACTCATCTCTAGATAGTCTTCTCTTAGGCTTCGCACCTTTTTATTGTGCTCAGTAAAAGGGCTAGTATCCCTCTGAACTCTTTTCTTGTTCCTCGCTTTTTTACCATGATGCTTACTTTTTTCCAGCTTCCCTATCTTTCCCTTTTCGCACTCTTACGAAACAAGGACGACGTTGGAGAGCTAGAATCCCTCTGAACCCTTTTCTTGTGTTTTGAATTTTACCATGATGCTTACGTTTTCCACTTCCCCATCTTTCCCTCATCTTTCGCACTCTTATGACAACTGTCGATATCAGAACTTTATAGTCCACTACTCTTTGGACAGAGGAGACGGAGAAAGGCTTTTCATACGAGGGTTCTCAAACTCTTTATTAGGAAGAGAAAAAGTTTCCCATATTTCAGAAGTATTCAACTGCTTCTGCTTTTACAGAGGTCGAAGGTCGAATTTCAAAGGAGTCCTCATAGACACATAGAGCTACTGTTGGAACGGGTCTTTCCCTTCTTCCAACCTTGCTTCACCTTGTTCCAACCAATGTAGTGATGGTGCAATAGGCAAGCCTGCACTGCGAAAAAGATCCAACATTGGCACCTTATCGGACGTTGCTCGGAGAAACGTTTCGATCTTTCCAAGTTACTTTTGCTATGACTTTCTCGCAATGCAATTATTGTGCATGTAATTTTTGGACCAATGTGTGGAATGCGTTTGAGCTCTTCAATCGTCGCAAAATTCACATGAATTAGATTTCCAATGTCTGATTACATTTTGTCGCAGAGTAAATACCTCAGAACAAATATGTATAATCTACTTGAATTTAATTTACCTGCACCAAAACGGCTGCTCATTCACACGGACGCTGAAATTGTTTCAAATCGCGTTTAGGGCTGATGTACGTCTTTAACTAACACAAGCTTTAAAACTGGGTTCGAGGTTATAAAATTTGAGAATGATCTCAAACTCAAAATAAAGCTCACTAATTGACTGCTTCCGAGCATGTACTCGGAAGCAGCTAATCAGTGTGCTCGATTTTGAGTTTGAGAATATACTCAAGTTTATAACCGCAGGGCCTGGTTTATACTCTTGTAAACATGTAGTTTATACAAGCAAAATTGTCTGTCAGAATGGGAAGATTTTAACTGAAATACAAATTATTTCTTTCTTTGAAAGAATTCAACTTAAAAATTGTGGTATTAAGTTGTAAACAGGTGCAGAAAGAGCAAGTTAAAAGAAAAATTAAGCTTTGCTTGTCGTCTTTTTTTTTTTTTTCTTTTTTTTTTTTTTTTTCAAAATGACTGCCACGTTTACGTGCGCAATTGGGTTCAGCCATTTTTTTTGTTGTTGCTTATTTATTGTTTTCAAATTTAATTAATGCCTAACGATACTGGAAAAAATATCGTCACAGACAATGCAGAATTCTAACGACAATAGTAAACCTTTGGAAAACCATACAGTTGATAGAATTGGCATTTAAAGTCTGAAGAAGACTGTTGCAGGCTTTTCTCCGTTGTCTGACTACAAGATAGTAAATTTTTAGTCCTAGGTTCTCAACTGAATGCTCCCTCTCAGAAGCGTTGTTAGGTCTGTTCAGCGTTCACCATTAAAGAAAAACTCACCTATTACTTTATGCTGTGCTAAACAAAGACGTAAAGCTTATTTCCGAGTCGGTGGATCTTCTCGTCTTGAGCTTCAGAGTAAGTCTCCTCCCGCTACGACGTCAAAGTAGATTAGAGGACGGTTCTACAGTCACGTGATGCGAAATTAGCTTTCCGTTTTGTATTACCTTAGGTGAAAAGACACAACGTATCGTTCCTTCGTTACATATTATAAAATAATACAAAAGAGGTGGCGCGTCACTCGACTGCACATCTAGGCTAAAGTTTTTAGCAAGTTTGGCAAAATAAAAAAATGATGGACTGTTCTCCAGTAAGCGCTGCGATTCTGGTTCTCTTGTTTCAAGCAGCCAAATCTAGTGTTTTGTTGTTGTTTTTATTTTATTTTTCATTAATTCATTTTTTAGTATGGATTGTTGATTAGTTTTGATTTAAAAGTTAGTTCCAACTCTACATTTGTTGTAGACGTCAATGAGTGCCCGTCAACACCATGTGACAACGGTGGTGTTTGTTCTAATACAGCAGGCAGTTTTACGTGTGATTGTTCCGGAACTGGGTTTGAGGGGGCAACATGCAGCAGCGGTGAGTGTTTCTATTCATTTGTATCATTAGCTGATTTATTTTTGTCCTTTGAGATCAGAGGATGCATTCTGAGAACCGGAAATGTTTGATTGGTTCAGACTTTTATTCTACATCATCACTTCTTAACCGGTTTGACCTTTTTTTTTATACTAATCAGTCCTGAAATCGACTGCCTACTTATAATTAACAATTTCAGAATCCTTCTCTCTTGAGTTCATCACCAGAATATGTCAGGGTCAATGATGAGGCTTGTTTAGCCTAATCTTCGAAGTATGGCCAATGTTCCTTCTTTTGAATGTAATCTCTGCTCTTCAAGGAACACGTTTTAAGATTATAGTTTGAAATCACTGCAGCCGGTGTTTGGCCTTGTGGCGGTCGTAAAATGTTCCCCCGTACATCGTCCATACGGCAGATTTTTGTTTGTCCTCGGGGATCGGAGGATGTATTTTGAGAAATCGTATTTTTTTAATGATTTAGACATTTATTCTAGATCATCACTTTTTAATTGGTTGGACCCTTTCTGATACTAACCAGTCCTTAAATTGACTGCCGTATGTGTCTTTCGTGAATTTTTTCTAATTTTTTGTAAGTGTGCGTCTTTCATCCATAGTGCAGATTATATTGTATTTTCGTCCTTTGAGATCAGAGGATATATTCTGAGAAATCTGAAATTTTAGAGTGGTTTAGATTCTTATTCTAGATCATTGTCTTTTATATTTACTAATCAGTCTTTGAATCAACTGCCGAATTCAAATTAAGAAATTATAGTATGCTTTTCTCTGGTTGCATCACCAGATATTGTCAGGGTCACTAATACGGCTTTATTAGCCGAAACTACGTAGTCTGGCCCATATCACTCCTTCTGAATATGTTCTCTGGTCTTGCAAAACCTTTGTAAGATTTCAATTTCACTTTGGTTTTTGAGGGCGGGATGTGGGAATTGATTTTATTAATTTCTAGTCATTGCCTATTTTTTACATTGAAATAGAGTAAGGTGTATATCTTAGTGTGCGAATATGCGAAGCATTTCAAATTGCATTACCTCATGTGAAAAAAACGCAGAAATATAGAGCCTTCGTTATACACTACTCAAAAAATTTAAAGGAGCAGCTAGTATTATTTCCATAAGCGTCAGTGCAACACATCCCCATTTTTGAGGGTCATTTACTTCCAATCAACGAAGATCTAGATTTTCCCGATCATTTGAAATAGTTTTCTAGAGGGTCGAGATGTTTTCCTGTACAAGTTTTGTTCCAATATTTATCCTGCTCATGTCTATGAACTGACTTTTGTTAAACTGGAATTTTGGGTAAAAATTTGGGTCCACTTTTCCTAAACTGGCGAAAAGCATAACAAATTCAATCAAACTCAAAACAACTATTTTGTCCTACAACACTGAATGACTTACAGGGTGACTCGTTTGAAATGGTCATTTTGATCTCAAGTTTATGAAATTTTATAGACTTCTAGAAAAATGCATCAATTTCAGAAAATTCAAAAATTACAAAATTTGTTCCATGGAAATTAGCAGTGCATCCGTTGTATTACAATCCTTATTGTCTTAATTTTCGATCCTTCTTGAAAATGCTGCTAAAGAATGGGGAATTCATGACAGCTGACGGTCAAATTTATGGATCGCTGAACTGGGTATTTGTTGAAGTAATGTCTATGGGAAAATATCAGCTGCTCCTTTAATTTTTTAAGTAGTGTGTATGCTCAAAATACAATTAAAGGGAATTGGGTGCGTCCATGAATTGCTCTACTGGACTGAAGTACATTGTATGTGAACAAGGAGGGCAAAAATATTTTGGCTGATTTCTCGAGTTATCGGCGCCATCCTGGTTCTCTTCTATCAAACTGCCAAATCGAGTTGAATGAGGTTTTCGTCTATTGGGTCATGATGTTTGTATCTTTTTATAAACAAGTGAAAATCCTTTCATCTGTTATAGACTTCAACGAGTGTCCGTCAACACCATGTGACAATGGCGGTGTTTGTTCCAACACAGTTGGAAGTTTTACGTGTGATTGTTCCGGAACTGGGTTTGAGGGGGCAACATGCAGCAGTGGTTAGTTTTTCTATTCGTTTTAAGCATTAATTGATTTATTCGGAGAAGGATTAAAAATTAGATAAATATAAAAAAACCTTAAAAACAAGATTGATATTGCATTTTTGGTTTAAAATTAAGACGTTACGGAATGCTTTATTCAGGTTTTTGTCGTCATTTATCGTCAGGGTCACTGATGAGGCTTGAGTAGCCGAACTTCCGAAGTATTGCACATGTTCTTTCGAATGTATTGTCTGATCCTTAAAGAACTCTTAATATTTTAATAAAACCTTAGTATGAGAATATGCTAAATATTTCATATTGCATCACCTGACGTGAAAATACACAGAAATATCGAGCATTCGTTATTATATATATGAGTAAAAATACTAAGGGGGAGAAGATGCATCTTTGAATTTCTCATCTCCGCTAAAGTTTGTGAACAAGGAGGGCAAGAAAAATAGTTGGGCTGATTTCTCGAGTAAGCGGTTCCACCCAAGTTCTTTATTTTAAACTGTCAGTTGAATAATGTGTTCGTCTATTGGGTGATGATGTTTGCCTTGCTTTATAAATAAGTGTTAATCCTATATTTGTTGTAGACGTCAACGAGTGCCCGTCAACACCATGTGATAATGGCGGTGTTTGTTCCAATACACAAGGAAGTTTTACATGTGATTGTTCCGGAACTGGCTACGAAGGGGCAACATGCAGCAGCGGTTAGTGTTTGTATAATTTACAGATTAGTATAATGTTGAATTTTCGGTTTCTAACTAAGAAATAACAGCATGCTTTTCTCTGGCTTTTGTCGCCATTTATTGTCAGGGTCCCTGATAAGCCTTGAGTAGCCGAAACTTCGAAGTATGGCCTATATCCTTCCAAATGTTTTCTCTCCTCTTGTAGGGACTCTGTAAGATTTTGATTACATCTTAGTGTGAGAGTATGCGAAGCATTTCATATTGCATTATCTCATGTGAAGACGCAGACATATAGAATTTTAAACGATAGGCAATGATCAGGAAATATAGAGCCTTCATTTTGTATGTTTAAAAAATACAAAAGTGAACTTGGTGCGTCCATGAATATCTCATTTCGGCTGAAGTTTGTGAACAAGGAGGGCAAAAAAAAAAAAAAAAACAGCAAAAAAACATGGGCTGATTTCTCGAGTAATGGATCATGATATTTGTATAGTTTTATAAAAAAAGTGTTAATCCTGCATCTGTTGTAGACGTCAACGAGTGCCCATCAACACCATGTGACAATGGCGGTGTTTGTTCCAATACAGATGGAAGTTTTACGTGTGATTGTACCGGAACTGGGTTTGAAGGGGCAACATGTAGCAGCGGTTAGTATTTCTTTTCGACTCTATCTTTTGCTGAATTATTCGGAGATGTGTTAAAAATTAGTAAGTTATGGAAACTTAAAAATTAAATTTGTCCAATTGCATTTTGATTTAAAATTAAGAAATTACAGCAGTGGTTTCTATGGCCTTCGTCGCCATGTATTGTCACTGATAAGGCTTGAGTCGCCGAAACATCGAAGTATGGCTCATTGTCATTTGAAGGTTTTCTCTGCTCTCGAAGAACTCTGTAAGATTTGAATCATATTTTAGCGTGAGAATTTTCTGAACATTGCATATAGCATCACATCATGTCCGTAGACGCAGAAATATCGAGCCTTCGTTATAAATGTATCAAAAATACAAAAAGGGGAGGGGGATGTGTTCATGAAGTTTAAATCCTACATCTGTTTTAGACGTCGACGAGTGCCCGTCAACACCATGTAACAATGGCGGTGTTTGTTCCAATACAGAAGGAAGTTTTACCTGTGATTGTACCGGAACCGGGTTTGACGGAGCAACGTGCAGCGGCGGTGAGTGTTTATATTCGATTGTATCATTAGCTGGTTTATTCGGAAAAGTTTATGAAATTAGTAAGTTATGAAGCTTTAAAAATTAAATTAGTATAATGGCAATTTTGATTTTTATTTCATCAGTTTAGATGAAAGTGGTCAAAATACCCAAATCATAAGTCCGAACCCGTAAATCAATTAAAAATTGACAATTCCAGAATATTTTAGATACATAGATATGGACCCCAAAATAGATGTGATCAGGTGCTCGCGAGTAGTAAGCATAGCGGACTAGCTGCCTATTACAGTACACCCGCGATATCTATGTATCAGTAGGAAAAGTCAGTGAAAAAGAAAGTCCGGTATTTGAAAGCTTAACTAAGCTTCGGCTGAGGCCATCAAATCGGAAATTTGTAAAAGAAACGGCCACATTGTAGGGATCAACGAGGTCATGGTGTCTTCCATAAACCTTTTTAACTGTCGACACAAACTTTACTTTTCTTATAACCCTGTATCAATAGTTTACGGGTGAGCAGCTTCCCTCTTTCAACAAGTGTTGATATATAGAAACAGGCTCTAGCATAGCGGACTAGCTGAGAAACATAAACTCCATATGCAGGTGCCGAAGAGGTATTACTACTCGAAAATGGAAAGGCAACAAGCTTTCCATTATCAGTATAGAGATAATAATTTAAGTATAAGGCAAATGAACTGGACTCTGTGTTGACTTTAATTTCAAGTTCACAGGAATAGATGAGGTCAATAAACTCAGAAGTCTTTGGATTATTCAGAGACAGAACATTATCTATTTCCTGTAGGTGAAGTTGAATTCTGTGAGAGGTGTTTAGTACCCTCTTTTTAGAGCCCTTTTATAAACTCCGCTTCATACCCGTAAAGAAACAAGCCGCCAAGGGGTCGCAGTTAGTGCCCATTGGAATGCCAACTGTCTGTTGAAAAACCTGTCTGCTAATCTCCACGTAAATATTGTCAATGGGAAATTCCAGCATTTTAACGACATCGTCCTCAAAATATTTTTTGTATGAACATCAGAGTAGTCCTTAACGAAATATGTGTCCAGATACCCAAGAACAACGTATTTGCACCGACAATTTCTGTTTATTTTTGAAAGAAACAATTGTTTACAATTTCTTTTAATTTAGACCTTAATTTGTCATGTGGAATTGTTGTATAAAGCGTAGAGAAATCAAAGGTTTTTATGCTATCTACTTCAAAAAGTGCTTGGGATTTTAAACTTTTCAAACGTTCTTAAGAATGTTTTAGGATCCACATCTGATTTACGCCACTTCTCGCGTAAGATAGATCACAATGTTTCTGAAGACCATCCTTAACTGCCGTAAGGATTCTTGTCAGACTCTGAGAGAGAAACTTGGTTGAACACTTAGCCGAACCCGCAATATATCGTCGCTTATATGGATCTTTATGTAACTTAGGGATCTAATACAGTTTTAGACGATCAAGATCTTCCTCTTCTGTGGAAATTCCAAAGGAAAGGAGAACCGACTTGTGGTTTCTTAGAATTTCCTCCTTAGACAACGAAGTTCATGCATATGTAGGGTTTCCTTCCGAAGAGTTCAAACCAAGCTCCTCTCTCTAGTAGGGGATGTAGTGTGTCTGTGTCTTGCAAACAAACACAGTAGTGTTAGATGCTTTGTCTGCTGGAACTACGATATTTTAATCATGGAGATCAGCTAGCTCAGCGGCGACGTCAGGAATATCTAAGACTGACTTACTTCAGGTATACATGGTCGCGCGTAAAATAGAAATGCGTCTGTTAACTAAAGACGCTATCGGTTTTACCCACTCAGATCGTATGTCAACTTCAACTTCCTCCTGCCTAGCCCAGAATAGTCTTCAACAGAATCCATAATTAATCTTGAATTCTGTTTGCAACTTAGAGACTTAGGCTCCCTATATTTAGGGTCATTTGAGAGTAACTCCCTTAGGAATTTATTTTTAACAATGCCAATATCACCAGTTATAAATCTACCTGCTGGTTGGTAACAGTACTTAGAGGAGGTACAGGTGCGAACAGGAGGATCATCGACAAAGTCCTCGTCCTGAGAGTGACGCCGTGGTCGAGTGGTGAGAGAAACAGAGAAACATGGTTATGGTGCAGAAGGTCGCCAGAAGGTTTCAGGTTCAAAGCTGGATTGGCCATCTGGCGACTGGAAATGTTTGTCTGTCAACCAGGCAGTAAATTGGTACCTGTTTCGAATCAAGGAATGTGATAAGGCAGTGAAAAGAGAGAAATGAGTTTTGCATCAATTCTTTGCCAAAGACACAATAGGTCTCTAACACCCAGTGCTCCTACGGCCACTAGGCTTTGGGAAACCTTTACCTTAACATCAGTTAGCTGTCGTACTTTTTTAAACTGTATCTAGTTTTGTATGCTATGTGGCGGTCGTAAAATGTTTTCCCATGATTTCGTAAAGTGTGATTATCAGTTTCTGGGCAGCAGAGATAATTCCATGGATTATGATTAGTTTTGAATATAGAGTTAGCAGATTATATTTTATTTTGTCCTTTGAGATTACTGTTACATTCTGGAATATCAGATTTTTTATTTGTTTAGACTCTCAATCTATATCATCACATTTTAATCATTTGGACACTTTTTGATGCTTATCAGTCTTTAAATTGACTGCCTTTTTAAAATTAAGAACTAACAGCAGGCTTTTCTCTGGCTTTCGTCGCTATTTATTGTCAGGGTCACTGAGGCCTGAGTACCGAAACTTCGAGGTATGGCCCATGTTCTGTTTTTTTATTATTATTTTGAATGTGCTCTCTGCTCTTGAAGGAACTCTTTAAGATTTTAGTTTTTACTTAGTTTGAGAATACGAGAAGCGTTTCCTATTGCATTACCTTATGTAAAAAGACGCAGAAATAATGAGCCTTCCTCTTTCGTTTTTTACATGTGGCTGGTTGAGAAAAAACAACTCCTCTGTCAGCTATTAAATTTCACTAGTGTTGTGTTAAAACGAAACCTATTGCTTAACTGTAGTGTTTTTGATAAGTTTCGGTTATACAGCCCATTATGGAAAAGTTAAACGACTAATTATGATAAGAGTTTGAACAGTTGACAGTTGAATCTAACGAGTAGATAACGTTTTGCCTAAGTATAAATTTTTTGGCGTGCAAGACATTCAATACAACAATGTTGGTAAACTTATGCATCTGATACACAATCATATTAGAGTTGTCGTCGTCATTTGGTTTAAGCAGATCTTGCTATATATTAGTAGCATGTGTACATTACTTTCTGCACCTATCTGCATTTTCTGTTCTGAACCTTTTACATCCAGAGTGACAAAAAAAAACAACAACACAAAATTACTTTTAATCGTTACGCAGAAAACCATGAAATTAAGGCTTTAGTTTTCAAACTTTCAAATTATCTCACTTTGCATTCACATACAGAGACTTTGCATTTAAGTAAAGAGACTTAAAATTTCCGATTTTTTTAGTTTATAAGTAATAGCAACTTTTGATCTGATGCTGAAGTACAAGCGGGTGGTCGTGGTCGGTCGATGTGCTGGGTAACCTTCAGTGCCAGGGCGTCCTACTAATTTTGACAATAATAGGACAAGGGCCTACTGTACTTGCAGTAGGTGCGGTGGGGTGTTTGCACATTTTTCTCTCCCCTAACAGATCTCTTTTCTTTTTTCATCTCTCTCGGAGACGGCTTGATATGGACTAAACAAGGGCGTAGCTACCTATACGGCAAATACGCAGGTGCGTATTGAAATTTTGTCAAAATTGACAAAATTTCAAAACGCACATGCATATTTGCATGCTGAAATTAAAAAAAAAAAGTAGACAAGTTTTCAATACCAACTGCCAAAGTCGCTGAAATACTAAGGAGTCGAGTTTAAAGCAAGATTGTGCGTATCATGAAAATGCCCATAGTTACGCCCTTGCTAAAACACTTTTTTAAAAAAGCCGATAAACTCAAAGCACCCAAACAAACAATTAATCACAATAAAGCATGCATCATGCACTTAACCCGGCATTAGTTTGAATGAAAACTAATACTAAATGCAAGTTAACTACAAAGAGCCGCGACATGATAAAACACACAAAATGGCACGTGTGTCCAGCGAAGACTCAGATCAGCCTAGCAGCCGCCCGGTCTAATCAGAGTCTGCGATGTGTACGTAAAGGGTAGCTTAGTAAAAACTAGTTCTACGCAGACAGCGAAGACTCCGAAATACTCGCTGGATGTCCAGGCTGATTTAAGTCTTTGCTAGGCGCCCATGCCACTTTGTTGGTTTTGGTGACATACATTTTTATGGCGAATTGTTTACCAATTCTGAAAAATAATTGGTGAAAAGGATTTTCCTTATCATTTAAAAAGGGTTATAATTCGTTAAAAAGATTGGATATAACATAGATGTTTTGCGACAAACGACATGCTTGTTGGTTAGCCCACTCTAGGGTAACAACTTTGCTTACCTTTTTGATTGCACGACAGTGGGTCGGGCTTTAGACCTTATGATGGCACCAACTAAACCTAACATTATAGAAACATAGACGGTTGGCGCCGGACACCCGTTCCAGAACGTCTTGGATAGGGCCTACCGTGGTTTTACTGATGATAGTCTTTAGGTCCGGAATTTCAGTGTTTCTATTTCCCTGAATCCCTATGTTTGTACTTTCTTAGTTTTAATTTTGATTATTTTTTTCTGAGATATTACACTTACGAACTTGGAATCTTCCACGCAAACAGACCAACTTAATGTCTGATGAACCAAAGCAGAACCAAGGGCGAGGGCTTGTCGACTGCGCAAACCGGCATTCCCGTTTTGGTTCTTCCTAGTTTTAGCTCACCTGTGAAGGTGAGCTTATAGTATAGCCTAGGCCCGTCGGCGTCTTCGGCGTTCACACTTTTAAACATCTTCTACTCAGAAACCACTGGGCCGATTGAAACCAAATTTAATTAGGAGCCTAAACAGGATGGGGGAACGAAAGTTTATATATTTGGCCCAGGTCACATGACCAAGATGGCCGCCATGCCCATATATTGTAAAAACCGTAAAAATCTTCTCCTGAACAACTGGGCTGTTTGCTTTGGAACTTGGTATGCGACATCTTGGACTCCTGTTCTACATAAATGATGACCTTGGGTTGACCGTGACCTACTTTATGGCAGGGTCAAATGTGGTCCTCAGGGTTTTGAAGGGAACATCTGAAAAAGTGCATACAGTCAATTTCAACACCTATGGATATTAGAGTGACCTTGGCCAAAGGTTGTTTGTCTGTTTTGTGTCAACATTTTCATACATCTTCTCCTAAGAAATCAGAGGGCCGATTGAAGGCAAATATCCTATAGAGACTTAACAGCATGAGGGAACAAATATATATATTTCACCGAGCTCACATGATCAAGCTGCCATGCCCATATATGGTAAAAACCTTAAAAAATCTTCTTCTCCATTAACACTGGGCCAGTTGCCTTGAAACTTGGTATGTAGCATTTCGGAGTTCAGTACTTCAAAATTTATATTAATGATGACCTTTGGTTGACCTTGACCTATTTTACCACAAGTTCAATTTGGTCCATCAGGCTTTTGAATGGGAGAAGCTGAAAAAATGCATTTTCTGTTGCTATTATGCTCTATGGTATGCTAATGCAGTCATCATCAACCCCAATGAATACTAGAGGGCAAGGTCGTTTATTGACCTTGACGGAAGCTCATTGGTCTGTTGTGTTTTAACAATTTAAAGGGCTTCTCCTCTGAAACTATTGGGCGAATTTAATTAGATTACATATGCAGACTTCAGGCATGGCGGGAAAGAAACTTTATATATTTGGTCTAGGGAACATGACCAAGCTAGCCACTATGAACATATATGGCAAAAATAATAAGACTCTTCTCCAGAACCACTGGGCCAACTGCCTTGAAACTTGGTATGTAGCATCCGGGACTCTAGTACTACCAAGTTTATATAATTGATGACCTTGTGTTGAGCTTGACCTGTTTTGCCACAAGGTCAAATTTGGGCTTTAATGCTTTAAATGGGAAAAGCTAAATAGTGCATTTCTTGTTGCTATAGTGCTCTGTGGTATGGAAATGCAGACAAATTGAGACCCTAGGAATTCTAGGGTTCAAGATCATTTATTGACCTTGGCTAAAGGTCATTTGTCTGTATTGTGTTAACATTTTTAAAAGACTTCTTCTCTGAAACAGCTGGGACAATTTCAATTAAATTTCATATGCAGACTTCAGGCAAAGCGGGAAACAAAATTTATTTATTCGGTTCAGGTCACATGACCAAGATGGCCACCATGACCATATATGGCAAAACCCTTGAAAAATATTCTTCTCCAGAACCACTGGGCTAATTGCCTTGAAACTTGGTATGTAGCATCTGGGACTGTAGTACTATCAATTTTATATAAATTGAGCTTTACTGACAAGTGAGCGATCGTTGCGATTGGGCGACTTCTTTTATGTTTTCTGTTGGTATGTCTGTTACTGACGTATCATTTGTGTTGTTAAATTTAGCATTACTCGTGATATATCCACTTCACGACTAACCTCCAACCAGTTATATATTTGGAAACACTGTTAGCAAGAATGTAGTTCCTAATTCGAATTTCGAAAATATGTGTCGCTTAAATATAGACGTTAGAGAGTTTTACGCAGAAGGTTTTACACACGGGTGTAGAGCTTTATGCGTCGTCAGGACGGCGGAGGGTGACTTCCAGTTAATGGTGTTATCGACTAGTGTACTACATTAACAAGGAAACTCTAACAACGTTAGAATTTTTTTAATTTATATATATGATAATGTAAGTTCTATATACAAACAATACAATTTACAACTGTCACAACTACAATAATATACAACACACATCAGTTCATGTCGCTGGCCCAAGTAAGGTGTTTGTTCCAAATCTGTAATCGATCTGCGTATGTTACGCAAATCGATTACCGTCTGACGTCAACACCGTACTCGGCTCAGCACCATGAATTAAAAACAAAATACAAAGAACAAAGACATTAACTAAGCTCACAACGAAAAAATAAGGCCTTTAAACCGTTGCCGACTATCTTAGACTGGTCACTCCCTGAATTATATCAGGGACCAGTCTATATATTATAGGAAATCACCTACTTATTCCATATCGCGCACTTATGGATAATTTTTAACGGGTGCAATTGACTCGCTAATCAGCAACTAATTACTTCAACGACAGTGGTTGACTTCGCCTAATTTCACGCATCTTGCCTTGGCTAGGAACCCTGCGCAAGTGGCGTCGTAATTGTGCTTCTACCTGGGTTGGTATTAACCTGGAGATGTAATATGGTATCTCCAGGTGAGAAGTGGCTTTCATCCCAAACAGTTGACTGCCGGACTTGAAGTGCCTTAAAATAACGAACTTACACTTAATACATTATAACAACATAATAACAATACGTAAGACCTGGGCCTGTCTTGGAAATACCATACAACGCCCTCGGCCGAGCATAACGCGCACACGCCAGTCGTGTCACTAGACATGCCACGGACTCTTCAAAATCTCACGCCCGGGCCGAGGATCGAACCCGGGACCTTTCGATCTAAAGTCTTGCACTCTACCACGTCGCTATAAAAGCCGGCTTGTACCGCAAGGCAGTACAAGTGTATTATATACCTCAACTATACCCTGTGACATTCTCCCTCTCCATATTGAATTCGTCCTCGAATTCTCAGGAGTTACAAGAATCACTGGAAATGAGACTTAAGGAGTTCTAATGCACATGTGGGTTATTAAGGTTGGGCGCCATTTGTCACGGACTCTTAAAAAATCTCACGCCCGGGCCGAGGATCGAACCCGGGACCTTTCGATCTAAAGTCTCGCACTCTACCACGTCGCTATAAAAGCCGGCTTGTACCGCAAGGCAGTACAAGTGTATTATATACCTAAACTATACCCTGTGACAGACACAACTCGCGCACACCATGTAAAGCTAAAACTGTGCTTACCAATTCCGTCAATGAAGTAACGTAGATCCTACCACAAATGTGCGCCGAAGGATCGGACGTCAAACATTGTCAAGAAGTATACTGACGTCAATAGGTATCACCATGACATATCCCACATAAAACATGAATGATCAAAACAATGACTATTTTACATTAAATAGCATTACCAAAATCTAACTTGCAGATGTATTAATTCACTTCTTTAAACAAAGTGTATGACCATTTGCCATAGAATATATCATTTAAATAGCTTAATAAGTGTATCTAACACATTTGGGGTCATCACGTTTGATCATACATCATGACGCCAGTGATGTCATACCATATGACGTCATGAGTGAAGGAAAATCAAACGCATGACGACAAAATGCTACCGTTATAACATAAGGAAAGAAACCTTAATGCGGTGCATGCTATGACGTCAATTGACGTCGAATATGTAAATTAGTTCCATTACAAATCAATCTAATTCTATAGGCCACGTTTAAGTGCTGACGTCGCAATAACATGAATGCAACTGACGTCACTCGACGTCAAATATATGTACATCAATGCAACCTCCATCAGTGTTACATTTCCGTAATTTACAAAACTTCCTAAATTGCAACTTCCATGCGCAGCATGATCATTGTCATCATAATTAGTCGATACATTTTAAGCATACCATATCAATCAGAAGTCACATTTTTCATTCTTCTCCAAATCTATTTTGAATAAATATAAAAAAAAACTTTACCTTTCAGATCTTATCAACTGAATCTAGGCAGTGTAATATCCTTTCTCATGGAATTTCAAGGCCACTTCTAAATTTGCCTTATAATCGACAATTATAAATAGTAAGTCAATAGCTTGGTTGTCTCACCTTAAAATCATGCAACTCGCTTTTACAGTCAGCCAGCCATGTGGGTAAAGTAACCGCCTAAAATAGCTATACTGGAAAACTGGAAAATACAGTGAAATTATATTTCTTGAAACGGGTGACAATTGATAACTTAGTCAAATAATGTCCTACACCCACAAAAATTATATTGGACCGTTTAGGAACACAAATTGAATCTAAATGAATGTTAGAATACGTAAAAAATATTTCACCAACAAGTATCAAAAGCGGGAACTCTGCTAATGTGCACATACTGTATTGAGAGGAAAATACTTCGTTTAAAATACGATGCACCAATTATTAATGCGTGACAAATAGCCACAATTTCCGTAAATGTTTTACTACCACAGTTACCCTAACAACTGTAGCCCTACTGATTGAACAGAATTAAAAGGAATTTCGACTTGACACAGTCGACGATCTGATCCATTTCGTAACAGAGAAAGCAGACAGAAATTCCCCATTATACCTCTATCATACAAAGTATGTCAGGGGTAAACGCTGGCACCACTGTCTTTCCTTTGTTCGTCTTGTCGACACACTTTACGAAACGTTTTAGTTAAACTGTTGGAACTTTGGCATTTTATTATTTTTCCTTAAATTCCAGGTTTTCTTTAATGAGACCGCTTGGTCTGCTTCGTAAAGGTAAATTATATTAGCCGATAGCTGCTGATGTTACGTATATACAACAAGCAGTTGAATTATTTGGGAATGAATTATAGGTTTATGTTTCACTCTTTTCTGTTGTCAGGATTAAATTTTATGCCATACTCCTCTCGAATTTTAGTGCGATGACGCTATAAATTTGTTACCGTAGCAACTATGCGATTAGTAATGTTGTGCTTAATACCTTGGCATAATGACGTCTCTTAGACGTCAATATGAACTATCAGTTACCATGAAAACACATATATATATATGTGACGTCATTTATTTCAGAACATGGCAAATAGCGTATGCAATGCTCTCCAATTACATTACGACTTTAAATTGAAATTCTTTCAATAGAAACATTAAATTGTCCCAAACAAATGATTATTCTCAAGTCATTCAGTGCTTTGTTATATGTCAAAGACTTTGAAATGTGTATAACTTGCATTATACGCTTGATTTTAATAGTCGGTTGCGTTAGTCTGGTGTACACATCGGTTTCCTATTCAGTTGCTCAAGTTACATTGCTGTTCATTAGAAGACTCAGTAAAAAGTCCCTGTACTCCTTCTTTGATATGTACCTAGCTTCCAAAGAATCAGAAAACTGATCCTTCGTTAGTTCGGTAAACATGAAAGAATGGGATTTTATTATTTTTGTTTTGTTATCAGCCCTGTTTTAGAAGATTTATGTTAACCCTTCATTATAGATGTCGACAATTGCCTATCAACACCTTGTGACAATGGCGGTGCTTGTTCTGATACCCCTGCCAGTTTTAGTTGTGACTGTAGCGGGACTGGGTATGAAGGGGCTACATGTAGCAGCGGTAAGTTTGTTATTCGTTTATTTAATTTACTCATTTATCTGTAGCTTTAAAATGCATTTATGCACAATATCAGTATTTAATCATAAAGTTATTTCTTTATTACTTAAATCGATAGCAGTGCCACTGAAGGTGAGCGGTAACATCTGCTTTTTCAAACCGACACAATTACACATGTGTATGGTCTTCTCAATACAAACCGAAATGATGTGTCTATTATGGCTTTATATTGAGGAATTACGACATCGGTAATTAAGCACGTCTGAGAAAGTAACAGGCTATGTTTGCAAAAGATTCAGCTAGGGTTAATTAAGGTCTGAATAGTAATGATCCTTTGGAAGCAAGGAATGCATCAAAGAACAGAACATAGCAGACACGGTTTAATTGAGTCTGTTCATGACCAGTAATTAATGTGCGACACCAGCCACGACCCTAGCTACGGTTTAAACGGAACACTATTTTCAAAATAACTCGAATGAACTCAATGACCCAAAAGGACCAGAAAATATATTCTTGCACACCGGATAGAAAATGCCATTCTTTTCACCTGGGATAAAAAAAATCTTATCTTACTCTGGTGTTCTGACCCAGGACCGGAAAAAATCACGAGCTGTCAATGCATTGGTTGTATAGAAGCTCACGTACCTGCGTTGTCAAGTGACATTGGCATTTTAGATGATGACGTCACGAAGACAGCAAAAATGACGCCAGTTTCTGCACGCCAGTCGTTGACGTAAAGAGCCAAATGGCGGTCGTTGAAAGCGGCGCCTTCTTTCAAAATCAAATTGAAACCTCTCAAGCACTAGAATTATGCATTTATAAAATTCTGTTGTTAAAACAAAACGTGGTGATCCGTCACTCGGGATCACTGTTCGGCATCACGAGGCTTGCAGAGTGATGCCGAAAAGTGAGCCTCGTAACGGATTTTTCTATCCACACCTCACGCCCATGATAGATACTTATGATCTGCACTATGATGATGTACGGGGAGATGTTTTACTGCCGCCACAAGGCACAAACTCCAGCTGCAGTGAAGATAAATAAGTTCTGAATAGTAAAATCCTTTTAAAGCCAGGAATACATCAAATAACAGAAAATAGCAGACTCGGTTTAAGTGAGTCTGTTCATGACCAGTAACTAAATGTGCGACACATGCCACGCCCCCTAGCACCGGCTTATGCGGAACAACTCAAATGAACTCAATGATCCCAAAGGTTCCCGCAGTACCTTTGTGGCTTAAGCGCCTCTCACATATGGTAATATGCAAAGGATATTTAACTTTTTCAGTGTAAGATCGAGGTCAGTGTCATAGACTAAGAATTTGGGTTTTGTTAAAGTTTTCTGTTGGCATACTGTTTCATAATGATTGTGATGGGTCGTGTTAATACTGGAACTGCTGTTGGATACTAGATTGAGTTTTTACTGATACTAGCCCCACTGTATTGGATGACCTTGAAGTCGAGATCATTTGTGTATACGTTTACTTTTAAGCACGTGCTTATATTTTTCTGACGACATATAATTCTAATATGCAACAATGGATTCAGTTGATACAAGTACTTGGACTAATATTAGATAATGGTCAAGGGTTTTGATAAATCCACCTACCATACCACTTAGTACTTTGAGGTAAAGGATATGGACTTAGATATCTTATCTGAAGTTTTTTTTCAGTTTTTTTTTATAATTTTATATACAAACTTATTTCTATGATAGTTTTTGTTTATAAACATGTTGAAAATATATGGATCTGCTATCCTGATGTTTTATGCAATATGTGTAACACTCCCCTATAGCGGCCTTCACGGCTATACCTACTTTTATTGGATCCGAAAAATTGCCCTCAGCTTTCTTTAACGATTTGAAACATCGATTGGCTTCCTGGTCCACGAGAAGGTTTCCTGATCCATCAGCGTATCATCACATAAAACTAAAATTAATCAGGATAAAAAGGATGATGAATCAAAGAATGCTGATGAGGACTTAACAGAAACAACATATGAGCCGCGACACGAGAAAACCAACAATGTGGTTGTGCGCCCAGCGCAGACTCAGATCAGCCTGGACATCCGCCCAGTCAGATCAGACTCTTCGTTAGCACTTAAACGGTAGCTAAGGGTCTAACCTATCTTCATGCGGACAGCGAAGACTCTGAACAGACTGGGCAGATGTCCGGGCTGATCTGAGTCTGCGCTGGGCGCACAACCACTTTGTTGGTTTTGTCTTGTCACGACTCGTATTGCGACACCTTTAGATCCCTCGGCAGTCAGTCAATACAACTGTAATACTGTAGCGATAAAAAAAACACACCAGTTGAACCCCGAATAGCAAAGCAAAGACGGGAAAGGCTCCGGCCCCAACATACTAAAATAAGAAGCTTTAAGACGAGACAATCATGTCACTGTACCGTGACAAAATCAAGTAAATGACATGCGCGCCCAGCTTAGAGTCAGGTCCCTCTTGGCATCCGCTCAGTCTGATCAGAGTCTTGTCTGTCCGAATAGAAATAGCTTATAGCCATAGCTACCTCGTAGTGCACAGCGAAGACTCTGATCGTAGATTTCGCATGGTGCACATACCGGTTTTGTTGGTTTAGCCATGTCGTTGCTCAAGTAGTAACAAATCGCAAGAAGAAAGTCCAACGATATCAAGATACCCAGGAAAGGCTACAGTCTAAAAGCATATTCCACAAAAGAGAACTAAAGAATAAGAAGAGGAAAAAGTGCAGCTACACGACAAAACCAGCAAAGTGACACGTGCGCCAAGCGAAGACTCAGATCAGCCTGGGCAGCCACTCAGTCTGATCAGTTTTGTCAATGTGAGCTAAGAGTCTAAGTTTCCTCCATGAAGACAGCGAGTACTCTGATCCGACTTCGCGGAAGTCCAGGCTGATCTCAGTCTTTGCTGGGCGCTCATGCCACTTTTTAGGTTTTTTCATGCTCTCTTCTTATTCTTTACGACAAACTTAAAAAACTTACACTAAATAAATTTTATCTGTTTCCATTTGAAACAAAAAACAAAACAGGGATCAAAACTGTTAGCTATAGGGGAGAGTCGGGTAACTTCGGACAGCATGTAAATTCGGACAGTGACATTGTTTCCTTTATATGTCAGTTGTTTGGAACTAAAACAAAAAATAACTGGCCAAACAGTGAAAATCCTGATGGGACGGCTCATTATCAGCCGTCTCATCTGGATTTTCACTGTTTGCAGTGGTATGTCCGAATTTACCATCCTGTCCGAAATTACTGGCTCAAGTGCTGGAAATTTGGTATGAAGCATTGCCTGACGGACCTCTACGAAATTTGTTCAGATGGTGGCCTCAGGGTCTAAAATGGCCTCAACCCAGGTTCCTGGATTTGAATAATAGCAGTACATAGAAATATAAAAAATCGACTTATTCAGAACCACATGTCCCAGATTCTTGAAATTTAGTATAAACCATTGCCTAGTTGTCCTTTACAAAAATTGGTTAAGTGGAGGTCCCGGCGTTCAAAATGGTCCTATCCCAGGGGCTCCTGGGTTTGAACATTCGAAATACATTGAAAAAGAATATTTAAAAAATCTTCTTCTTCGGAACCGCTAGTTTCAGACGCTTGAAATTTGGTATGAAGCATTGCCTGGTAGACCTCTACGAAGTTTATTCAAATGGTGGTCCCAGGGTCTAAAACGGACTGCGGCAGATGGTTTGGGTTCGACAATAAAACATCTTCTTCCCAAGAACTGCTTAAGACTGAGATGCTTGAAATTTAGTATATAGCATTGCCTAGCGGTTGTTTACAAGTTTATTCTATTCAAATTGTGGCCCTTGGGTCCAAAGTGGCCCCACTTCAGGATGTCCTGGCTTTGAACCATAGAAATTCATAGGAAAATATTTTAAAATTCTCTTCTTGAGAACAAATTTAACTCAGATGCTTGAAATTTAGTATTGTTGAGGTTGAGTGAACAAAAATCTGTCCAAGGGGTCCAGGTTACCAACATGGCTGTTACACCCATTTACAGTAGACAACAAAAAATGCTCTTCTCCGGAACCAATTGACCAATGGCCTTAACACTTGGTATTAACCATTGAGTGCTGGAGTTCTACCAAGATTAATCAAATGATGTTCATAGGTTGACCCGACCTTCTTTACAGCAATATCACATTTGCTTTCTGTGTTGTGATATGGGAAAATCCTTCAACATAAGAGTTCATGGAAATTATAAAAGATTTTGGTGCAAAAGTAGATAAATACAGTCTGACAACTGAATGAGTACATGGGCATTTTTGAGTAATAGAGGTAAAGAGAATTCTTTGCTCTTTAACCAATATCTCTCATATTTTGACAGTTTCAAACTATCAGGTTTGTTCAAATGATGAACCTAGTTTTACCTTTGGCCTTTTGATCAGGTGAGCGATTCAGGGCCTCATCCCCCCCCCCTTTTTTTTTTTCCTTTTTTTTCTACTTTGTCTTGATTTTCGCCATGTTTTATAAATTGCCGTAAATTCTACCTATGTTGTAGACATCAACGAATGTCTTTCAACACCATGTGACAACGGCGGTGCTTGTACTAATACAGCAGGAAGTTTTACGTGTGATTGTACTGGAACTGGGTTTGAAGGGGCTACATGTAGCAGCGGTGAGTGGAAATCGTGTGTATCATTTGCTGGTTTGTTCAGAATTGGATTAAAAATTACTAAATTGAATCACATCATTTGATATTAGTAAAAATGCTTTTTTTGGGTTTCTTTTCCTGGTCAATTAGATCATTTCATTTATTATGAATAGGTTTGCAAAAGAGTTGGGCTTTTATCTTAATTTGAAATTTTAAGAAGCATCTCATATTTCATTACCTTATGTGAAGATATACAGAAGTTATACATTTATATAAGAATACGAAAGGGGCGGCGCGCCCCTGACTTGCGCATGTAGGATGAAGTTTGTAAACGAGGTGGGCAAATACTAAATAGTTGAGATTTCCTTCGAAAAACGTTGCTGTCCGGGTTCTCTTATTTTGAAAAGCTGAATCTAGCGTTATGTTTTTATGTATTGGGTCTCGATTTTACCATTTTTTTATTAAGTGTAAATTCTTTATTTGTTGTAGACGTCAATGAGTGCCTTTCAACACCATGTGACAATGGCGGTGTTTGTTCTAATACAGCAGGCAGTTTTACGTGTGATTGTTCCGGAACTGGGTTTGAGGGGGCTACATGTACCAGCGGTGAGTAATGTGTATCACTTGCTGATTTATTCATGGTTGGATTGAAATTACAAAGTTATAAAATCATTACATTTGGAATGAGTATAATTCCATTTTTTTTTTGGCTTCTTTCCCTAGACAGTTAGGATCAGCTTAAATATAATGAATAGTTTCGGAAATTGTGTTTGGCATTCATCTTAGTTTGTGACTATTATAAGCACTTCATTATGCATTACCTTCTGTGAAGCCACAAAGTATTTTTCCTTCGTTACACATGTATAAAATAATACAAAAGGGTTCCGCGGCACTCGATTGCACATCAAGGCTGAAGTTTGTAAACAAGGTTGGCAAAATAATATAAATAAACTGTTTTCTCATGTAAGCGCTGCCACCCCGGTTCCCTTGTTTCAAACAGCCAAATCCGATTTTATTTGATTTTGTGTGCGTTTTTTTATGTCTTGATTGTCGCCTTGTTTTATATTAAGTTGTTGTAGTTCTCATGGTTTAGCATTTCATATTTCATTACCTTATGTGAAGTTATACAGAATTTATACATTTATATAAGAATACGAAAGGGGCGGCGCGTCCCTGACTTGCGCATGTAAGATGAAGTTTGTAAACGAGGTGGGCAAATACTAAATAGCTGAGGTTTTCCTTCGAAAAGCGTTGCTGTTCGGGTTCTCTTATTTTAAACAGCTGAATCTAGCGTCATGTGTTTTATGTATTGGGTCTCGATTTTACCATTGTTTTATGAAGTGTATATTCTATATTTGTTGTAGACGTCAATGAGTGCCTTTCAACACCATGTGACAATGGCGGTGTTTGTTCTAATACAGCAGGCAGTTTTACGTGTGATTGTTCCGGAACTGGGTTTGAGGGGGCTACATGTACCAGCGGTGAGTAATGTGTATCACTTGCTGTTTTATTCATGGTTGGATTGAAATTTCAGAGTTATAAAATCATCACATTTGGAATGAGTATAATTCCATTTTTTGGTTTCTTTCCCTAGTCAGTTGGGATCACCTTATATATGATGAATAGCTTCAGAAATAGTGTTGGCTTTCATCTTAGTTTGTGACTATTATAAGCACTTCATTATGCATTACCTTATGTGAAAAGACACAAAGTATCGATCCATCGTTACACATGTATGAAATGATACAATAGGGTTCCGCGGCACTCGATTGCACATCAAGGCTGAAGTTTGTAAACAAGGGTGGCAAAATAAAATAGACTGTTTTCTCGGGTAAGCGCTTGTCATCTCGGTTCCCTTGTTTCAAACAGCCAAATCAGGTGTTATGTGTTTTTTTATGTGTGCGTTTTTTTTATGTTTTGATTGTCGCCATGTTTTATATTAAGTTAGTATAAATTCTAAATTTGTTGTAGACGTCAATGAGTGCCCTTCAACACCATGTGACAATGGCGGTGTTTGTTCCAATACAGCAGGAAGTTTTACGTGTGATTGTTCCGGAACTGGGTTCCAAGGCGCAACATGCAGCAGCGGTGGGTATTTCTATTCGTTTGTATCATTTGCTGATTTATTTTTGTCCTTTGAGATAAGTGGATGTAGTCTGAGAAATCAAACAATTTTGAGTGGTTGATACTATTATTCTAGATAATCACTTTTAAATCGATTGAACCCTTTTTATACTAATCAGTCCTTGAATCGACTTCTTTTTGAAAATTAAGACATTTCAATATGCTTTTCTCTGGATTTCGTCACCAGAATTTGTCAGAGTCACTGATGAGGCTTGTATAGCCGAATCTTCAAAGTATTGTCCATGTTCATTCTTTTGAATTTATTCTGCTCTAGGAGGAATTCTTTTTTTAAGATTATAGTTTGATATCACTGCAGCTGGTCTTGGGCCGTGTTGTAGCCATAAAACGTCCCCCCTTACACCATCCATAATGCAAATAGTATTTTGTTTTTGTCCTTTGAGATCAGAGAATGTATTCCGAGAAATCAGAAAATATTTTTGATTGGTTTAGATATTTATTCTAGATCATCACTTTTTATAGTTTGGACCCATTCTGATACTAATTAGCTCTTGAATCGACTGCCTTATTAAAATTTAGAACTTTCAGTATGCAGTATACCTTTCTCTGGATTTCGTAACTAGAATATGGAAGAGTCCCCGATGAAGCCTGTATAGCCGAAACTCAGAAATATGGCCCCTGTTCCTTCTTTGAATGATTTCTCTGCTCCGGAAAGAACTCTGAAAATCTTAAATAAGTCCAGTTGCGTTTTTGGTTTTCTTTCAATCAACTCCCATTACTTCATCACTGCATCTTCTTTTGTATGCTCTGTGATGGCCGTAACGTATTCATAATTTCATAATTTCTTGCCAGTTGGGATCAATTGATTAATGATGAATAGTTTTGCAACTGAGTAAGATTTTTATCTTTATTTTGGGAATATCAGAAGCGTTTCATGTTGCGTAATACCTTATGTAAAAAAATGCACAGAAATACCGAGCCTCGTTATACCTCTATAAAATAAACTAAAAAAGCGGGCGATACGTCCATGAATTGCCCATTAAAGTGGGATCAATGCTTTTTTTGGGCCATCCGGGGACTGGAACACTCTGTCTGTCAAACCAACAGTCAGTGGGTACCTGCTTCGAATCAAGGAATGATAAGGCAGCGAAAATCTAGGAATGAGCTCCGCCGTCGATATTCTGTGCTCACGATTCAGTAGATTACTCATTTGGGCTAAAAATTTGAACAAGGACGGCAAAAAAAGCTCGGCTGATTTTTCGAGCAATTAGTACCATCCTGGTTCTCTTATTTTAAAACACCAAATCTAGTTGTATGGTCTTTCCGTCATTTAGTTACGATCTGTGCATTGTTTTATAAATAAGTGTTAATCCTACATTTGCTGTAGACGTGAACGAGTGCCCATCAACACCATGTGACAATGGCGGTGTTTGTTCCAATACAGTTGGAAGCTTTACATGTGATTGTTCTGGCACTGGGTTTGAAGGAGCAACATGTAGTAGCGGTGAGTTAATGGTTATAACTATCTTTGGCTGATTTATTCGGATTTAAAATTAGTAAGTAATGCGACCTTAAAATTAAATAAGTATACTTACATTTTTTTTTTTTTCAATCAATCATCTTAGGGTGACGCCGTGGTCGAGTGGTAAGAGTTAAACGGTTATGGTGTAGAAGGTCCCCGGAAGGTCGTGGGTTCATACCTGGATTGGCCATCCGGCGACTGGAAATCTCTTTTTTTCAATCCAGCAGTAAATTGGTACCTGTTTCGAATCAAAAAATGATGAGGCAGCGAAAATAGAGGAATAACCTTCGCCTTTCGTAGCTTTGCCCAGGATACAATAGGTCTCTCACACCCAGTGTCCCTACGACCATTAGGCTTTGGGGAACCTGTTACTATACCTCAGTTAACTGCCATATTATTTTATACTGCATCTAGCTTTCAGTGCTGTGTTGCGGACGAAAAATGAGCCGCGACGTTACAAAACCAACAATGTGGTTGTGCGTCCAGCGCAGACTCAGATCAGCCTGGGCATCCGCCCAGTCTGATCAGAGCCTTCGCTGTCCGCATGGAGGTAGCTTAGGCCCTTAGCTACCATTTGAGCACTTAACAAAGAGTCTGATCAAACTGGGCAGATCTCCAAGCTGATTTGAGTCTGTGCTCGGTGCACAACCACATTGTTGGTTTTGTCGTGTCGCGGCTCAAATGTTTTCCCATCGTTTCATAAAGTGTGATTATTAGTTTCTGGGATGTAGTGATCATTCCATGGATTATGAACAGTTTTGAAAAAAAGAGAAAGCAGATAATAAATGAGCCGCGACATGACAAAACCAACAATGTGGTTGTGCACCCAGCGTAGACTCAGATCAGCCTGGGCATCCGCCAATTTTGATCAGACTCTTCGTTTAGTGCTCAGACGGTAGCTAAGGGTCTTAGCTACCTCCATGCGGACAGCGAAGGCTCTGATCAGACTGGGCGGATGCCCAGGCTGATCTGAGTCTGCGCTGGGCGCACCAGCACATTGTTGGTTTTGTCGTGTCGCGGCTCAAATTATTTTGTCCCTTGAGATTAGTGGTTTTATTCTGGGAATAATCATAAGTTCTTTATTGGTTTAGACTCTTTTCTATCATCGCATTTTAATCATGTTGATACTTTTTGATTTTATATCTATGTTTGCTTTGTTAAAGTTAAGAAATTACAGCATGCTTTCCTCTGACTTTCGTCGCCATTTATTGTCAGGGTCACTGATGAGGCTTGGGTAGCCGAAACTTCGAAGCATGGCCCATGTTCTTTTGATTGTGTTCTCTGTTCTTGTACGACCTCTGTAAGATTTTAATTATATTTTTTGTGAGAATATGAGAAGCATTTCATTTTGCATCACCCCATGAAAAAAAATCAGAAATATCGAGTCTTCCTCTTTCGTTTCATTTTTTTTGTCGGCTCCTCCTCCCTTTTCGACATTATATTTTTTCACATACCGTGTAAATTTTATTTTTATTTACAAATGTACAATTTTACATTTGTCTAACGTCGAACAACCTAGTCTCCCTCACCTTTTTTTGAGCTCCTTTAATCACTTTTATTTATTATTAGATCTAGTATTATTTATATTAATTATCAATATTATTATTTATATAAATAGTTTTAGCGCCATCTGCGGACATCCAACACCACCCACAACCCAACACTAACGTCGATTCAACGTCCTAGCATCGAAACAACGCGAGTCCAGCGTCGCATGGAATATCTCTTTCGTTTCTTTTATATGTGGCTGGTTTGAAAAGAACAGCTAACCTGTTAGCTATGTTGTGTTAAAACGAAACCTAATGCTGAACTGTAGTATACTTGATAAGTTGAGGTTATACAACTCATTATGGTTATAAACCGAGTAAAAGTTAAAACGCTTGATTAATTTAAGAGTTTGAACAGTTGACATTGAAGCCAACATGAAGATAACTTTTTGCCTCATTATACATGTTTGGGCAAGCAATACATACAATGAGATAATGTTGGTAAAATTAAGCAGCTGATACACTTCATACAACAGTTGTCATCTCTATTCGATTTAAGCAGATCTTGCTATATTAGTAGCATCTGTACATTTCTTTTCAGCACCGATTTGCATTTTCTGATCTGAAGCTTTTACATCTAGAAAACACAAATATATTTTTAATCGTTACGCAGAAAAACGTGAAAGTAAGGTGATAATTTTCAAACTTAAATATTATCTCATTTGCATTAAAATAAAGCGACTTAAAATTTCCGATTTTTCCTTGGCCTATCAGTTTTAGCAATTTTTTCTCATGTCGAAGTACAAGGGGGTACTCATTGTAGGGCGATGGTGCTGGGTAACATTCATTGCCGGGCATGCTACTATTTTGGACAATAGTAGGACAAGGGCCTACTGTACTTGCAGTAGGTTCCGGTGAGTGTGTTTGGATATTTTTCTCTCCCTTGTCAGATCTCTTTTCCTTAACCATCTGTCTGGGAGACGGTTTGATATAGACTGAAAAACAATGTTTCAAAGAGCCGATAAAGTCAAAATAACCAAAGAATCAATAAATCACAATAAATACCCGGAATGTGTTCGAATGAAAACTGAAACTCAATGTAAGTTAACCATAAATGAGCCGCAACACGACAAAACACTCTAAATGGCACGTGGGTCCAGCGAAAACTCGGGTCAACCTGCGCAGCCGCCCGGTCTAATTTGAGTCTGCGATCTGCACTTAAAGGGTGGCCTAGTATATCAGCTAGTTTTTCGCGGATAGCGGAGCGGCTTATAATACTGGATGGCTGCCCAGGCTGATCTGAGTCTTTGCTGTGCGCACTTGCCACATTGTTGGCTTTGGTTACATAATTTTATTGCGACTTAATTTATAAAATTCAGAAAAATAATTGGCAAAAGAAAGAATTTTCTTATCATTTACAAGGGATCATAAAATGATTGGATATAGTATAGATGTTTTGCGACAAACGGCAAGCTTGGTGGTTAACCCAGTCAGGGTTAATGTAAACGTTTCCATACCAATTTTAGTGCGACAGACGCGCGTTTCTGTATGTCGCTAAACCCCCAAAAGTTTGCATGAAAAGAGATGATGGGCGGGTCTCGGCAGGCAACGAGCATCTCTCTCCGAGCCACAGTTACTGTCGCATTCCGCGGGACACATTAGCTGCAGATATCAGGTAAGTACGCTTACATGTTACTTCACGAGCGCAGGTGTCCCCATCGAGCCACCTCAGCCCCTGTGTCTCCAGAAAAGCGACAGACAAGGGCATCAGGAATGAGATGCTCGATGCAGCAAGAACCCGCAAAAATCCAAAACAGCTCAAAAGAATTGGAAGCCAAACCCAGCTAAGATTCTTGTCGCTATGACAAGTTTGTCTTAGTTTTAGAATAATTTAGAAATTTACCAGATAAACATCAAATGGAATAAGGTTATTTTAAATGAGTATTTTAGTAGTGACCCCAATGCTAGAGAACCAGAATCAGTACTGAAACACTGACTGACTGGTTCAACAATTTTGCTTACCTCTTCGATTGTATGACTGTGGGTCGAGCTTAAGATTTTATGAAGACATCAACCTAAAGTTAACATGATGTTCGCGCTTGACACCGTTCCTTAACGTCTTGGATGGGACCCAGGTTGGTTTAACTGTGAGGAATTTCAGTGTTGCTATTATTGTGAATCCCCATGTTTGTTCTATCTTAGTTTTAATTTTGGTTTTTATGTTTCTGAGATCACTAACAAGCTAGGAACCTTCCACGCAAACCGAACAACTAAATGTCTGATGAACCAAAGCAGAAACAACGGCGAGGATTAGTCGACTGCAAACCAGTTACAGTCCCCCCCTTCACACACACACACCTCCCGCGCCCCGAGTGAAATTCATCGCTGGCCGTCTATGGCATGTCAAACGTTGCATTATTCGATATTTTTATATTTGTATTTGATTATCTTTCATTTGTACGGTATATTTTCATAGTTGTATTCAGTCTCTGTTCATTTCTATTGTAGATTTTTTTTGTTTCAATTCTATAATCGATCATTTGTATTCAATATCTGTTCATTTCTATTGTATAAGTTTTGTTTATATTCTATATTCTATTATTTCTATTTAATAATTAATGGTTTGTATGCTAGATTGCTCCATTACTATTGAATACAAATGATCGATTATAGAATTGAAACAAAAATATACAATAGAAATGAACAGGGATTGAATACAAATGAAAAATATAAAAAATATCGAATAATGCAAGGTTTGACATGCCATAGCCGTCTCAAGGCGGCACGTCTCTTTTGGTTGTACTTAGTTTGTATGTTATCTGTTGCTATGAACACATCCGCGGTGACCTTCATCTGATGCACTCGTTCACTTGTAAAGTATTGGGAAAAAGAAGTCATGAAAAGGCGTGAACAAGCGCATACAGACACAAACCAACGTGGTGGGAGGGTGGGTTTTTTCCTGAGGTTATCATAGAATCACATAGCCATAGTTAAAGGAAACTTCAAACTCAGCGCCCTCCTTACTTATTTCACAGCCACGGAATGATATCAATTCACGGTTTTATCAGCATACGTCACCGGGGGTGTGAACACATCCGCGGTGACCTTCATCTGATGCACTCGTTCACTTGTAAAGTATTGGGAAAAAGAAGCCATGAAAAAGCTTGACAATGGCATCAACACCTCTACATTATAACCACGACTTTTCCCCAAGAATCTATTCTCAATACTCATGTCTGTTACTGTCGTATTATTTGTGATGTTAAGGTTTGCACAGTTTGTGATATATCCACTTCACGACTGACCTCCAACGAGTGATATACTGGGTAGAATTGATATGAGCCGTGACACGACAAAACCAACAATGTGGTTGTGAGCCCAGCGCAGACTCAGATCAGCCTGGGCATCCTCCCAGTTTGACCAGACTCTTCGTTCAGTGCCCAAAGGGTAGCTAAGGGTCTAAGCTACCTCCATGCGGACAGCGAAGACTCTGATCAGACTGGGCGGATGCCCAGGCTGATCTTAGTTTGCGCTGAGCGCACAACCACATTGTTGGTTTTGTCGTGTTGCGGCTCATATATACTGTTAGTAAGAATCTATTTTTAATTCTAATTTCGAAAATATCTGCTGCTTAAACATGGACGCTGTCCCATTTTACCGCCATCATACATAGTATGTTGGTGTAAATACTGGTACGTTTGTCTTTCCTTTGTTCCTCTTGTCGTCACACTTTACGTAAATATGTTTAGTTAAACTGTTGATACTATGGCATTGCTATTAATTTTTCCTTGAATTTCTGATGTTCCTAAATGGAAGCTCTTGGTTTGCTTCCTAAATGTAAATTATATTAGCCGACAGCTGCTGATCGTACGTATATAACAGAAGATTAAGTTATTTAAGAATGAATTATAGGTTTGAGAAATCCACACTTTTCAGTTGTAAGAATTGTATTGCATGCCATGCTCGTATTATAACTGAGATAACGCTATAAATATGTTTCCATAGCAATTATGGAATTAGCAATGTTGTGCTTAGTACCTTGGCAGCATGACGGCTTGACGGCGTCACTTAGATATCAGATGAACTCCTAGATGCCAAGAAAACATAGTTATGACTTCATTTGTTCCGGAGCATGGCAAACAGTGTATGCCATGTACCGCCAATTTCATTACAACTTGAAATACCTTCCAAACAAACTTCAGATTTTCCAAAGCAGATTATTATTCTCAATTCATTTGATGCTGTGATATATGTCAAAGGCATCGAAATGTAACAATGTGTTTGTGCGCCCAGCGCAGATTCAGATCAGCCTGTGCATCCGCCCAGTCTGATCAGACTCTTTGCTAAGCACTTAAAGGGTAGCTAAGGGTCTTAGCTACCCCCATGAAGACAGTGAAGACTCTGATCAGACTGGGCAGATGCCAAGGCTGATCTGAGTCTGCGCTGGGTGCACAAACACTTTGATGGTATTCTACGGTTAATTTTAATAGTCGGTTGCAGAAGCCTGTGGAACACATAAGTTCCCTGATCAGTTGCTCAAGTTACATTGCTGTTCATTAGAAGACTCAGTAAAATGTCCCTGTGCTCTTTCTTTGATATTGACCGAGCTTCTGAAGAATCCGAGAACTGATCCTTTGTAGGTTCTTCAAAGCTCAAAGAATGAAAATATATATATATTTTTCGGTTTTGATATCAGTTTGATATCAGCCCTGTTTGAGAAAATGTATGTTAATCCTACATTGTAGATGTCAACGATTGTCTGGCAACACCTTGTGACAATGGCGGTGTTTGTGCAAATACCTTTGGAAGTTTTAATTGTGACTGCCGCGGGACTGGGTTCGGAGGGGCTACATGTAGCAGCGGTAAGTTTGTTATTTGTTTATTTAATGTTCTCATTACCGTAGCTTAGAAATACTTTTTTGCAGAGGATCATTACTTAATAATAGTTTTATTTCTTTATTACTAAATTTAATAGCAGTGCGATGATCGATAATTGCAGTGTCACTGAAGGTTTACGGTGGCACCAGCTTTATCAAACCGACATAGCTGTACATGTGCATGCACTACGAACCGAGATAATGTGCCTATTATGGTTTTATACTGAGGAATTACGACATCGGCAATTAAGCATGTCTGGAAAAGCAGCATGATTATGATTGTAGACAATGTCTGTCATAAATTCGCCTAGAGTAAAGGCTCCCGTATTACCTTTGTGGTTAAAGTGCCTCTCACCTTTGTTTTAAATAAAAATATTTGACTTTTTCAGTGTAAAATCGATTTTTATTTCGGCCTATTCATTTACCGGGTTCCAAGGATCCAAAATGGACCTAATCCAAGGGGTCCTGGTTTAAATCCATAGAATACTCAGAAAAATTTCTTCAACACCGCTAGGCACAGATGCTTGAAATTTGGTACGAAGCATTACCTTAAAGACCTCTTCAAAGTTTGTTCAGATGTTGGCTCAAGGGTCTAAAATGTCCTTGCTGCAGGAGTTTTTATGTTCGAAAATAAAACATACTTAAAAAGTTTCTTCTTCAGAACTGCTAGGCTCAGATGTTTAAAAGTTGGCAGGTAGCAGCCTAATGGTCATTTTCCAACTTTATTCAAATTGTGGCCCCAGGGTGCAAAATGGCTCCACCCAGGGGATCCTGGGTTTGAACCATAGAAATACTCGCTGGGTGTTATCATGTGGGAGGGAAGTGGTCGCCCGTCCGAGGTCGGTGGTTTTCTCCGGGTACTCCGGTTTCCTCCACCAGTATAGGACCACAAACGCGCAAACATCCGTGCCATCGAGAGTATTTAGATAAGTTCGCATAGGCATTCAGTGCAATCAACATGATCAATGTACAATAAATAAAGTTTACATTTGAACCATAGAAATATGTAGGAAAATATTCAAAAGTCTTTTCATTCAGAACCACTTGGCTCAGATGCTTGAAATTAAGCATGTTTGGGCTTAAGCAAACGAAACTTTTTCAAGGGGTCCAGGTCACTTGGCTTACATGGCGGCCACACCCATATATGGAAAAATCCTTTTTAAAAATCCTTTTTACCAGAGCCAATCGACCGAGGCCTTGAAACCTGGTATTTAGCAATGAATTGGTGAGCATTACCAAGATGTTATGTTGATGACAATAGGATAACTAATTTACTGCAAGGTTAAATTTGCTCTTTAGGGCTTTTATATGAGAAATTGCTTAAACATAAGAGTTCATGGAAATTATAAAGGGTTTGGTGCAAAATTGGATAAATACAGTCCGACAACTAAATGAATACATGAACATTTTTAAGTAATAGAGGTTAAGATCATTCTTTGACCTTTTACCAAAGTCTGTCGAGCCCATCATAATTTATTCAAACGATGACCCTGTGTTTACCCTGACCTAAATTACGGCAAGGTCAACTTACGTATGTTATGCGTTTATACCTTCAAACTTCGTTTGTAGCATCAAGCAATCGGGCCCTACAAAGTTTGGTCAAATGACTCTGCATTAGCAGTGACCTCATTTATGGCAAGGTTAAACTTGGTGCGTTATGCTTTATATGGATTTCTCCTAAACCATCTCAGTCTAAGGTATAATTTTTGGTATATATGGTTGCCTAGATGAGCAGATGAAAACATTTTTGCTTAAGGTCAAGTTCATTATTTGACCTTTGTTCAAAGTCACTGAGATTCTGTTGCTGGTCAACATTTTCAAATATTTACTTCTATGAAGCCACTGGGCCGAGTGGAGCCATATTTTGATCGGAACTTGATCAAACTTGCTGATAACCAGGACAAGCATAAACTCTCAGAGGAGTTCGACATTCGGCTATATCATACATATAACTTTGGAGTTGCCTGCCCTTGAATGCTTAAATAGCCCATATGAAACATTGTCCCGCGCATAACAATTTTAATTCTTTATCAAACGTTCATCAAACTTACTGATAGCTAGGACAGGCATAAAATCGCGGACAACTAAGAAATATGGGCTATCGTACAATTTGCTTTAGAGTGACTTGCCAGGGATGCATATGCCACTTTGTTGGTTTTGTCATGACGTGGCACAAGTCATCAGTAGCGGATCTAGTTTACCTATTACTAATGGGAAACTACATAAATTGTCCTCGCTTAACCGATTCATAAACAATTTGTGCTTGGTGAACCTCTGGCATTTTCAAGCCGTATGCTTTCATTTACAGGCAATTCAGCGATAAGCCTATAATAAAAAAATAAAAAAAATAGAAAACAACAATATTTACTGTGTTTTCAATCATATTCTCTTATTCGGTGTATCCCTTTGTCTATTGGTTCATCCTTGTTCCGTCTTGTTTTTAAAATAAATATTAATCTGAAATTTCTTGTAGACGTCGACGAGTGCCCATCAACACCATGTGATAATGGCGGCGTTTGTTCTAATACATTTGGAAGTTTTACATGTAATTGTGGCGGAACTGGGTTTGAAGGGGCAACATGTAGCAGCGGTGAGTTATCTCTTGTGTCTATCAATAGTGCTGGAATGAAAAATAATTTTCCTTATCGTAGATTATTGTTGATTAACACATGACGATGGAAGGCAGACAGCGAAATATTGAATCATGGCGTCGAAACTGAGGTGAATTAATATGTGCATCTGCCTGCCTACACATGTGTCAATTAAGGAATAATTTTGTCTTAGCCTTGAATTATTACAGATTAAGACGTCAAACTCCATGGATATTGCGACGTTTTCTAATGGACTCTTTGGAGGCGGACGTTGCCAGAAGTTAAAAGTTTACATCCGACGTCGTAAAGGCGCGAAATATGCACGCCAAGCCTTAACTACGTGATTTATCAAAACTTTTCACCGACGCCGTTTCCTACTGTCAGTGGGGAAAACATCCTCTCTTAACGTCCTCTTAGAATCGACGAAAATTTACCGAAACAGAAACATTATTTCGATTCTAACCTAATACGAAAATGAAAATGCAAGGTTATTGCGATGAGGCTAAAGGACTATTTTGAGGCGAATGCTGACACGTATAAATAGTTACATCCGACGTCATCAAGGTCGAGACAATAGCGACATGATTTACCAAAAATCCCTGGTCACAAATTTTAACCTAACGCCGCTTTATATACGCTCGGTGTAAAAACCATTAATGTCCACTATACCTCGGCATTCAAAGGGAATAATACTGTTTCGTTTTCTTTAAATATCTACTATGGCGCAACCATTTCTTCACTACACCTAATTTAAAATGTGGTTGCCGAAAATGTCGTATCGTCATTCTTTGAAATGAATTAAATTACTGGTAATATGGAAGTTTTGCCCTTCATAAATAAATTTATAAAAAGCTGGAGATCAGGAGATATACCTCGTGGACTTAGTCGCTCATTATTACACACCCTGAAAGTCTTCAGCTCTGCCAAAACCACAGAACCTGCAACCTCATCAGGCATCCGAGCAAATCCACGCTGGACGTCATCTTGGACAGGCTTAAACCTAAGTTGGAGAGAAAAAAATCTAAATCTTAATACTTTTCGAGTAAAAGTATGTCAGCAGTTCTACATATAATGTTAGTTATGCATGGAAACAGGGTCGCCAAAACAAAATATTCTTGTTTTCTTGTTCTTTTTATGTGTTACTTTATTATTTAGAATTAAACAAATATCAGTGTCATAATATATTAACTACACTTCGTCTACTGTTAGCACTCTGTGTCGACTGTAAACCAAAAAAGGTGATTTTTACAAAATGTGGTTTATATTTTCATTATTTAGCAACAAGTCAGCCTGATTTAAATAGTTTTGGAAACGTGTTCTGCTTAAACAGCAGTAACCCATCGGCCAAATGACGTCGTACTGACGTCGGTGCGACGTCATCACGTCGCAGCGACGTCATTACGACGTCAATAATACGTCATACAGTTGCTGGGAAATAATAAGCCTTTGCTGTTTTTGTTTCTTCAATGGGAGAGATAAATCGGTTGGTTTATCTTTGGTTATGGATCTCAGCGATCTTTCAGAATTTATGTAAATTTACATTAATTGTAGATGTCAACGAGTGCCCATCCACACCCTGTGATAATGGTGGTGTTTGTTCCAATACATTTGGAAGTTTTAATTGCGATTGTGACGGAACTGGGTTTGCAGGGGCTACATGTACAAGCGGTGAGTGTTTATATATCGTTTAATTAGTTTATTCATGCATAATTAACAATTTAATTGAATGACGCAGTATCGTTTTTTTGTTACTTTAAATTAATTCTTTGCACGAATTGCATCGTATATTTTACTTAAGTGCTGTGTATACGAGGGCTGTTCGGAAAGATCGTCGACATGTAGTTTAGTCCTTTTGAAACCTTAAGAGCCGCTCCTTTTAACCATCAGAAAAAAGTAGCGCGCATACTCACAGATTGAAATAAATTTTATCATATTTGAATAGATCCATAGATCCATAAACACGGATAATTGGAAATGACGTCCATTCTTTATTTCTCTCTCATTTCCATAGCAATGGGTTCCCAAACTGAATGAATGTAATTACTTAAGTTTTCTTTTTTTTTATAAACAAAAAAGGGTACACTTCAAAGTAAAACGCTACTTTAAACCATTTTGACATATAAGTGTTTGTGACCGCTTATTTCTCACCCTTGGACAAGAACATCCTTTTCTACAGCTGTCTGAGATTTTTCTATCTCGGACTGCTATCTCAGCCTAGGCTCAGAAAGCTGTCTCAAAATTACAATCATTTCTATATAATACAGCCCAATCAATTACACACTTTATTTAACAAATCCACTCGCTAGCTGTCATGTTAATTGCATGCAGAATATGAAATTGACAGCGACTGACATGCATGTGAAGAGTCACTGTAGTCATGAAAACGGCATGCACAAGGTGAAATGAGCCGCGATACGAGAAAACCAACAATGTGGTTGTGCGCCCAGCGCAGTCCCAGATCTACCTGGACATTCGTCCAGTCTTGTCAGGCTCTTTGTTAAGTGCTTAAAGGGTAGCTAAGTGGCTAAGCTACCTCCATGCGGACAGCGAAGACTCTGATCAGACTGGGCGGATGCCCAGGCTGATCTGAGTCTGCGCTGGGCGCACAACCACATTGTTGGTTTTGTCATGTCGCGGCTCAAATTAACACACATGCCAGAGCTATTATTAGGTAATTAGTTTAAAATTTTTAGGAATGGCCTCAACAAGAAGTTTAAATTCAATGAATATTTTGTTTTATAATCTATAATGGGTGAAGAAAATAATCAGTAATGGGGTTGAGGCCTCGACAAGGAAATCTCATGCTCGTTTTCACAGTTAGGAGAAATTGCCCATTCGAGCAACAGTCTGACTTTTAGCAGTTTACAACCAAACCTTTGTTGCCCGATCGGGAAATGAATTTACCATTTCACTTAAATAAACCAGTACAAAAAGATGTTAATGATAGTTGGTTGGTTGGTTGTTTGGTGTTTACGGCCCTTTGAGACAGTATTTCAGTATATATCAGACCGTCTGTCGAAGAGAGGGAGAAAGACGAGAGGATGGTAGACGAGAGCAAAATGTCAAGACAACCTCTACCCGCATCTACTCCTACTGCAAGCAGAGAGGCCCTTGTCCTACTATTATCCAAATCAGTAGAACGCCCCGGCACTGGAAGTTATACCAATCACAATCGCACCACCCGACCACCCCAATGTGAATGATAGAGAAAAACTAAATATAGATACATGAAGAGGAAAAAGATATCTTAAAATTGTCTTTTCAATCTTTTACCTTTTTTAATTGGGTCTTAAGACAGTTAAAAAGGTTTTGAAATCAGTTTTTCTTGCCAAATAAATGCTGAGTCTTTTGTTGCCGATTGGGCGCAGAGTATAAATGTGTGGCCCGATTGGGCGCACAGAATTTAGCTGCTCAAACGGGGGTTCGAAAATGGCTATTTAAATCAGCAGAAGTGACAACATTAGGGTCGGGTAACTTCGGACACCTGGTAAATTCTGACATACCATCGCAAACAGTGAAAATCCAGATGAGACGGCTCATAATGAGCCGTCTTATCAGGATTTACACTGTTTGCCCAGTTAATTTTGTTTCAATTCCAAACAACTGACATATAAAGGAAACAATGTCACTGTCCGAATTAACCCGCTGTCCGAATTTACCCAACTTAACCCTATCTGGTCGATATTGATGTTTTAATTCACAATAGGATTGTATTAAACCATTATTAATAGTTTACATGTTTTTAAACGCCCGTTTTGAAAAAAAACGGACGTATTATGACATGGCGCTGTCCGTCCGTCCGTCCGTCCGTCAACATTCTCGTGCGCACCATATCTCAGTAACCGTTAGAGATATCTTCATGAAATTTTGTAGGCATATATATTAGGATGGGCCAAAGTGTCGCGTGCAGTAATAGTTGCTCCCCCTTCCTTAGTTTCCAAGTTATGCCCCTTTAATGAGTTTTACCCTACTAGTCTTGTGCCCACCATAACTAGATAACCCTTTAGGGTGTCTTGATGAAACTTCATAGCAATGTGTATGAGGGTCTGACGATGTGTCGCGTATAAAAATTGGTGCTCTCCCTTTCTTCATTTTGGAGTTGCGTCCCTTTGATTAGATTTTTTAGCGGTTTTGTGTATACTGATCTTGTGCATTCAATAACTTGGTGACCATTTGAAATATCTTGATGAACTATATAGCAATGTGCATGATCACAAGACGGTGTGTCACATATAAAAATGGTTGTTCCCCCTTTCTTAATTTTGGATTAACCTCTCTTTGATTAGTTTTTTAGGCTAGCTCCATTCCCCCATTCATTCCATAACTCGTTAACCCTTTGAAATATTTTAATGAAACTTTGTAGGAATGTGTATAATTATGGGGCAATGTATCAAGAGCATGAACTACAACTCTGGCTTACTTTCTGAATTATCTGCCCTTGCATCAATATCCGTTTTACTCTGTAAGTCCGTAACCATCGGAAATAATTTAACAAATCTTTATGGTGATGTGTTTATTGTCAAGGGATGTGTAATGACCGAGAATGGTACTCTAGTTGACTTAGTTTATGAATTATCTCCCTTGTTTGACTTTGGCATTTCTCAGCTTCTGAGCTGCTTTACCCTTGAAGCTGATTTTTGGTATACTAATAGTATTTGATGTGTTAGATGTTTTAGTAACATAGCAGTCATTAATTACAAAGCTGTCTGCCTGTCAGTCATTCCAAAAATAATCTTGTTCATTCTGTATCTCCTTCATGACACTGAAACGGGCGTATTATACGCCGCTTACGAAGCTCTTGTTATAATGTTGTGTTAAATCTCATGAAAAGTCCCTGATATTTTCTGACAGATATTTAAATTAATTCTTTCTGTAATCATATTTTTTTCATATTTTTCACAGTTATAAAAACTGTACGTGTTTAAACCTGTTAATGCACATTTTTCTTACTTCATTTTTTTCCTTTTTCGGAATATCTCTGCTGTGTAATAGATTTTGCCTCACATGTAGAAAATGCAAAGCCCTATGTAGAACTTAATTTGTTCTAGCTGCTGGAACAAGGCTTCTGCCATTTATAGGCAGTCCTCATTATGGAGACTAAATAATCATACCTGTATAACAGACATTTTGCACCCGACGTAATAATGAAGATGATAGAAATGTTGTCCATTCATTCTTCTGATCAAACGCGCATCTCCGCTTTTAGTTTTCATTAGATTTTCATGAAACTTAGGATATTGTCATTTTTACCTGATTCGGATCAAAGTTTATCAAGGTCATGTTTGGGAATTTTTGTTAGAGTTACAACCCTTTATTTGTAAATCTGTTGAAATATTGTGGCTGCAACTTCTCCTTCAGGTGGACCTCCGTGGCTTAGTGGATAGGATATGAATCTACATATCAGGGCCCAGGGCCAAGGTTTACAAGCATTCCTTTAAATTAAGGGCGCTCTTAAATGTAAGATCAAAAATTTCATGTGTAAATTAAAACTAACACAAACTAAACTTATCTGATTTTTCTGTCTAATTACATTTCCATGATGTCAGTCAGTACGGTGATACAATAACTGCGATTCTCAATATGATTTAAATACAGATTTTCTTAGAATGAAAATGGAGCAAAAAAGCCCATCAGTTGAACCCTGATGTGCGCTACCCAATGCGCTAAGATATGAGATTTGCACTGCATTTCAGGAACCTAGGCCATCGTGACCTATGATAACCTAATGGCATGTAATTTGATTGTTTGATGTATGTATACACTTATGAAAAAAACCTTTAAAAGCCAAAATATGTTAAAGTCTAGTCTTATCTAATTACTGGTCTGTCCCATTACCTAACAAGGGGCCGTATTCATAAAGCCACTTAAGTCGTTGCTATGCTGTTGCTAAGGCTAAATATCTATAAAGGAGATTCCCTACAACTATGAAATTTGGTCTGGAGGAACAGTCTTTGTAAGACTGTTCCTCCAGAGCAAATTTCACAGTTGTAGGGAATCTCCCTCTAAGAAATTTAGCCTTAGCAACAGCATAGCAACCACTTAAGTCGTTTTATGAATACGACCCAAGGTCTTTGGTACACCGCAGATGACTTTCCACCTGAATAAGTTATCCTGTTTTGCCCTAGTTGTGGTGGCAAAGTTCATCATTATCCGTTCTTTAACATTGTTTTCACATCGCTTCGTCTGTCTGTCTCTTCTGTTTATTTTCCTTTCATTGTGCCCTGTATAATCATATTTGCTAAGCCGAACGATGCTTGTGTTTCCAATTATTTTTGATTCCCGCTTCATTTTCACCGACTAGGTAATTCCTTCATTTATTGTAGATATCAACGAGTGCCAAACAACACCTTGTGGTAATGGAGGTGTTTGTTCCAATACAGTAGGGACTTTTACGTGTGACTGTTCTGGGACAGGTTTTGAAGGGGCAACATGTATGAGTGGTAAGTTTTTCATTTGATTTGTCTACAAAGCTCTAGATAAGAGGGAGTATTTTGTGATAATAAGGGATATTTTTGTTACTTCTTCAAAGAAACATAAGTTGTGACATCTCATCTAAACCGTCTCGACGAGACGGGTCAAATGAGGGGTCACAACATAAGGTTTCAATGAGAAATAAGAAAAAATATCCTTACTTATTTTCAAATACTCCATGTTAAATAGAGTAGTGATGCACATTTGGAATAGCAAAAAAAGTAGGAAGTACTGTCGAAGGGCTAGACTGGGCTATGTTTATTGGTACTTTATTCGCTGGTATCATTCAAACAATGATGTCATGCAGAAATGCTGTAATCTTGACATTTGAAACTTTTACCGTAAAAGTATCAAGTATGTGGACAGTAAGCCTGAGCAAATAATGCAGTCCTAAACAGACCATTCCTAAAGGGTCAACACTGAGGCCTTCTCAGTTGGACGGGGTCAGTGCTCCCTGAATCCATTCAAAAAATTACCAAATCAAATCTCCCCAACCCAAACCCCAGCTCCCTGAAAATATGTGGTTATTGTCCCTATTATTATTTTTGCCCCTGACCCTGAAATCCCCAAAAAGAATACAGCTGCTCCCTTATACATGTATGTTGTCAAAGTTGTATGGCCTGAATTTGCATGTCATTGAAAAGAACTTTTCATTATTTTCATCGTGCGGGCATTCAGCAGATCTCTGCTTAAACAAATATCAAAGCCCACTAACATTCAGCCCTCCGTTTTGTAGTTTAAAATGAAACATAGATAAAATAGATGTTTTGATTTATGTGGTTTCTTTTTAATTAGGGTAACTGAATGACTACCTGTTTGAGAAAGACCGTGCGCATCCTTTGCAAACCTTGTCAGGTTTTGTGTGGGCAGCCTGATTAAATGATAGACAATAATGAAAAATTAAAATAAATGGAATAAGTTTCAATAAAATATCAGAGGATGATGCGTTTATACGTAAGTTAATGATACACACTAGTAAAACTCTTTGACTTAGAGGCGTCACTTAAGGATAACATCTGTGGAACTGAGTTTAATAATGGGGAGGGGTCCATGTGTAATGTCTACGTCAGTTTTCTTTACATTTTGGCACAACGGCTACATAGGATGCTAACTATCTGTTCCAAAAAGTCACATGCTAGATGTGAAATTTTCTTCAAACGTGTGGTCAAATATTTTTCTTAAAGTCTTATAAAATGCTACAAGCAGACAACTTAAATTCATACCCGAGGTTTATGCCCCAAAGTTTAAGTTATTGGATTTACCGAAAGAAAGATATGATTTTAACAAACTCAGATTTGTATAACCCCTATTCAACGTAAGTAAAGAGTGAGAGACCAGAAAGACACAGCCATTAAACTACAAGAACACAATAAACATTATTCAGAACTATTGTTAAGATGCACCACACTTGACCTACTGGGAGGCGAGAGATCGCGGAGTAGGAAGGGGGGATAATTTAAGAGTAAATGTTGGTATATAATTAAAGGCGGAAGGTCTCGGGGGCACTGCCCCCTCTCACAAGAAGCCAAAACATTTCAGAAAATCATATTTTGTCAGTGCTCTTCAGCTCCCGAAAATTGCTCCCCAAAACAATGACCAGTGCTTTCCCAGTTCCTTGAAAAGAAAAGGACTTTCCCCCCAGGTCTCCAAAACCACTGGGAGGTCCTCAACACTACCCGCCATTCTATCTGCATCCTCGATAGTAAAACCAAACTGTTCCACATTTAGGACAACTACAATATTTATTAAAGGTGTCTCAGTTGTTTAGAAATTTTATGATATACAATTTCATTTGCATTAAAACATTTGAGCCGCGACACGACAAAACAAACAAAGTGGTATGTGCGACCACCGGAGACTCAGAGCAGACTTGGCATTCGCCAAGTCTGATCAGAGTCTTCGCTGTGCGCTTAGAAGATAGCATAGGGTCTAAGTAAAGCATAGGGTCTAAGTAAACTCTATGCCGACATCGAAGTCTCTAATCAGATTGAGCGGCTGCCCAGGCTGATCTGAGTTTTCACTGGACGCATATGCCACTTTGTTAGTTTACTCGAGCAGCGGCTCATTTGCTTTATAAAGCCTCACTGACACGTTTTGAGGGCTAGGTTGTACTTCGTTTCCCGACCTACGTTTGGCAAAAATTGTACCCCGTTGTGTAAGTACTTAGGTATAAGAACGTTTCTAGAACGTTAAAGATTAGTTTAACTACGATTTACTTCGTATTGCCCGTTTATCAAACCGCTTAGTGCCACGCTTTCAGACGGGACAAGAAGAGTTCACCTACCTACTACGATTTCGTACGTTTTACTAGGGACTACTAGGTAGTTTCCGGGATAACTACCTAGTTAAAGTGACTTTTGAGTAGGTATCGCAAAACATACCAGATCATAATAAAACGCAGACTAAAACGTCACAAAACGTTATATTTTCATTCTCATTGCATTCATTGAAAAGCCCTATCCTAAATCATTAGAACGTAATGTAATTTATACTTCAATAACTACATCGGTTCACGCGACGCTACGTGAGCTTAAGTCACGTCAAAATGAACCATGGTTCTCTCAAATCTGATAGGAAGTAGGCGACGTTGTGACGTCGTTGACGCTGCTCCGTTGTTAGTAGAAAATATGTGTATAATTATTTTTCTGCTGTCTTAATAACTGTAGCCCTTATGTGAATCTGTGATGAGTTAATAGATAGATATAAGCAATGAACTCAATTTTTCTGGTGTTTATCGAAGTATAAACTACATTTGGTTGCTAGCAAAGTTTAGGTGAACGGGTTCACTTACTTTGCACGCGACCCAATGTAACTTATACTTCGATTAACACCAGAATAATGAAATTCATTCCTTAACTAAAACGTGGGCAAGCGTATATAATGCGTAGTATTACGTAGAGGACCTTCAGGTATGGCTACGCATTTAAAACGTTTCTTCTACGTTTTAGTAGGTTTTGACTACATTTTTACTTCGCATACATTAAGTTTTTTGAAATGCTACGTTTAAGTTGAATTCTCAATTCAAACGTAGCTAAGCCACTTATGTAGCTATTTATATCCGTATATAATATGAATTCAGTACATTTTAAACGTATATTCTCGTTTTGGAACGTTTTAAATACATACAAAATCCTAGTCTTGAATACGTGACGGTAAGACTGGGGTATAGAGGAACTCTATGTTATTTTTGTGACGTTTATGTATTTATCTAATGCATTTCGGCTTCGTTTTAGTACGATACCTCGTTTTACTAGGTTTACGCTAGGTATATCAAAATGCCATGTTTTGCTTAAACATGCATACATAACTAGGCCACGTATTAAGCTGTACCTATGTACGTTTTCAAGTTACGTTTTACAGCGAAAACTGCCGTTTTGCACGTTTTAAAACGTAGTAAATCCTAGCCCTCGAAAGGTAACAGTGAGGCTGTGGCTTGGGGAAGAGTCGGGTAAATTCGGACAGCCGGGTAAATTCGGACTTATCATGACAAACAGTGAAAATCCAGATGAGACGGTTCATAATGTGCCGTCACATCAGGATTGTCACTGTTTGACCAGTTATTTTTGTTTTAGTTCCAAACAACTGACGTATAAAGGAAACAATGTGACTATCCGAATTTACCCCCATTTCCGAAGTTACCCAACTCTCCGCTAAACATCTACTTAATCTTAACTTTCCTTCTCTATATAGCAAATTTAAAATCTGAGCCATGACTCGAGAAAATAAACAAAGTGGCATGTATCCCATGGAAAGTCTCAGATCAGGCTGGACATCTGCCTAGTCTGATCAGAGTCTGTGCTGTGGAGGCATAGAGGTAGCTTAGACCCTAAGCTACCCTTTAAACGCAGAACGAAGACTCTGATCAGACTGGACGGATGCCCAGCTGATCTGAGTCTTCGCTGGGCGCAAAGGTCCATTTGTTTTGGCGGCTCAAATGGTTCTGCGGTGGCCGTTAAAGTCGAACCACACCTCCTTAATGTGTGGATAAGACCTTCCGTCAAGTGGAAAAGAGCTGAGTACGGGCTGTTCAAGTCGGTGCTAGCTCTAAAGAAAACTTTCCCAAATGCACCACCTCCTTGTTGCTAAAATTGGTCACAGTCACACTAATGAAATAGAAAGAACATACACACACTTATAAGGGTACAGCAGAAAACGAGGGTCGATTTATGAATTTTGTCTGTCAATTGACGTAGTTTATTTTATGTAGTCCACCATCACAATGACAATGAGCTGCGATACGACAAATTCAACATAGTGACATGTCGGCCAGCAAAGACTGAGGTGCCTGGTCTAATCAGAGCAATGGCTGTCCGCATCGAGTAAATTAGACACTTGGCCAGCCTTGAAGCGCACAGCGAAGACTCTGGTCAGACTTGGCGGAAACCCCGGCTGATCTGAGTATTGGCTGGGCGCACATGCCACTTTGTTAGTTTTGTCGTGTCGCAGGCCAGTCATGACAGCTCCGTTGGTATCTGAGAAGTTTGGCTTGCTGTGTGGATGGGATATATGAGGTTTATAGAGGATCTTACACGAGTGGTCATTTTATATGAAATTTATGAAACGAGCCTTTGGCGAGTTTCATAAATTTTATATTAAATAACCACGAGTGTAAGATTCTGTTTATCATATGACCCTTTAAAATGGGACTTTAACGCCTTCAAACTGAACTGTATTTAAATAAAAAAACGCATTGTTGACATGGACGTTGTCAATGACGTTACGTTTACCCGCCAAAGTGTTATTCTATACACGTTTTCACGTGTGGTCATACGATATTTATGACACGGCGTTATTCACTGAATACCAGCGACGTCATATGATAAATTGGGTTATGTGATCATTGCTTTGAAACTTGTAAAGAAATAGGACATTTTCAAAAAATAAAAGATACCGTCTTATAGGTGGTTGTCGTATGATACATATACAGGAACTAAACACAGTGTCGTGAGAGCAACCCCAAATATGTTGCGATATTTAAGCGCTAGTTAAAAACAAGCTTGGCGCTTACACCAATGTGGAAGCTCAAATTATATAAGATACACATGAAATATGATTTGATGACTGTCTGATGTACGTCTGGGTCTACATTAGTTAAATGCCAGATGAGCTGACTTAAAATCCATAATTAAGTCAAACGTAATAATGCAAAGACTCCGATCAGACTGGGCGCATTTCAAGGCTAATGTGAGTCTTTGCGTGGCGCTCATGCCACTTTGTTCTTTTTGTCATGTCGCGGCTAAAATTTTTGTTGTTTTTATTGTAGATGTCAACGAGTGCTCATCAACACCTTGTGATAATGGTGGTGTTTGTTCCAATACATTTGGAAGTTTTAATTGCGATTGTGACGGGACAGGGTATGACGGGGCCACATGTACAAACGGTCAGTTTATTAATCGTTATACATCTGTAAGTTGACTATTTGTGCAAGATAGTGCTGAATCGCTGTCTTCAAGGTATATGGGTATACGTTAAGGGCGTGGGGTGGGGGAGCGGCACGGGAAAGCTCTGTATCTGAGCCATGTTTAGATTTAAAACCCATTTTTGAAACATATGCAATCATATGCAAACATTGTAGACCCAGTTCAAACGCCGTGTTCTGTGGCGTCTGATCAGGGTCTACACTGTTTGCTTACAGGAATATCTATGCAAAATAAAATACAAGAGAAAATTTACCAGAAGTTCCAAACACTAAAAATGAACTCACCCAAATTAAAAGGTAGGCAAAATCACTTGTCAAGAAAAGGTTAAGCTTAAGCTGCGGTCTGTTCCAAGGCGGAAAGCTTTTATTGTTTGTTCTATGTCTAGCATTGCCGTCACCTATTTATCTGTTTAATTCGCTTTATGTTTTGTTGTATGATGTAACATGAAATAGTAGGTACAAAATAGATGTTTTATTCATCAAGAAAGCAAGATTCTCATTAAACACTATTTAAACGTCTGCAGCAAAACTATACAAATATGGTGAAACGGCAAACTTAAACCTGGCATTTTACTGAATTTCCTTAAACAAGTAATAAACATTTATAACACGAAGAATATAAAGCAAACATAAAGAAAAAAGTTTTCAAATCTCACTGGTTTTAGAGTCATATGTCAATAATGGTCCCCAAATGACTTTGACATATTTGATTTATGCAATTAATGCAGCCAAGTATGATTTTCCTCTCTCTCTCTCTCTCTCTCTCTCTCTCTCTCTCTCTCTCTCTCTCTCTCTTAGTAATCTCATGTTTCTGGTATTCCTGATTTTGTTGTAGATATCAACGAGTGCCCATCAACACCATGTGACAATGGCGGCGTTTGTTCTAATACAATGGGAAGTTTTACTTGTAATTGTGCTGGAACCGGGTTTGAGGGGGGCACGTGTAGCAGCGGTGAGTTTTTTTTAGCTCACCTGAGCCTTTAGGCTCATAGGTGAGCTTATAGTATAGCCAGGCATCCGTCGTCCGTCCGTCCGTCCGTCCGTCCGTCCGTCCGTCGTCCGTCAACATTTTCAAACATCTTCTCCTCCGAAACCACAGGGCCGATTGAAGCCATATTTCATATGGATCCTACCTAGGTCGGGGGAACGAAAGTTTGTTCCCGGTATCTGGGTCACATGACCAAGATGGCCGCCACGCCCATATATGGTAAAAACCCTTCAAAAATCTTCTTCTCCATAACAAGTAGGCCTATGACCTTGAAACTTGGTATGTAGCATCGGGCATGCGGGCCCATCATAGTTTATACAAATGATGACCTTGGAATGACCTTGACCTAATTTACGGCATGGCCAACTTTGGTACGTTAGGCTTTTATATGGGAAAACGCTTAAACAGTGGATTTCTCAGAAACTATTTAAGTCTAAGGTTTAATACTTGGTATACATGATCGACTAAATGCCCAGATGAAGATATTATGTCACAAAAGGTCAAGGTCATTCCGTCGGACCATCCGTCATCAAGATTTTCAAACATCTTCTCCTCTGAAACCACTGGGCTGATTGAAGCCAAATTTCATAAGCAGCCTTCATGGGTTAGGGCAACGAAAGTTTGTTCGCGGTATCTGGGTCACATGACCAAGATGGCCGCCACGCCCATATATGGTAAAAACCCTTCAAAAATCTTCTTCTCCAGAACCAGTAGGCCTATGACCTTGAAACTTGGTATGTAGCATCGGGCATGCAGGCCTATCACAGTTTATACAAATCATGACCTTGCTTTGACCTTGACCTAATTTACGGCATGGTCAACTTTGTAACGTAAGGCTTTTAATGGGAAAACGCTTAAACAGTGGATTTCTCAGAAACTATTTAAGTCTAAGGTTTAATACTTGGTATACATGGTCGACTAAATGACCAGATGAAGATATTATGTCACTAAAGGTCAAGGTCATTCCGTCGGACCATCCGTCGTCAAGATTTTCAAACATCTTCTCCTCTGAAACCACTGGGCTGATTGAAGCCAAATTTCATATGCAGCCTTCTTGGGTTAGGGCAACGAAAGTTTGTTCGCGGTATCTGGGTCACAAGACCAAGATGGCCGCCACGCCCATATATGGTAAAAAAACCCTTCAAAAATCTTCTTCTCCAGAACCAGTAGGCCTATGACCTTGAAACTTGGTATGTAGCATCGGGCATGCAGGCCTATAACAGTTTGTACAAATCATGACCTTGCGTTGACCTTGACTTAATTTACGGCATGGTCAACTTTGTAATGTTAGGATTTTATATGGGAAAACGCTTAAACAGTGGATTTCTCAGAAACTATTTAAGTCTAAGGTTTAATACTTGGTGTTCATGGTCGACTAAATGACCAGATGAAGATATTATGTCACTAAAGGTCAAGGTCATTCCGTCGGACCATCCGTCGTCAAGATTTTCAAACATCTTCTCCTCTGAAACCACTGGGCCGATTGAAGCCAAATTTCATACGCAGCCTTCATGGGTTAGGGGAACGAAAGTATGTTTGCGGTATCTGGATCACATGACCAAGATGGCCGCCACGCCCATATATGGTAAAAACCCTTCAAAAATCTTCTTCTCCAGAACCAGTAGGCCTATGACCTTGAAACTTGGTATGTGGCATCGGGCATGTAGGCCCATCATAGTTTGTACAAATCATGACCTTGCTTTGACCTTGACCTAATTTACGGCATGGTCAACTTTGTAACGTTAGGCTTTTATATAGGAAAACGCTTAAACAGTGGATTTCTCAGAAACTATTTAAGTCTAAGGTTTAATACTTGGTATGCATGGTCGACTAAATGACCAGATGAAGATATCCACTTAGGCTTTTATATGGGAAAACGCTTATATAGTGGATTTCTCAGAAACTATTTAAGTCTAAGGTACAATATGTGGTATATATAGTCAACCTAAATGACCAGGTGATGATATTATGTCACTGAAGGTCAAGGTCAATTTGTCGGTCTGTCCGTCATCAAGATTTTCAAAACATCTTCTCCTCTGAAACCACTGGTCTGATTGAAGCAAAATTTCATATGGAGTCTAAGTGTGATCGGGGAATAAAAGTTTGTTCTCGGGATCTTGACCAAGGTGGCCGCCATGCCCATATATGGTAAAAACCCTTCAAAATCTTCTTCTCCAGAACCAAAAGGCGTATGACCTTGAAACTTGGTATGTAGCTTTGGGCACTCAAGCCCATTATAGTTTATACAAATGATCGTGCGTTGACCTTGACCTAATTTATGACACTGTCAATTTTGGTACATTATGTAGGCTTTTATATGGGAAAATGCTTAAACAGTGGATGTTTCAGAAACTATTTAAGTCTAAGGTACAGTATTTGGTATATATGGTTGACTAAATGACCAGACGAAGATATTTTGTCGTTAAAGGTCAAGGTCATTCTTTGACTTTTGTACAAGGTCATTGAGATTCTGTCACCCGTCAACATTTTCAAACATCTTCTCAGAGGCCACTGGGGTCAATTGAAGCCATATTTCACATGGAGCTTCACCGGCTTAAAGGAACCATAGTTTGTTCAGATGGTCTTGGTCACTTGACCAAGATGGCCACCATACCCATGTATGGTAAAAACTCTTCAAACGTCTTTTTCTCGAGAACCGAAAGGCCTATAACCTTGAAACTTGGTACCGGTATGTAGCATTGGGCACTCAGGCCCATCATAGTTTATACAAATGATAACTGTATTTCATATGGAGCTTTTATACTGGGTCAAAGGAATCAAAGTTTGTTCAGATGGTCATGGTCACATGAACATGGTGGCCACCACGCCCATATATGATAAAACCCTTCAGAAATCTTTGTCCAGAAACAAAAGCCCAGTGACCTTGTGGCTTGGTATATAGAATTGGTGCTCAACATTAATCCACAAGGAAAGGGGTTATCTGCCCCTGCCCTGGTGCTATATACATGTATAAAAGCATTAAAATATATACCAGGACCAAGTGTCAGGTGAGCTACAGGACCATTGGTCCTCTGGTTTCATTTTATAGTGACATCTGGGCAGTGAAGCATTGATGGATTAGTTGTATTGTATACTAAGGCAAACATAAAAACCTGATAGTTTTTATTTCATAATTCCAGCCAACCTATCATATATTTAAGGTGAATATGAAATATTTCAGGTACACGTATGACAAACTTCTACAGAGCCCTAGATAAGAGGGAGTATTTGGTGATAATTAGGGATAATTTTTGTCAATTCTGGATAAAAACATATGTTGTGACACCTCATCTGGACCGTCTCGACGAGACGGTTCAGATGAGGGGTCACAACATATGGTTTCAGTGAGAAATAAAGAAAATTATCCCTCAATTATCATCAAATACCCCTCTTATCTAGAGCTCTCCTTCTAGTTATTGAAATTATTGACTATCATTAGTTCATGTGTTAGCAGCCAGACCCGAGTGAGCCCTGCTCAGCTTGGTGGAACAGCTATATGAATGGGGATCGCTGATAGGTAGGGACAGACCCGATCACTTTGACTCTTTGAATCTGGTTGTTTATATTATAGGCAGTGGACAAGTCAGTGACTTGATGGGAGGAAATAAGACGCTCCCACCTCCATGAGTCTCCCAACCGGATGGGTCAACAAGGGGTGGTGTTATCACAACATCACTGGGCGGATGTCTTCCTAGAAGAAGTCAACGGCCAGGGCGGAAGAACTCTTTGAGTCAACGGCCATGTTTTCATGACCAAGGCGAGCCATACAATAATCATGGATTTCGGCTGTGGTCAACATAAATAGCCTGGAGAGGGATGGGCTCCGTCAGGCTGAATCCTGCCCTTGAAACACCATGGTTGACAACCTAAATAAGACCGTAATCCGGATCGGTCGCAGCCCGGGTTAACAATGACCGCGCCTACTGTTGGATAAGTAGGTGACAAGTATGCAACTGGTGTAACACAAATCAAGAAAATCAGAGGTAGGGAGAACATCTCATTTGGCACCTTGAACGTGAGGACTCTGAGGCCAGCTGGGAAGCTTAAAGAGCTGACTCATGCAATGGACAGGTATCACTCGAATATACTGGGTCTCTGTGAGATGCGCTGGAAAAACGTTGGTGAGATGTCAACAGATGACGGACACAAGGTTTATTTCAGTGGAGAAGAGGACAAACATGAGTATGGGGTTTGAGTTCTTGTGCATAAGGACTTGGTGAGTGTTGTCTTGGGATGCCGACCAATCTCCAGCAGACTGATTTCAGTCCGCCTGAGAGCAGCTCCTTTCAACATCACCACTATACAGGTTTATGCACCAACTTCTGGGCATGACGACAATGAGGTAGAACACCTCTACCAGCAACTCCATGAAATCATAGACCAAACGATCAAGAGGGACATTCTGGTTGTTCAATGGGATTGGAATGCTAAAGTTGGAAAGGATGCACAGGCAGACTGGGAACACGTTTGTGGACCCTACTGCAATGTCGAGAATGAGAAAATGAGAGAGGTCTCAGACTTCTAGAGTATACAACCTGTAACAGCCTAGTGCTGACATAAACCCTTGGCCCTCACAAACCATCAAGAAGATGGACATGGCACAGCCCAGACGGGAAGCACCACAATCAGATTGATTACATCTTGGTGAGGAAGCGCTTCCGATGACATGATGAACCTAGATACCATGATTACCACCTACAATACAGTAGTGACTGATGCAGCCATTGAGATACTTGGGAAGGAACGTCGCAGGAAAAAGCCCTTGGTCACTAGAGATGTTCTCGACCTCTGTGATGAGAGGAGAAATTTAAAGAAGAAGAGATATGAAGCAGGAGGAGCAGAAGAATACAGGGAAGCTAACAAGAGGATTCAGAAGGCAGTGAAGAAAGCGAAGGAGGACTGGATAGCTAGGCAGTGCGAGGAGATCGAAATTTGCCTGAACAAAAACAACAGCAAGAAAACATACCAGCTGGTGAAGGATCTAACTTCAGAGAAACAGGGAAGATCCACAACTATCCAGGACAAGTCTGGGAAATGCCTTACGGAGGAACAAGAGATTCTCGGCAGATGGACAGAATATTGCTAGAACTATACAACCAGGAGTCTTATGGTGACAATGCGGTTTTGGACTGCAGTCAGCCCCCAGAAGAAGATCAACAACCGATCCTTCGTGAGGAAGTTGAGATTGCAGTAGCAGCACTGAAGAAGGGGAAATCTGCCGGAGTTGATGATATACCAGCAGAGCTTTTATGGGGATATGTTATCATTGCTTTGAAACTTGTAAAGAAAAGTGGACATTTTCGAGGGATAAAAGAGACCGTCTGATAAATTGTTGTTGTATAATATATAGGAACTAAACATAGTGTCGTGAGAGCAACCCCAAATTATATGTTGCGACATTTAAGCGCTAGTTTGCAAGCAACCCAGGCACCTATGCCTGTAAGAAGTTAAAATCATATCGAATAGATACACATGAAATATGATTTGATGACGGTCTAATGCGACTCTGGGTGTCCATTAATGAGTTGCCTTTAAATGCATAATTAAGTAAAAATCAATAATGAATCAGATTAAAAGTTAGCACTTAATTAATAATGCTGGCCTTAAGTGTTATATGTCTTTCATGCTCCGCAACCTTAGTGGTTTTATGACCCTCCACGAAGTGAGGACCATATAGTTTTGCCTTAGTCTGTACGTACGTCCCGTCCGTTTGTGCGTCCGTCACACTTTGTAGTACTATTCTTGTCAATACAACTCCTCCTTAAGCATTTGATGCAAGGATTTGAAACTTGCAACACGGCGCAACATGCATTGAACATGTGCATTAAGGAAGCGGAACTTTGATCTATTGCAGTATTATGTCCTCTTAAGGTGGTGATTTATGGAAAATGTAAAAATCTGCATAAAACCATAAAAAAGTAATGTATCTCCCTGAAAGTTAGCAGACTTCTTATTTTTGTTGTTCTTTACAGTTTAGAATACCAAATAGAAGTACATGCTGCTTAAAAAAGTGTTTTTATACGGAAAGATCAAAGGGTAATTTTCTGCGAATAAATCTGAAAAGATAATATTGTTATTGAAAATTTACGTAGTGCTGAAGGTGCATTATTGCATAATGAAGAGCGTCCTAGCAATTATTTATTCCAACTCTTTCTCAAATTTTAATGTAGACCAGATGAAAACGGTAGCTTTTTCTCACATGTTCAACCATGTACAAAGTAAATGTACACTGGACGCATTTATTAAATATAGGGTAGGCAAGCATACCTATGTTAACACCTACAGTATAAATAATACATTACTGATATGATCAGTGGTGTGTAGATGAAATTGTTCAACCTTGTTAAAATAGTCCCACCTGTCTCACCTGTGTGTTTTGACAAAAAAATTTGGACGCAGACTGCATCTTTTTTCATCTGCTCAGCCTGATAATGTGTGAAAGAGTTTGAAAAAATAATTGCTAGGACGCTCTCTATTATGCAACAAGGAACTCTAAGCACTAAGTATATTTTCAATAACGATATTATTTTTTCAGATTTATTCGCAGAAAATTACCCTTTGATCTTTCCTTATAAAAACACTTTTTAACATTAACAAATGCTGCATTTTGGGATTCTAAGTTATGAGAAACAACATAAAGAAAGCATCTGCTAAGTTTTGGAAAGATCAGTGTTATTTGGAGTATTTTATGCAGATTTTTGTCTTTGTCCCAAATCAGTGATTATCGCCACCTTAAATGACATATATATTTTTACTTTATTTTACACTTTGTAGTACTGTTCGTGTTTCCGCAATTCCTCCTAAAAATATTTAATGCAGGAATTTGAAACTTGCAACACACGCAGACATGCATTGAACATGTGCTTAAAGAAAACAAAACTCTGATTAGGTCATTATTGCAGAATTATGTCCCTTGAATGGCATACTTATTGTGACTATATTTCAATTTTGTACACTGTTCCGTGTCTCCACAACTCCTCCTACAGTATTTGATGCAGGGATTTGAAACTTGGAACAGAGTTCAGACATGCATTGAATATTTTCATAAAGGAAACAGAACGTTGCTCCAGTCATCATTGCAGAACTGTTTCCTCTTAAATGATATACCGTATACGCGGTAATTTTCGCGGGATCACATTTTTGCGGTTAAGGGTCAAAAACGTAATATTAATTTTTGCGATTTTTAATTTTCGCGGTTAACAACATGCTCGAAAAGCAAAACCATTTCTTTTTCACTCGAGTCATTTCTTTCATTAACCTGCAGCAGAGCCGCCGCAGGTTAATGAAAGAACTGGCTCAAGTGAAAAATACCAGCAACTACCGAAGCAATCACAAACAAAATATATGAACACAGTGTCTACAGAAGACAACTAGGAAACTAATCGCGATTTTAATATTCGCCGCGAAATACCGCCAAAAATGACACAGCGCGAAAATTACCATATATACGGAACATGTTTTGACGTATTTCCATGCCTTATGTAAAACTCAACATTTGTCATCGCTTTAATAACCGATTTTTATATAACATCACTATATTTGATGTGACAATACCTCAAATGAGTAAGTGTTTCAGATTGATAGGGTCAAGGTTAAGGTCGTAGTTGCTTACTGTAGAAAAAAAACTATGTCATTGCTCTAGCCCCTTTATTTATTGGCCGATGTTAATATAAACGTTAATTTTGACAATTTCTAAAATGAGTTCGCGTTTCAGCAATGTAAGGTCAAGGTCAATGTCACAGTTGCTATTTTTAGAAAAACTTTGTCATCGCTCTAGCCCCTTTATCTATTGAAAAATTTTGATAGAACTTCACCCAAATATTGAGTGTGACAATATCTTGGACAATTTGGCAATCCAGAATTCTAAAGTCAAGTTCAAGGTACATATGCATTTTTTAGAAAATCCTTTTTCATCCCTCTAGCATCTTTTATAGACTGATTTTAATATAACTTGACAAAAATTATAAGCATGACAGTATCTGGGACAAGATCATGTTTCAGCATTGTAGATACAAAGTCAAGGTCACAGATGCTATTTTAGGTAAAACTTTGTCATGGTTCTAGCTCCTTTAGTAATGAATTGGTTTTATAACTTCACACAAATGTTAGGTATTAAAATATCTTGTATAAATTTGCAGTTCAGCAAATTGGATCCAAGGTCAAGGTCAAAGTTGCTATTTTTAGAAAGAAATCCTTCATCCGTGTAGTGTAGTACCTTTATTTATTGACAGATTTTGATATAATTTCACACAAATATTTAGTGTGACAATATCATGGAAAAACTCATAATCCTGCTTGTAAGGCAAGGTCAGTTCACAGTTGCTATTTTTAGAGACACATTTAATTTACTCATTTAGTGAGGCATATGGCGGGGGCATTCATCATCTTAAGTGATTATCTAGTTTTTTTCGTGTTTTTGCTTTGTTTTGTTTTGTTTTGTTTGTTTGTTGTTTCTTGACTGTGTACCTAGCTTTCAAAGGATCAGTCTGTTGAGAATCTATCGGTATCTTTTAGGCTCCTCACTTCTGTCTTGATTTGAGCCGCGACACGACAAAACCAACAATGTGGTTATGCGCCCAGCGCAGACTTAGATCAGCCTGGGCATCCGCCCAGTCTGATCAGAGTCTTCACTGTCCGCATGGAGGTAATTTAGATCCTAAGCTACCCTTTAAGCGCTTAGCGAAGGGTCTGATCAGACTGGGTGGATGCCCAGGCTGATCTGAATCTGCGCTGGGCGCACAACCACATTGTTGGTTTTGTCGTGTCGGGGCTCATTTAGAAATTTTATGACACGCCTTAATTTGAGCCGCGACATGACAAAACCAACAAAGTGGATGTGCGCTCAGCAACGATTCAGATCAGCCTTGCGATCCGACAGGTTTCGTCAGAGTTTTCGCTGTAAGCGTAACGGTAGCTTAGGCCCTAAGCTACCCTTTAAGTGCACAGCAAAGACTCTGCTCAGGCTGGGCAGATGTTAAGGCTTATCTGAGTCTTCGCGTGGCCCTCATGACACTTTGTTGGTTAAGCCAGGTCGCGGCTAAAAACTTTGTTGTTTTCATTGTAGATGTCAACGAGTGCTCATCAACACCTTGTGATAATGGTGGTGTTTGTTCCAATACATTTGGAAGTTTTAACTGCGATTGTAGCGGGACAGGGTATGACGGAGATACATGTACAAACGGTCAGTTTATTACGCGTTTATACAATTTATACATCTATAAGGTTTTTTATTTGTGCTAGGGAGGGCTGAATCGTTTCCTTAACGGTAAATAGATGGGTATACGTTCAGCTATGCCAATTTCTGTTTTAGCTCCCCTCTGAAATGGGTCAAATTTTAAAGGAAAGAATTTGTTCTCTAGTAGGAAATTCTTTTCCCTAGGAGTATAATGACTCGTCCTCAGGGGAAGCACACAGGAATTCACAAAAGTTGGTTCCCTTTGTGAAAATTGCGAAAGAAGATGAAGATGAACCTGTCTGAGAGTGGTTTTCCCCCTTCCCCGCGGAAAAATGGCTATAGGGACGACTATATAGTGGAATGTCCGGACCTCATAGAGTCCTTTTTCCCCCATAGTCCCTTTCCCCCCACTGGAAAATTGGCTGTTAGTGAATTTTGTATGGCTGTTGGTATTTTGTTGAACGGAACAAAACGGAAAGGAATGGAACAGAGACATTTCACGGAATAAACCGCATTAGAAATGTATCATTTTTTTAACGGAGGTAATTAACGTGATTAATTTCAAAAAAATCAATATGCAAAGTGAGCAACCATATTTTTATAATAATCAATAATTACTAGTTTAAGAAACGAGCAGGGTGTGATCTCTTCCCATCGCAGATTTTTATACACGTAAACGTACGCATGCAAGCTTACACGAAGATGTACGAACGGGTGTTTTGTCCAGTTATGTTTGATTTAGCAGGCAGTTTATTACATTGAAAATAATAATCGGACGTCTGTCCCGATGGGAGTCGAGCCCACGACTCCTGCATGAAAGGCGAACACTAGTCCAGGCACAGCTCTGCGCGCACGCACAGATGAACACTTGTACAAACACAAAATTATTCAAATTTATGCACACAACCACGTACACTCATAGCCGTTTTTGGCTAACACGGAAAAGCAAAATGCCTGCCAGTTTTCCCCAAAACAAAAATAAGACTGATGAACACATGCATGCACATTTTAGCATCTGTTATCCATCGACATTTTACGGACAGATATTCGTATTTCTGTTTCAGTTATGAGTCTCACTAATGATTGGAGAAGGACCAATTCCACGTTGTAACATGTTTTCCTGCAATCATATTACCAGGGGGGAAATCCACTATAGAGGGAAAAACGGCTATGCAAAAACATCTATAGTAGATTTTCCCCGGGGAAAATTGGCTATATAGTCATATTTCCGGGGGGAAATTCTACTATATAGCCATTTTTCCGGAGGGAGATTCTACTATGGAAAAAGCATTGTCATTTTTCCGGGGGGGACTACAAGGGGGAAAAGCTACTCTCTGACAGAACCCATACACCTTAATGAATTTATTTTGCTAGGCTTTAAAAAGAGCTGGTCATTCAGTTTACTGTGCGTGTCTTTCGTAATCTTAAGTCAATTTCTGTGTGTATGTGCTTCTTTCCCTATTGGTTTTGAGAGCGGAATGTGGGAATCGATTGTATTATTTCATGATTATTGCCTATCATTTTATTTTGTTATTTCCGATGATGATTCATTGATGGGTTAGGAAACCGCCATGCGGACCAAACAGCTAATTGAATGTTTCGAACCACTGCAAAAGCAGAGGGCGAGGTTTTTATCCAGTAAAACATGTTTAAGCCCCCTAGTAATTTTTGCTGACCATTCCAATGCGGTACTTCTGTTGTGGTTCCTTGATATTACATTGTGCTATGACCGCTTGTCTATCTTCTTCGGAGGTTTGGTCACCTGTTTTGCTAACCAGAAAGGCTTTTTTGTTTGGTTTGTGGGTAAAAATAAAAAAGATAAAAATACATGTTGATGCTGTTTTTGATTAGGGTAGCTGAACGACCACCTGTTTGGGAAAAAGCTGTTCATTCTGTTTACCGTGCGTTCTTTCGTGAACTTCTCTCTCTCTCTCTCTCTCTCTCTCTCTCTCTCTCTCTCTCTCTGTGTGTGTGTGTGTTTCTTTCTTTCCCAATAGATTTTGAGAGCGGGATGTGGAATTTGATTGTATTAATTTCTAATTATTGCCTATATTTTTTCATTGTTAATTAGAGATAGCACCATAGCTCTCCCATTGATGTAATGGTCTAAGCTAAGATAGCGGTTAAACCTTCACAATTTAAGTTCCTTAGTCAGCTGAAATCCATTCACCTATTAAAAACCACAAATAAGAGTTCTTCTGAAACGTGATGCTTCGTAAACTGGCGTTCAAATTCATACCCAAAGTTACATATTAACTGTATCTACCTACAGCTAACGTTAAATGAAGCACAACAGCCACAATTCCCGTCACAGATTGAATTCCATCAAACAAATAAAATGTAATTTACACGTTCTGATTCTCTAGGAGCATTCACCACATTTAATTTTCTTTACGAATTCTGTTTAAAGTGAAAGTAATGAAGCACTACCAAGCGGCTGTTTTTGCACTTTGTTACGTTATGATGTCAACAAGGTAAGTCTATAAACGCAAGTAGGCTGAGCGTCGAGTTAAATTGGTGACCGGAAACGTCAAAGTGAAAACGTGAAGAATGTTAGGCATTGACGAACATGAAATATGAATATGACTTTACCAAATTTAGAGTTTTATTCTTGATTCAGATACACAAAAGTTTTTCACTTTTGTTTCATCCTAGTTTTCTGGTGATTTATGTGCTTTACTGTGATGAATCACTAATGGGTAAATGGGTACCTTTGCAGACCTATTTGTTTGTATAGCTACTTCATAAGGGAAGTGCCAGATGGCGCATATAAAACTTGTTCAAGCCTCTAGTAGCTTAGTCTTTTCTAGACAGGAAACTCAAATTTAGAATATATTTCGCGGTTTTTAATTTTCGCGGAGGTGAATTTCCACGAAAATGAAAAATTGTGTTTGTCGTATAAAATATTATATTGACTGAAAAGTCAAGGCGGAGCAGGCAGAGAAACGTAAAGACTTTATTATGAACACATTTGTTAAGATAGAATCGGCTCCTTTCGGGTTTGGGAGGATACCCATCCTTTTTTTTCTAAAAAAAAAACCCTCAAAAAAAAAAAAAAAAAAAAAAAAAAAAAAACCGTAAGATAGACATTTTTACAAATAAATGTTTAGTACACAGAAACAGTCTGCTGAAATATGCGAGCAATTGATAAAATGACTATTGTTAGGGATAAAAGTAAAACAGAACTGACAGTTAGTTAAAAGTAATTCAATTGTACTAGCATAATCAGGTACAAGTGACCGTAAATCAAGCGAAAAAAGTGATAGCCTATTCAAATTGTAATTACCTGCTAATTACCAGCGACATGTAATATAATTGCGCCGAATATAATAGCTCAATAGGTACCTACTTTAAGTCATTGTGGGGTGCTTAGAATACAGCAAACCATATGAATGGACGATTCAGATTTCCAATTACTATTTTGTACAAACTAGGAAAATATTTCGCGGAATTTAATTTTCGTGGATCGCTACCGACCGCGAAATTCCGCGGAAATTAGGCGACGCGAAAATTTCCCATTATACGGTATGCAAATATGATTTGCGCAAAACGTGTTCTGTGGCGTCTGATCAAGGTCTACATTCTTTGCTTACAGAAATTACCATGCAAAATAAAAAAGTGAAATCCTTACCGGAAACGCCTAAATCTAGAAATGGACTCACCCAAAGGAAGGGTGGACAAGGCCACTAGTCAAGAAAAGATTAGGCTTAAGCTGCGGTCCGTTCCAAGGCGGATAGCTTTTTTGGTTTGTTCTATGTCTAGCATTGTCTTCACCTGTGTATCTGTTTAATTCGCATCATGTTTTGTTGTATGGTGTAAAAGGCTATAGATATTTTGCGGAACGGAACCGGAACAGAACTGCTGTTGTATGGTGTTAAAGGCTATAGATATTTTGCAAAACGGAACCGGAACAGAACAAAAGGCTATAGATATTTTGCGGAACGGAACTGGAACACTACCGCTAATCCTCCCGACCCTCCTGATTTCTCAAACAATAATAATTGATTATTATAATAAAATTGATTTCTAAATTTGCATATTAATTTACGGAATAAAGCGCAATGATAGCCTCCCTTGTCAATCTTATAAATTAACTATGCGTTTTATTCCGTAAAAAGTCTAAGTTCCGTTCCGTTCCGCAAAATACCAATAGCCGTGTAAAATGGATTAGATCTAGTAGTATTAAACGACTGCAGCAAAACTATGCAAATATGATGAACATAAACCCGACATTTTACTGCATTTGCTTTAACAGGAAATACCATGTACAACACTGGAGAATATAAAGAAGAAAAAAAAAAACAAGTTTTCAAACCTCACGGGTTTTGGAGTCTGGGATATGTCATAACTGATCACCGAATGACTTCGACATATTTGATTAATGCAGCCAAGCAATTAAGTCTGACTCTCTCTCTCTCTCTGTAATATTTCATCTTTCTGGTAGTCTTGATTTTGTTTTAGATATCAACGAGTGCCCATCAACACCATGTGATAATGGAGGTGTTTGTTCTAATACAATGGGGAGTTTTACTTGTAATTGCGCTGGAACCGGATTTGAAGGGACCACGTGTAGCAGCGGTGAGTTTTTTTTTTTTTTTTTTCATTTTATTGTGTCATCTAGGAAGTGAAGCATTGATGAACAAGTTGTGTTGTATACTAAGCAAAAACAAAAACCTGAGTGTTTTCATTTCATATTTTCTGCCAACCTATCATATATGTAAGGTGAATATGGAATGTTTCAGGTATGACAGACCTTTGGATGTTCAATTTATGGAATAATGGAATATTAATAGTTCATGTCTGTTCTGTTTGGAGTTATCTGACTTTGCCTATTTTCATAAATCGGACCGTTACTTTAATTTGCGCATGCACAGAAGAAAATTTTCTTATACACAATAAGCAACAGTTCCAATGCGAACAGAAAACGTTTAAGTTAATTGTAAATACACAACAAAAATGAAGGTTAAAGAGTAAAAACTTTCAAACTAACTCCCTTTGAATTGAACATATAGAGATTTTTGAGATACCATAGTTTCTAAAACAGTTTTTTATTTTTATTTTTTTTTTTATTCTTCGAGATTTTGTTGATTGTCATGAAAAGTCACCGTTATTATTATCAAATTTGTTTGAAAACCAGTTTTTAAACTGCCATATAGAGTTTGATATATATAATGGAAACTCCTTTGAAACCGAAGCAGCGACTTTTCATAATGATCCAAGTTGTAGTTTTCCTTCTGGTCCTCGTGCATTCTTAAGCGACCCTGCTTTATATAGAGGATCTTACATGAGTGCTCATGTATTATTGAATTTATTAAACGAGTTGGGGAAAAAGATAAGATGCGAGGCTTTGCCGAGCATCTTATCTTTTTCCCCAACGAGTTTAATAAATCAATAATACATGAGCACGAATGCAAGATTCTATTTATCATATGACACCGAAATCGCATTTTATTATCAAATTTTGCACTAAAACGTCACGATTTCCCCATTAGAAAAAGCGACGTTTTATGGACGTCAACGCATAACGCTACGACGTAATTTGCATATTTAATCCACTAGTGGATTATGGAATTTAATGCATGGCTTTATTACACTCTCAGATGCGACGTCATATGATAAATTTAATTAATGCACCCAGACAGCTTGAATTTAATAAAGGAAAGGATTGCCAAGAACGTTTTCTGTTCTGTTTTGTTTCAATTCTCGTAACGACATTAACAACGTGGCTCAGCGATACCATTAAAGTGATTCGAAGCATTTTAAATTCGGTAATAATTTGGTGTTGAGCATGGAAAATAGAAAACTACCCTTGTGACATCTAAATTAGCCGCAACATTGATTTGTCATAAGAATCTTGCATTTTTTGTGTTTAGGATATTAGAAAATGATTACTTTTCCCTGAATTGGAAAAGCAGAACGTCCAACCTTTCCCAGAGTATATTAAGTTTAAAACTAGTGACTCAATATTTTCTATACAAGGGTTATCAAGTTTTCTTTTTATCTGTAAAATATATTTACGAGACATAGACATTTGAAGTGTATAAATGTTTTTCTTAAAGCATACCTTTATAAGTAACCGAATTAAGCGTTTATCATACTTGTCAGGACCTTTGTTTTCTAATGCAAAACATTACTTTGACAGGTAAATTTAAAGGTTTTCCAAAGCCTACTGGAAGTGGGTTATCTTGGATACAGGATCTGAAAGACGGAACCCATATTTCTCTTTTTGCTGTCTTATCCTTCCCTGATTTGAACAAGATACCATTTTCTGCTCTATCACAATGACAATGCAAAATACCACTGTGTTTTTTTTTTGTGTTTTTTTTTTCTTTTTAAAGTTAAGAAGCGAAAGTAAACGTTTCCCATAGCCTCTTTTAAAGGAATGCTACTAAGTCAGGGACACATTTGAATTGCGACATGACAAACCCAACAAAGCGGCATGACTGCCCAAGGAACGTCTCAGTTCAGCCTGGTTCAGCCTGGGCATCCAGGCTGATCTGAGTCTTCGCTGGCCGCACGTGCCGTTTTGTTGGTTTTCTTGTGTCGCGGCCCATTTCTTGTTAGATCAATGCCCAGTGAACCTGGGACTTTGTTATTTCTTTAGTGTATGCCCTGCTTAGTGAGAAGTAATCTTTTAGGAATCTATTGAAACATTATGGGTTGATGCCCTTGTGCTTTAAGAATTTTATTTCACGCTTTCAATATTTTGATGCAGATGTTGACGAGTGCCCATCAACACCATGCAACAATGGCGGGGTTTGTTCTAATACATTTGGAAGTTTTAATTGCGATTGTGCCGGGACAGGATATGACGGGGCTACGTGTACGAACGGTAAGTGTATTACCCGGCAATTTGAAGTGATTCTGAGATTTGACCTGCATAGGGACAAGGTCATTTTGATACCACCATCCGTGTATAGATTCGACCTTTATTTTTGCTTCATTGACTTTATAACATTTCTCAGTCCCTATATGGGTTAGAGCTATGATACTTGGCAAGCACTTTTAAATAGGCAAGAACATTTTAACATTGCAATCCATGTGTAGCGTTAGCCGGGTCGTCCACCAAAACAAGCAACCGGTCACCCATCCAGGTACTAATTGCAATCTCCGTTGCTTATCTTCGTGAACGAGCCATTTACTCTACCAGCGAGGCTGTAGAAGTGTTTATATACCTAAACCCGTTACATTTCTCCCCCTATTCTCTTGACTTCGTCCCGAAGTCACCAACTGCTCCAATAGCAGACCCGAGAGCGTAGCTTATGCAGCGCAACCAGGGACACTTTTTCCCTGCAGGCCTATGTCCGGAGATGATGGTCATGTCATCTCCCATCCCACCGCTGCCACCAAATGTAGCGTTAGCCGGGTCGTCCACCGAGTCAGGCAATCGGTCACCCATCCATGTACTAACCGTGATCTCCGTTGCTTAACTTCGTGAAAGAGCCATCCACTCTACCCGCGTCGCCATAAAAGCCGGCTTCTACAGGGAGGCTGTAGAAGTGTTTATATACCCAAACCCCTTACACATGTATGGAGTTGACCTATACTTTATGCTTCACTGATCATATTTCTCAGTGCCTATTTGGATGGCAGTCATCATATTTGACACTGGTCAAGAGGCATTCAACGCCACCATGGCTGTGGGGGTCAAGCTCTTGTAAGGCGGGCTTTGTTGTCTTCTGACAACTCTTGTAATTCAAAATCTTATTAATTTAGCAAATATACATAAATATAAAAAAAAACGAATTGTAGTTTCCATTAACGTTTGTGTGAAAACAGTCATTGCCAACTACCTGTTTAACAGATAAAGGGCGACTATATTCAGTGGTGACAAGCATGTAAGTATTTTAATTTATAATTTTGTTTCCCCCCGTCTGGAGGAGAAATATTGTGTTTCCCATAGTCGTCTATCTGTCTGTCCGTCCGTTTCGACTCAATATTTCTGAAAGCCTTTGAAATATTATGACATTTAGCATAGCCATTAGTCTATTCAAGGTTAATCATTAGCATCAATATATCCTTTAGAAAATGCCAGGCATTTGGCTATACATGTAGATTGCTTTACTATTTTTATCTTACGCCTAACTATTGTAGATGTTGACGAGTGCCCATCAACACCATGTGATAATGGCGGTGTCTGCACCAATACAGCAGGAAGTTTCACGTGTGATTGTAGCGGGACAGGGTATGACGGGGCTACGTGTACGAATGGTAAGAATACAATCCGGCAATTGAAAATGATTCTAAAATTTTCAAAAGCCGGAGACAAATTGTATGATCAAAGTACACGCACCATTTTAACTTTACCTTAACTACAGACGCGCTTCAGCTACGTATGAACACCATCTAAAGTGGTCCTGGCATCTAAACTGATCCTAGCATCTATTTTGGTCCTGAACAGCCTCTAAATTGGTCCAGGCTGGCATCTATTGTGGTGCGATAAGCAGCCTCTAAAATGGTCCTGAGCGCTAAACGTAATTATATGAAAAACTAATCGCTTTTCTGCTAAAAACTGCTTCTCACGACTTTATATTCATAGCCTCGTCACAAGCCATTTTAAAAATATTTCTCTTGTGTATGGGGTGGGGGCGGGGCTAGTTTAGCCTCCGCCCCTCTTCCTACGCCTTTGTAGTTTTATTTTCAATATCGAACGCCAACGTTCATGCGTACAAAATTAAAATTCCAATAAGTTATTTAGACAGCTCCATGTTTTCGCGCCTCTTGCTCTTGCCAACCATCTCCACATCGAATCGAAAATGATTTCGATTTTAGCAAACGCGTGTATAATAGCATGCTAATGGGTACGAAGCATGTTCTCTCATTGAATCGTATGTGCAACATACAGCGGTTACAAATGATTTCATTCTCCCACCGCCAATGCTTCATCTTTTCGCATTTATTTGGGATAAAATGCAAGATACAAGAAGACTTTGGCTATAAAATTTAGCTTCAAACAACCGCAACATGATGTTTTCTTGTGTTGTAGTTAGATTTGATGATGAGAATCATGTACCACGAAAAGCATATTGCATGGACATGAAAAACTTCTGCACGGTATGCGTATTCACATGCAGAAGCAGACTGTGGATTGTGCGCACATGGATTGCTTGGATAATTTTCTATGCATTATCGTCTGTGGGGCCCGAGTAGCCTTGTATTCAGGCCGTATATTTGTGTTTATCTGCAACAAGGTATTTAACTACCCTTAACTACCGAGATTTAACTACTGTAAATTTGTATGTGTAAATGATTGCCAGAAGATTCTATGACCTACTCAGTAGCTGAAATACAGGACTAATTTAGAATACTGTAACAGAGAAATAGTCTAGCTGTCCCGGAGACCTGTATTCATACCTAAAAATCATAGAAACTGTTTCGAATTATTTAATATTTTTTAAAGCCATTTAGCCGATTGCACCGGTCTAAGCCTTGAAGAAAGCATTAAAATCCCAACCGGAAAGGCGAGGGATTCAGCGCCTGCCGCGGGGCCTAGCTGATATAAATGTATCACAAAAGTATGTTTGATTGTTATCATCAATTGCATAAAAAACATTATGACACTCGAAAACTTTGGAGAAGATGCTTCGAAAAGTTTTTTTCTAGCTGTGCCTATAATGACGCGAAACATTTTGAAAACGCCACAAAACTACTTCCGCTGCTCATCACACTGGGCGCATGTTCAGGCTGATCTGAGGCTTCACTTGATTCGCTTTACTCATAGCAATAACAAATTGTTCGTAGAAGGCACTACTTTGCTGGGTTTTCAGGTATATAACTGGGATCATTTTAGAGGCTGACTATCGCACCATAACATAATAGATGCCAGCTGGGACCAGTTTATAGGCTAGTCAGGACCAAAATAGAGGCCAGGACCAGTATAGATGCAGGACCATTTTAGATGATGTACATACGTATGTACATTATCTAAAGTGGTCCTGCATCTATACTGGTCCTGGCATCTATTTTGGTCCAAACCAGCCTCTAAACTGGTTCCGCCTGACATCTATTTTGTTGCGCTAGCAGACTCTAAAATGATCCGGATTACCACGCACAGTTATGCCTTCTATGAATAATTCGTTTTTGTTATGAATAATGTGAACCTAGCGAAGCTTCAGATCAGCCTGGACACCCAAGTCGATCTTCATGAACGAATTGAAACGAAATAAAAAAGAAATGAAATATATATATTAATAAAAAAAAAATAGAAAAAAAACCGTATCACTATTTCTTAGATTCGTCTTAAGTATAAAGTCAATGTGCTATAATATTCTTCCTCATCCCTTGAAGCTACGCAAGCTATACATTAAGTGACTACACCACCTTTCCCTACCCCACCTTATCCCCGCACTTTGCCCCACCCCACTTGCAGCCGTGCTCTCTTAACTGAGCTTGTAAAAGTATCAAACAAATATTCGGGAAACGTTGAAACTTTCTCATACGCCATTTTTATGAAAGGCGCAATACTAAATGTCACAGGTGTCAGTATAGGCCCGGTTTCTGTCCTTGTGGTACTCTGCTATCACCTATAGGTCACGTGTGATCTGTTCCTAAGTTACTTCATTGTCACCTTTAGGGCAACTTTTTATTCCCGCAGTACCATAATGATGCCAGGACTAGTTTAGATGCCAGGACCAGTTTAGATGACGAAAAAGCGTAGTCTTCTTTTTTCTTTCATGAGATTTTGAGAGGTTTGCTCATATGTTTGTGAAAGTCTCACTAAAATAAGTCAAATGGGAGGAACATCTATTGAATGATGAATAGTGCCTCAAATTCTCACTAAAAGTGGAGAAGTTCTCATAAGTAAAGCTAAATGAGATAAATTTCTTTCATATAATTATAGCAAGAACAGCTATTACTATCATTGATGTCTGGTGTTTTTGACGTTTAATTCGATATTGTTCAGTATCATGCTGAAGTTAATTGATCGGTTGCTATGTGTAGGACAATTTTGGCCCTTTCTGCTGTACAATTAAGCCCCTCGGGCTATTAATCAACGAAAGCGTCATATTAAGCTATATCAAAAGTCTTTCACGATCCGTATTTCTGTCAGGTTTGACAGCAAATTACGAATAACTATAAATTTCCTTTAGTATCTGAAGCATGCATTATCACTTGCTTCTATCTATTCTTTGTTGTTTATCAACCCCATATATGCTAGGAAATTTGCAAAAGTTAAGAGACTAAATCCTTCTAAGTTTAAGGCATCATTGATTTGACAGCGATATCTAAAGCAGTGATTTGGAACTTAATCATATGTCTAATGCTTGTCTCTTATGTATTATATGTCTTGAATACTGATCTAACCTATAGCTAATGAGAAACGTAATGTTTTGCCATTATTTCATGATCATCCCGCGTATTATTTTTTCGGTACTGTTGAAATAATTTATCAGATCTCTCGCATCTGTTGCACTCAATCATAATGAACTATTTGCCCAGAGGACATATGGCTAGTTTTTGTGTCAAATGTTTAAGGGGTTAAACTTTTCCGAAGAAATTGTATATAGCGCATTATATAGCACTAAACTCGGTTAATCGTACATTAATACAAAAGATGGTAAAGAGTCTTGCATATTTTATTTCGGATTATAAAATGACTTAGGCAGCATAAAATGATAAATTTCTCTCTCTCTCTCTCTCTCTCTCTCTCTCTCTCTCTCTCTCTCTCTCTCTCATCATCGCTCACCTTTTTGTTGTCCCCAAGAAAGTTATTTTGTCATTCTTGATCTCCGGCTAATTTTGTTTATATGTACACTAAAACTTATTGTAGATATCAACGAGTGCTCATCGACACCATGTGATAACGGCGGTGCCTGTACTAATACACCAGGAAGTTTCACGTGTGACTGTACCGGAACTGGTTTTGAAGGACCTACGTGTATGACAGGTGAGTTTTTAACTTACGTCGGGCAGGAGCCCGGTGTATCTATTTAACGTTGACCTTGTGTAGATGCATTCGGAAAACTTTGTTTTCTTCCTAGGTTTTCGGGTTACCAGTAGGGTTAACTAGTATTATTGTTATGATTGAATTTCATATGTTGCATATATTGAAAACAATAAAAAATAATATGCATCTGTCGCTGCCATGCTGAGGTATCGGAAGTAGGTTTGTAATTATTAAAACATCGCTGGATTATAGTTATGATAATATAAAAACAAGATTTATACCCTTACGAACCCCAGTTAGTCACAAGTGTTCGGTCTTTGATGTATTTCGTACATTGACTATTCGCGTACGATTACCTTTGGTCCACGGTGAAGATGAATGTAAAAGTCATATCCAGATATAATCATAATTATGTGTCTCAGAGTTCTCAAAAGTGTAAATTTTGGAAAATTTCCCCATATGTATAGATTTAAATGAATATATATTACTTTGCTCAATTGGGATTACAATTCAACTTAATCTACAAACTGAGATTTAACGGTCCTAAGTACATGTATGCCCATAGTTTCAGCTGGGTAAAGGTACATATGACGCTTTGCATGAATGTTTTCTTGTATATATGAGCCGCGACACGAGAAAACCAACAATGTGGTTGTGCGCCCAGCGTAGACTCAGATCAGCCTGGGCATCCGTCCAGTCTGATCAGAGTCTTCGCTGTCCGCATGGAGGTAGCTTAAACCCTAAGCTACCCTTTGAGTACACAACGAAGAGTCTGAGTAAATTGGGCGGTTGCCCAGGCTGATCCGAGTCTGCGGAGGGCGCATAACCACATTGTTGGTTTTTTCGTCTCGCGGCTCATATGTAACATCTGATCACTAATGAAGTCTTGTAATATTTTAAACAAATTGCCTTAAAGACACAGCAAAGCGGTTGGGCTAAAGGATCTCACAACCTTTGTTACAGAGCTTCCACTACAACAATCGTGTGCATATCACCATGACATGGTGTGATATTCCTGAAAGCATCAACCGAGAATACCAGTTTTGATGCTTTTGATGCTTTCAGAAATGACTCAAAAGTCAGCAATTGTTTAAAACTTCAATTATTTAATAATGTCATCCAATAAGATATCGAATGGTCCATCTGGGTAATTGAATCTCGCTGTAGGCAAATCGTGTAGATATTACAATCTGCCGGTTCGCTTTGAAGGTCACATGTTAGATTGTTAAATATCGAGTGTCAGCTTACTACTATCAGAAGACAAATCATTTGAATGTTCATCGATCACTTGATACATATTGGCTAATATCCGCAACAAGCCTTCCCAGCGGGCACATGAATTCGGACTGACGTCACACTGACATCAATGCGACGCCTGTACTTCTCACCGACGTCAATACGACGTCATTTCGACGTCATTTGCCTGCTCGATTATTTACAATCGACTCTTGCCATTAAATTGAGGAATAAACTAACTTAGGGGTTGCCAAATAGCCGAACGTTTAAAAAACAGCATATGACAAGATAAACTAATTTAATCAAAGACTTCCACATATATGTTATCATTGTTAACCGTTTATCATTGTGCAAATGATTTAACAGATATTACTCGGTATGGCTTGACATATTTTGTGATTACGTGATCCTCTTCTCTTCTGACCTTCCTCTTGTCATTTGCCGAGCCGGAAGAGCTTCTTAGGTTGTTAGTATTACTATAGGGTACCAGCTCTGAAATATCCCTTCATTCAAGGATCTGATCGAGTCGTTATGGTTATGTGTTTACTATCCTCTGATGGCATAAGAAAACAGAAAGCTCTTATACTGCTTATAGAATCTTTAACATCATACAGTTTGACCAATGTATCACAGCAGGATGCCACTTAAGCAACCGTTACAGCAGCTTATCAGCCATCTCCGTATACAAACAATTTCGTTCTGAAAAGTTCACCAGTTTCTGAACTTGTAGGCCGTGGACAAAAGTGATTCGCAAAAGTCGAACAATCAGAAGATAAAGTAGAGCAGTATGTCTTCCTACTTCAGAATATGAGCCGCGACACGAGAAAACCAACAATGTGATTGGGCGCCCAGCGCAGATTCAGATCAGCCTGGGCATCCGCCCAGTCTGATCAGAGTCTTCGCTGTCCGCAAGAAGGTAGCTTAGACCCTGATCTATCGTTTGGGCACTACACGAAGAGTCTGATCAAACTGGGCGACTGCCAAGGCTGACCTGAGTCTGTGCTGGACGCACGACCACTTTGTTGGTTTTCTCGTGTCGCGGCTCAATTATATAAAACGAAAGGTTAGAAGACCTTCAAGTTTCCTTCTGAAACCAGAAGAGCTGAAACGAACTGGTCAACTGCATCAAATTGCGCGTTGCTAAAGTATATGACGTCAGCGATGCATACATAAAGTCTTACATCATGACAGTGCGGTGCATAAAGTACTCGGAACCACAATGATTATAGAACAGCGCCAAATGAACCGCGACACGAGAAAACCAATAATGTGGTTGTGGTTGTTCAGCTGATAGTTTTCTTTTGCTCCGGTATCTGACTTCCCAGGGGGCTCCTGGTGTCGCAATACGTTCTTTCCGTTGAGTCCTCATCTCTGGTTTATCGTGGGCCTTGTCCGTAATTTGTTTGTTTCCGGTGATGATTCATTGATGAGAACTAGGAAACCTTCATGCGGACCAAACAGCTAACTTAATGTCTCAAAGCACTGCAGAGGCAGAGGGCGAGGTTTGGACCCAGTAAAACTAATATAAGCCCCTCTCCCCTCCCCCTCCCCCCAGTGATTATTGCTGACCGAGCCAAGGCGGTACTTCTGTTGTGGTTCTTCGCCACCTTGTGTCTTGGTCAATTCGTTTGTGGTCTGCTAGCAATATGGCCACCTGTAAAGCTGCCCACGTTGCTTCCCGTTATGTTTTATAACAAAAATAGCAAATAAGTAAAATAGCTGCTAAAAGTTTTTCGTATAGTTTGTTAAGTCTGTTCTGTGGTACAAAACTAGTTTAAGTCCCCAGTAATCTTTTGTTGACCATTCCAATGCGGTAATTCTGATGCGGTTCCTTTATATTATATTATGCTGTGTCCACTTGTCTATGGTCTCTAGCGGTTTGGTCACCTGTATTCCTGCCCAATCTGCCTTCTGTTTTGTTTTGTTTTGTAATTAGAATTAAAAATTAGTAAAAATAGATGTTGATGCTGTTACTTGGGTAGCTGAATAACCGTCTGTTTGGGAAAGAGCTGCTCATTCGGTTTACTGTGCGTGTCCTTTCGTAAACTTGTGTCAATTTCTGTGTGTATGTGCTTCTTTCCCTATTGGTTTTTAGAGCGGAATATGGGATTTGATTGTATTAATTCCTGATCATTGCCTATCGTTTTACTTTTTCTTACACAGACACTTTAAAATGTTGCTTATCAACATAGGGTAGCAAGTTTGTGTAATCAACTCCTCTTAGCTGTTTTTTTTTAAGAATGGAATCGAAAATTTGCACAAGTATTGCAGACATTGAAAGTATGCTTAAAATATTTTAAATGTAGCAACTTTGTGCGACTAACTTCTCTCACATCACATAATGGTCTCTTTGAATCTCTGCTCATATGTTACATGCATAATAAAGATACGTATGCATGAAGATTTATTAATATCAAAAAATATGTTTTAAGTAAAATTACGGGCTTTTCAACTTTGAAATTTCACGGTTTGTTCAACAATATAGACAACGAGGTAGTGTTATCAAGATAAACAAAAGTTATGACAAATTAGTTTGAAAAACGATGCTCACACTTCAGTGGGTTTGTTATGGTAGTGGGGTTCGGGAGCGGGGGGAAAATGGAGGATGGGGGTCGTTGCGAGAATTAATGGGAAGCACTGGGCATGAGGGCATCACCTGTGTCTTACAGACATAACTTCCTATTTTGGCGGTTGGTTGTTTTGGGTTTAACTGCCCTTTGAGACAATATTTAAGTCTCTATCAGGCCGTCTCCCAAAGAGAGGGAGAAAGAAATAAGATATCCAAACAGCCCCTACCCGCACCTACTGCAAGCATAGTAGGCTATTGTCCTTCTATTATCCAAATTAGTAGGATATCCGGGCACTGAAAGTTACCCAGCACCATCGCCCAATCCGACCTTCTGTATTATATTATATATTATAATAAGTTCAGATGAAGGAGCAAACTGACGCCAAGTTTCGCTGAGGTTACTTCACAAATTATGCGCCAGTACGATATAACGTCACCAACCAGTAACGTTTATCACAAACTATTTGAGACGAAGCAATCTATACCTGACCAATCTATACCAATCTGACGGGCTCTATTATAATTCCATTTCAGCTGCAAGCGAGTGCGACACTACACCATGTCAAAATGGCGGCGTTTGTACGGACACACCAGGCAGCTTTACATGCGACTGTTCAGGCACTGACTTTGAAGGGCCCACTTGTGAAGACGGTAAACATTTAGGGTCAAGTCGGGTAAATTCGGACAGCAGGTAAATTCGGACAGTGACATTTTTTCCTATATATGTCAGATGTTTGGACTTAAAACAAAAATTACCGGACAAACAGTGAAAATCCTGATGAGACGGCTCATTATGAGCCGTCTCATCTGGATTTTCACTGTCTGCAATGGCATGTCCGAATTTACCTGCTGTCCGAATTTACTCGATTTGACCCTATTTTATTTATATTGTCAACGTTTCTCTGTTATGTACCCATATGTTTATGCGACCATGTACCGGAGCACACGAAAATTTCAGTTCTTATCTGCAGTCAAACTGTGTAAAGGGGTCACCAATGGGAATCAAACTCAGTTGCTAAGTACTCAGAATCATACATGAACAGTTGCTAAGTACTCAGAATCATACGTTCATGTTTTCCTCTCTATACTTGTCTTGGATGCATGGATAACTGCTTAAAAGGTAATACCTTGATAGAGGCATTGCCTTTTAAGCAGTTATCTAGGCACCGAAGCTGTAGTTAGTTTATGTAGTCTCATGAGCAATTCACATAAGCAAAATAGCTTACGTGAGTACAGTATTCCTCAAAATTATTGAGAATTGCATTTTGGCACACAGTTGCTAGCCATTCTTGTTCAACAATATTTCAAATGCGTAAAATACAATTAAAAAACCTCTTTTGCAAGTTTGATATACAAAAAAGACAATATGATGCAATTTCTTTCGTCAGTGGTAGGTAAGGATGGGCTTGGGCACACCCCTGTAAAAACGTGTCCCTAGATTTCGACTTTGTTTTGCTGTACTACCTTTGCTAGAAATAGGCTATCTCAGCTGAAATAGTTTATTTTCTCCATTGTTTCTCATCATCTACATTATAAATGGTGCCTGCCTTTAATATTTTGCATGGTTTAATGTTACTGATTCCAGTTTCTGAGTCAGGGACTGGCTGTGTCAATATAGGAAGAATATTGAAGGCATCAGAAACATCATAAAGTCTGATCTGTTAGTTAACTGAAAGGAATAGTTTTGGCAAGGTAAAGATAATCGTGTCAAAACTCATATCCCTAAAAGCACGTTTACTAAGCCTTACAAAAAATATGGTGTTGTGTCGTTCCCGTTGAGATGTATAGAATAAGAATGAATCAGAGCAACACACCCTCTGTCAAAATTGCAATTTTCCCAATTTCGTGCACTTCACACGTTTGAAAGCCAGCAGCATCTACAGCCGACAAGCTCACGTAAAATTCTGTTTTCAGTTGGCCAACGCCTTATCACTAGATGAGAAAACCATTAAAAATCAACTGATTTTTCATTATCTTTTCCAAAATATCGACTTTATTTGGTAAGGGTACATTTGTACATAATTTTCCAGTCAGACACAAAATCTCTGGGCGGCACAATTCAAGGGGAGATAACATTTGTGACTCAAACATATGAGTAATACTGGTATGCTAAAGTATGTACATGATTTGTCAACTACCAGTGCTTAACTTTCACTTTGCAAAAAAAATCTCAACTTAAATTTGAGATATACTTTATATTTTTACATACATGTATATGCAAATTTTACTCATGTAAGTAAATTCGTAATGTAAACGCAAATACACGCGTGAGTATATTTGCTTATACGCAAACTTTGCTCCTGGTCTGACCAGGAGCAAAAGCATTTTTGCACATATGCAAATTTTCTCCTGTGAACGGAAAGTAAATTTAATCATACGTATTTTGATGCCCCTGCCATTCATAGCATGAGGCATGCTAGATTTGTGCCGTCAGCTTGCAGTGTAAACAGACATGTTTTGAAACAGTGCAGTCCCCGATCAGAGGTCTTCAAAACAACAATCTAATCGGGGTATATAGACTGTAATCAATTTAGTTACTATATCCCATACAATGAAGGAACTATGCGGGTCAAAATTAATTAAGCCCCACGTATGACATTGTAAATAACGTCATTGGTACCGGGGCATGATAAACAGTGTATGCCATGTTCCCCTCAAATTATAAGTGAGATGCTTCCTGTAATTCATACAATGGAAAAGTGTGAGTTTCTCAAACCTACAATTTATTCTCAAATAATCTAATTCTCTGTTGTTAGAGTGGTGAGAAAGTTATAATAGCACATGTCATGTAGGCGTTACATGTTTTCACTGATTCAGTTTTATATGAGCCGCGAGACAAGAAAACCAACAAAGTGGTTGTGCGCCCAGCGCAGACTCAGATCAGCCTGGGCATCCGCCCAGTCTGATCAAACCCTTCGCAAAGCGCTTAAAGGGCAGCTAAGTATCTAAGCTACCTCCATGCGGACAGCGAAGACTCTGATCAGGCTGGGCGGATGCCCAGGTTGATCTGTGTCTGCACTGGGCGCACAACCACTTTGTTTGTTTTGTCATATCGCGGCTCAATATTATATATTATCATTTGAAAAGCTGATGGTAATTGGGCCGAATGGAATACATGGGTTGGTACTACATGTAGTCAGTCGTGCTGTGGAGGTACACAGGATAGGACTAGAACGAGGACCTGTAGTGATCCACCAGCAGCGGGGAACGGAGCGACTTGTCCCGGGCCAAGCCAGGAAGATGAAACCGGTGTTGCATGTAATACACAAGACTGTCCACGTAAGTTGTTCTCCTCTTAATTAGTTCATGTCATATATACGTTGCAAATGTTTATTTTAAAAGTCTACTCCCTCGTATTACATTATACACAAACGATTTCAACGGCTTTAAAGTTCGCAGCACCATTTAGGTTTGTTCAAATTAACTTCAGCGAAAACGTATTTGAGCCGCGACACGACAAAACCAACAAAGTGGTTGTGCGGCCATTGCAGACTCAGATCAGCCTGGGCATCCGCCCAGTCTGATCAGAGTCTTCGCTGTCCGCTTGGAGGTAGCTGAGACCCTTAGCTACCTTTTAAGCGCTTAGCCAAGAGTCTGATTAGACTCTGTAGCTGCCCAGGCTGATCTTAGTCTGCGCTGGGTGCACAACCACTTTGTTGGTTTTCTCGTGTCGCGGCTCATTTGTTACGGAGGCACAAACGATATGTCAGTGCAATACCCTTCTCGGATATTCATGAATATTTTTGTCGCTGTTCAGTGAATTGCTGAAAATGCTTTAGAAAACTGCGCTACAATGCTTTAAATGTTAAACAGCTGCTGGAAATTATTCATTACGAATATGAATTTATGTTTTTATAAAACGTCAACGTTTGCCCTTAACTGGCTTATTCGTTATAATGACGTAACGATATGGCACCGATAACGTCGCGTTTCAAGCATCTTCTTGTAATGAAAAAGTGTAAAAATTAAACAGTTGAAATAACTAAAATAATGAAATATAGCTTTTAAATGTACTGTTGGCTTCAGATGAAATCATAATGAATGCATATTATCGAGGTGATGCTATGGCGTTATAAGATTTTATGTTTTAGAAGCCAGCTGATGAAAACCCCTTAAACATAACTACTGTTGTTTAAATGCGGTATTCCGCTACATACGAGGCTTGTTCGGGAACTATTGAGACAAAGGAAATAACAAGGAAACAAGTGAAGCTACGAACTTGAATTTACATCACCGAATACCTCGACTTATTGTTTATCATCGTGCCAAATATCAAGGCACAGGGACCACTAGTTCGGTTTTATACTCCGTCTGCAACTCATTTCCTCGCCGGTACCGGAGCACGCTAGCACCATTAACGCGACGTCATTCAGATTCAAGTTGACGTCAAACCAGAAAAGAGCGATCACTCTTTCTCAAAGTACACTCCATCCAACTCAATACACTTCCTATGTCTCTGAATGCAGTTATCAAATATGTTTTCTTCTAGTCTCCGCACAGCATTTAAGGTGGCGCGCGATGCTGAGCACAGGCGCTTGAAGTTCTATGCTATGAAACATATTTCAATGCCGCTAAACATCTACTCTCTTGTTGAGGCACTCCAGCAAGTGGTTTTTAGTGGAACTTTTTTCTTTAAAGATGCTTAAATACCAAAATTTTAGGTTAAACATACCCAAAACCATTTCTCATAGCTAAATACCGACTTGCAGCATATTGCATGACCTCTTTTGTCTATTTTTATCATTTTTTGTTTGGAGGTGGGTTTTCCAATAGTAAAAATATTCCTTCTGGTTTCCAGCCTTTGATGAGGTCCATTTTAATTTTAATAAAGCTGGGAACCACCCATTGTGACATCAGAACAGAAATGATGTCATCACTAATCACCTGATCTGTTTTGGAATATGACCATTTCAGCAAAGGGTTGTTTGCAGTGTCAGCTACGCTTATGCATCTTTTTGTTTTCCAAAAAGATATTACTTATGAAAATAACTGCTATAAGATATAGCCTAAGCATAAATTCTTCTGAACTGATTTCATGTTAATTTTATATGAAATGGTAATTTTCAAGAATGTGCTTGAAACATGCCACCCCTACAGCAATAATGGTTTATCTTGAGGCGGCCATTATGAAACTGAAAAAAATACATTGCAAGAGATTACTTTCCAAGCTTGAGAGCATGCCAATGAATTTCAAAAACTCTACTGGACAAATCTGACTACGAGAAATGGTAGTAAACTGAACCATGTAAGTGGAATTATCTGTTTCTTTATCCTTTAAGTATAAACTTCAAAAAACCACTTGCTGGAGTGCCTCAACAAGAGAGTAGGCTATGAGGCATTTCGAAATGACCTATAGACTGCGATAGTATAAAGGGTTTTGAGGGTTTTTTTAGCATAGAATTTCAAGCGCCTGTGTGCTGAGACTCTCCGTTGACGGTCGTTTTCTGTCAGGAGCCTCGGAACCAGTGTGCACATATACGCTTCATGTTTAAGTTCTCTGTCATAAGTTTATGTGCTGTTGCGGTCCCAATATCGAATTGCACCGCAATATCCCGAACAGTGAGGCGCGTATCCTCTCTTAAAGCATTGAACACTTCTGACGTCAGTGATTCCGTGATGCTTTTAGGTCTTCCACAGCCATTTTTTGCACTATATGGAGTTGATGGATCATCCGTAAAACGTCTATGCCAGCGATAAACAAGTGCCCGAGATACACCGCTACCGCTCTGTGTCATTTCTAACATTTTCTTTGTCTCTGCTGGCGTCTTTCCCAACTCAACACAAAATTTTATGAACGATCGCTGCTCCGCCTTTATCTCGAAACTCATAATGACGCTGCGATTTAAATTTTACCGTTTTCCACTGAATGCTTGTAACTTGCTTTTTTTTCTCGCGAATGTTGCCATACTTTCACATACTGACGTCAGAGTCGCAACGTCAATATGGCGCAAATTGAGTTGACGTTGTCCCGCTATTTCTATGATTATTAGCACTTAATCTTTTAGAAATTGTCGTACTTCCGCAATGTAACGGCGTGCTCCATGTAAGCATACCAGCGACTACTAAAACATTTATTTCTACTTAAGTATTTATGTTATCATATTATTGTCTCGATATTGTGGATTGCGAAGAGTTATTTTATAACTGTACCGATTTTGAACCAACGGCGTTAATTTTGTATCGAAAAATGAACAGTGTCTCAATAGTTTCCGAACAAGCCTCGTACATAGACAATAGTTGCACTGATTTCATCTTCGAGTTTACTTCATATTGTACGCCGGAAACAAGGTTTCTCTAACCCTTTAAACTGAGGTTTTTTTCCTTCCATATATAATGTGTGTGTGTGTGTGTGTGTGTGTGTGTGTGTGTGTGTGTGTGTGTGTGTGTGTGTGTGTGTGTCCTGCACAAAATAAGAAACTGTACGCGCAAGGTGAGAATCTGTACTGTTCCGAAAGAGTACCGCGCAAAGTAGGAAGTCAAAGTAGGAAGTCTCACTTTTTTAAGCCAAGTGAAATCCCAACCTTGCGCAAAACAATTATTGAGCCATGACACGAGAAAACCAACAAAGTGGTTTTGCGCCCAGTGCAGACTCGTATCAGCCTAGGGAGTCGCCCAGCTATCCTTAGCTATCCTTTAAGCGCTTAGCAAAGAGTCTTATCAGAGCGGGTGGATGTCCAGACTGATCTGAGTCTGCGCTGGGTGCAAAACCACTTTGTTGGTTTTCTCGTGTCGCGGCTCAATTATTCCGGAATTGACTCTACGCAAAGTTGGAATTGGGATAATGAGAATAATTTTTATGTGCGTAACTAATTTATTTCAAATTTGTTATGGATGTTTATTTGTTTCCTTAATATGCACATATGAGCCGCGACACGAGAAAACCAACAATGTGGTTGTGCGCCCAGCGCAGACTCAGATCAGCCTGGACATCCGCCTAGCTTTACCAGACACTTTCTTAAGTGCTCAAAGGGTAGCTAAGAGTCTAAGCTATCTTCATGCGGACAGCGAAGACTCTGATCAGACTGGGCGGATGCCCAGGCTGATCTGAGTCTGCGCTGGGCGCACAACCACATTGTTGGTTTTCTCGCGTCGCGGCTCATATATGTAATATCTTCATAGCTTGTACATGTACAAATATGAAATGTGTTTGAACCATGAGATCTGTTTGAATTAGAGAAATCATAGAATAAGTTAAAGGGGGCATATTGGTTTGGTCCTGACCGTCTGTCCGTCCTTCCGTCCATCCCTCTATACGTAACATGCATTTACCTAATAGCAAGAACTGTTGGGGCCTTGATGTTTTTATGGATGGATAGAACATAAATTGTCAGTGGGATACCTTTTCTTTTCTCGTCCATCAGCCTTGTTCTTGCAGGTTGATGTCCCTTTTTTCAAAATATAAAATGAAATGAGCTGCGACACGAGAAAACCAACAATGTGGTTGTGCGCCCAGCTCGGACTCAGATCAGCCTGAGCATCTGCCCGGTCTGTTCAGACCTTTCCTTAGGCGCTAAAAGGGTAGCTAAGGGTCTAAGCTACCTTCATGCGGACAGCGAAGACTCTGATCAGACTGGCGGATGCCCAGGCTGATCTGAGTCTGTGCTGTGCGCACGACCACATTGTTGGTTTTCTCACGTCGTGGCTCAAATTTTGTTCCCTAAATCCTGGGAAAACAGTTTGAGCTACCATGCTAACATTTGGCATACTGCCAAGGACTAAGGTGTTAATCACCTGGTTAACCTTTTTGCTAATTTTGTAAAAAAAAAAAAATGACTGCATTTTGCCTATTTGTTGACTTTGACATTTTTCCAACGTTTTAATCGATTTACCTCGAGCCCTAAGTTTTGGTGTACTATTAGTATTTGATGTGCTGATCATTCTGAAAATGGTTGCGTTAGGTTGCATTCAGCCTTTAGAAAGTTTTGCCTCTGGTCTGAATAAAATATTTAAGGGATGGTGTAATACTCAAGAACCATTCCCACTTGAGTCTCGAATCACGGGGTAGACAGCACAATATATAGAAGTAGAAGACACAAGACATGCTGTTGTAAATTAGTTCTGTTCATTGGGCACACCAAGTAAAACCAAAGTCATATAAATGTTCATGTAGCGTCATGACATGTTGCGACGTTGTTGCACGTTATATGTTCGTACGGCTATCAGTTTACCGAGGCGATTCTAATAGATGCCACATTGTGTAGTTTAATAGAAAAGTAATAAAAATTAATATCAAATTTTCTTTACTATCTTGAGTCATGGTATTCACGAACGCCATAATTAAAATCCACCAATAGGTCATTTTCATTAAAACGCGAAATTTTGACACCGTAGATATCAAGTGTTTTACAGTAAGTTTATTTTATTCTTATTACAGTTTCTTGTGCCACCATTGGTCAAATTTTTAACGACCCTTGTATAGCGTGCAGTAACAGATTCTTTGCCTGTGATGGAGGGAGTGAGCCAACGCCGTTCGACTGTCCACCTGGTAACGTGTGGAGTCCCAATAACAGTCAGTGTCAGATGGATTGTGACCCCTGAATGTCAGATGACACGTGATCCCTCAGAAAAGAGAAAAAAAAAACATTGGGACAAGTGATTTATATCCTGTAACTCTAAGTAAAGGAGATTATCGACGCAGAACAATCAATGAAGACGAGGATCAGACTGGCCCTGTATCCGTTTAGTTGACATTTATACAGCATCTCATGATGAGAGCCGCGACACGACAAAACCAACAAAGTTCATGTGCACCCAGCGAATACTCAGATCAGTATGACATCCGCCCAATCTGATCGGAGTCTTCGCTACGGCACGCAGCTAGCTTATATCCTTAGCTACCCTTTAAGCGCAAGAAAGGGGTCTCATTAGACTGGGCGGGTGCCCAGGCCTATCTGAGTGTTCGCATGAGGCGTATGCCACTTTGTTGGTTTTGTTGTGTCTCGGCTTATTAGTAGGAAAATTCAGAGATGGAATAACAGTGCTAAGTGTCAATGTTATATGTTCATATGTCCACATGTCTGTGGTCTTCTAGCAATATGGTCACCTGTATTGTTGCCCATTTTGCTTTTTGTTTTATATTATAATTTAAGACAGAAAAATAGGTAAAAAAGGTGGTGTTGTTACTTGTTCTTGTTATTCATATCGGTGCTTTCGTTTACTAATTGTGTGAGTGGTGTTTGTATTGGGGTAGCTGCATGACCACCTGCTAGGAAAACAGCTGTCATTCAATTTAATGTGCGTGTCTCTCGTATTCTGCTGTCACTTAATGTATAATGTACATATATCTTTCCCATTCGGTTTTGAGCGTGGAATTCGGGATCCTATTGTATTAGTTCGAGATCATTGCCTATATAAAGTATACCCAATGTGTTCGTGTGAATTGTAATGATAAAGGACGAGTTGCATTAACGTGCAATAATGGCCCAATTTTTGGCGAAAATTCAAAACGCAAGAATCGAAAAAATAAAGGCAGTTTGAAACATACCAATCCTTATATTTTGAAGATCTGGTTTTGAATTTTTGACAATCATCCTAGCACATCGTAATTTTTTACCATAAACTACCCTAGAAATGGCAAAAACAGCGAAAAGTCACCAGTTTGCGAACTTCAACACGAGTGAAAAGTATCAGCACAGGCACGACCTAGTTCTACAATGCCGAACGTAAATAGCCCTATTTACATTTCTCGTTTATATCGGACATTTCCTATTTTTATTTTTAGTTGGCCTTATTACGTTCTACCGACGTCAAAAAATAATGCGTAGCAAATCAATTACTTCAGGTTAAACTGTATTGCTTACCGCTGCGATACAGGAATCACTACCAGCAACCTATCTAACCCCTATTTATCTATATATTGTGATTTTCATATCAGGATCTTTGATAAAGTCTTCGAATACATCCAGAAGCTTCAATTGTACTTTCACTTTACTGCCATCTTGTTATTCTCCAAAGCGCGTGAGCACGTGAACTTTGGTTGAATGCAAAATAATAATTTCATTTTCATTTCTTGAACGAAACGAAATATCTAAATATTTATCGTATCAATAAAATATGATCCTTATAAAAGGTTGGTATACTATCTATATCTATGCACTCGACATCGAAACGCCACGTCGACCCGACGCCTAACTGTCCTTGGACAATCACCAGTAAACAATTCGGATTCTGATCCGATCTTTTTTTCTGTTCCCGTCTTCTGTGCGCCTCACTGGGGCCCACTTCGACTCGAACTGTAGTAGCTACTATATTAACTAAAGTTCCAGTCAAACTGCGATGGTAGCTACTAAAATGACGTCATGAACTTACTAAAGATCAACCGAGGTCTGGACCGCCGTTACTCTGGTTGCAAGATGGCGGCCGCTGAAGACTCTCGCGTTAACAAGTATTTGTTTTACTTTTCCATTAATAAAGGGAAAATTTTATCATTTAATCTATAAAATTATCGTTTTTAAAGACGACATGCATGGAAAAGGCAATGAAATGCACAGTATTTATTTCCGTTTCCATGACAATCTACTATTGTAGCAACTTTGGCGTTCGACTGGTAATGCGAGTGCGCATGCCCAAAAATACTACTATGGTAGGAACTTTAGTTCGAGTTGAAAAGGGCCCCAATCGTTCCCCCGACTGATTGGACTGTGTCACAAGAAAACATACCTTCCGACATGTGCGACCCGACTCAACTTCGGACTTGCCTGCGCAGCAGAGTCTAGACTGGACGATGTTTATGTAACCCAGGCTCCGTATATACCATATACGAACGGAAAAGACACTAACTAGACTGCACCATTGCGTTTCAGAAACAAAAGTGAAGTTAACATGTAACATGAAAGTAATTGTTTTGGTTGGTAAGACTGACGTCCTGCTGGCGTCAGTGCACGGTCCTTAGGACCTTTTACCGACGCTAGTGAGACGTTCATGGAAGTTTGGTGCCATCTGAAGAACAATAATTTTATTACTCTTCGGTAGTGTTAACTTCGTGCCCAGTTTTGTTGACCTTGCATCGTTTTGAGAAATTAGAAAATTACATCTGCATATGTTTTGAACGATGATATTATCAGCCAAGAAAGTGCCTCGTGCCGACCTTAATGCAATGGCCAGATGTTTTTTACACTGTTGATGCAACGGTTGTTTCGGGTTTGAGTCATAGGTGGTGGTATCATACCTGTGATCATCAGGGAAAAAGAAAACTCAAAAAAATGTCATTGTACCATTACAAAGAAATTTGACAGAGAGACAGAGACAGAGATGTTCAGGCACGTGCAATTTAGCGGCTATAAGTAAAACACGTATGAATGGTTGTATTTCCCGTTTTTTTTTTTTTTTTCGTTTTGAAGTTTGTTTGGCTTTTTTTTCAATGAACAGCTGTAACTGTACAGTCTAAGGGCACTGCATGGGCATGCCTCTAAAGGACATGCAACTATGTACAGCATATGAAAATACTGTAAACTTATGTCACTGTAACACTGTGATTTCATACAGTCAGGTACTGTGAGGCCGAGAGTCTGATATCAAAAACCTGCTACTATACAGTATCAAGGCACTGCAGAGCTATATGCCTCAGTTAGACTAATAACAGGGGCAAGTAACTTTGTAGAGCATATAGTTTTGAGCCCCGAGGCTCACTAGCCTGAGGAAGTTAACTCATGGATTGTCATCTCTGGACACGGCCATGTATTTTTACACTAGGCGACCCTGCGGACTTAGTTTTTTTCAGGCCAAAAGTCTATGTAAAAATACATGGGAAAATCCGTGTCCAGAGTGACTGTCCTTACTACTCCCATTGAAGCTTAACGGAACGAATCCACACTGTAAAAAAAAATCTGTAGATTTTACGGTAGAATAACTGGAAACCAGCTGCCAGAGCTTTTCCCGTTATTTTTACGGGCTTTTGCCTGTAATACATTGTTGTAAATCACGAAATGGAAGTTTTATGTTAACTTGGCGCACTCGATAATAACTTTGTATTGTTGAAGGGGTATCTAACCAAAACAACATCTGCTCTTTTCTGTCCCACTCTGTTTGATGATTCCTGCAATTTTTACGGGCGCCCGTAAAAATAACGATAAAAGGACTGGCAGCTGGTTGCCAGTTATTTTACCGTAAAATCTACCCGGGCGTTTATTTTTGCAGTGCTTGCGCTGTAATTATTTTAGTAAATTTACGGCAGAGTAACTGGCAACCATGGAGCTGCCAGTCCATTTCCCGTAAAAAAATTGCAGGAGTAGGATAGAATATAACAGGGGTTGTTTTGGTCTTTTATTCCTTCAATACAATAAAGGTATTTTCGAGTGCGGCCGGTTAACATAACACTACCATGTCATATTTTCAACTATATTCTAAAGGCAGACGCCCGTAAAATAACGGTCAATGAACTGTATACTGTAAAACAAAGTCCGTAGATTTTTCGTTAGAATAACTGCACTGTAAAAATTTCCGTAAATTGTATGGTAGAATGCCTGGCAACCAGCTGTCAGTCCATTGCCCGTTATTTTACGGACGCCCGTAAACATTGGCAGGAATCATCACGCATAGAAGGGTAGAATAAGACTTGCTTTTTTTTCGGTCATATAGCTCTTCAACACTATCATAAATGTATTTTCGAATGCGGTCAGTTAACACAACTCTACCATTAGTCAGGACGCTGAAATCCAAAAGGGGCCTATTTTTCGAGTTTAATGCCCCAACAATTCGAAAGGATGAATTTGGTATATTATGAAAGATTATCATCCCAACATTAACTTAGAGTATGATGTGGTCCTGAAAAGTGGATCCAGGATGTGAAATAAGGGGAGATAACTGGGTACCAAAGAAATGCTAAAAATGATCGCCTGCATTTCTCCTTATTTTTATGTCATTTGAAGCGGAGTTTCAAGCAAACAACATAAATTTTGAAGAAGCCTATTACATTGCTAACGACTGATACTTATTAGCTTTCTATCCATTTTGGTTTAAGTCCGTAACATTCGGTTATAGACGTTACATATGAAAATATTCCCAAAATGTAAATAAATTGAAGACATAATCGTTTTGTTTTCTTTTGTTAGTATATCCTCCATTAAAATCATCTTTAAATATTGGAAGAATTACAGTTTGCTTGATTCCTTGTCATTAGCCTATGTTACTACTTGAATTAACGTAGAATTAACGTAGATAACATTTATACAAAATGTATTCCATTACATCACAGCTAATCAGCAAACTTCACCAACTCCCAGGAAACTCTCATAAATACGGTATTCAGACATTTTTAAGAAACACTGTTGACAGATGTTTGTCGCTATTTTCACCAAACAGTTTAAGGCCTTCGCAAGCTGCGTTTTATACGTGAAACAGAAAAGAGAGTTGTTATGTGTTAAAAGACTTGACAAATACTGAACAAACAGTCTTTTTTGCTATTTCTTTCTTCTTGTAGCAACACTCAACACTTTTGCTGACATGATTATACAACGGTTCAGTTGTCTTGCTACGCTTCTCATGACACTAACATACGTGACTTTTAGTCAAAGAAATAAAAGAGACAAATAGATAAATTGAGAGACAGAGAAGACATTACCCCAAGGGAAATAAAACTACTGATGCTCTGAACATTTTTATTCACAGTGGTGTCAGTCAAGTGACAATCAAACATATTCGTTCTTTTTAATATAAATAAATATAAAATTAGGGAATTACTAGTAATTTACACTACAAAACCTGCTGTTACATTGAATATTGAAAACCATCGGTTCATAGAGCATAGAAAATAAAGACTACAGAAAGGTGAGAAAACTAAAATACACACTTAAATTTAATGACATGAGGTGCAGAAAGTATATGTCAAATCGAAAATAAGCATCTGCTATCAAATTACGCATTCTTTTATGAGATCTGCGTGGAGGTATTTTTCGTTACCAATAAAAACGACAATGCTGAAGTGAAAGTATCAGTTAAAATCAAGAAACAGCCCAATTATATCAATACATTACGATATTTCATTGCATTGACCACTTTGGTCAAGTTTTAAAGTCCCTAAAGACGGTGATACATAATGCGCTTGGTAGTACAACATCGGGAACATGTAAGCTTTTTATTAGATAATGTTACTGCTAATCAGAATTTCACTGCCGAAATGCTACACGTTGAGATAATGTATTTTGACAGCCTCCAGCCTCCGGTCAACTACTCGTCGCCGGAGTATAAGTAAAATGTATCATTTTGTGTAACGTTTGGAGTGCAGGTAATACCATACAGGAATAATGTGGCAAATATTGTGAATTACCCGTCCCGTTACCATAAACACTGACAAAACTCCTGAATAGACTGATGATGGGACATCTTATATTTTAAGTTATTTTCTTCTTTCGTTAGCTCGTCACAACAAGAATATTTTTAATGTTTTGCCTTATAACTGATGAGAGCGCTACAAACCGGTAACGTTGATAACATTTCAGCAAGTAAACCTTGGTAGTTAATTGAAACACTGACAGTTTCTTTAAATGGATACGTAATTAACTGTCGAATACGCTACTCAATTTCAATTTTGAGACTTTGTTTTAGATTTAAGTTGAGATGGAATGAAGTGTCATAATATTTTAGCTATAAAAGCTTTCGTGCTTCATTGTTGCCATTTTATGCTCAATAATGATAAAAGTATACAGTTTAAATACACATAATAAGTTAATTGTAAAGACTGAGGGCTCGAGACATGCAGACATTGGGGCTTTGAAAGCAGCTTATTCACAACCAATATTATCATTTGGTACTGAATGAAACAATATTCAAATTACAATTATGTAACGCAGTATAACGTCTATTCAGATACATGCCAAACAGATGAAAGTTAAATACCTCTAACAATCTCGTTTTCTTATTTATTTATTTTCATGGTGGCATGCTCACGCACTACTTTTAAATATAATCAATGGCTGTAGCAACTATGGCTATCTATTCTTCATATATCGAAGTTTTTCGGCATATGATAGATTTCTTAGAAAATAAGTTTTAATAAGTATTCACCAGGTATAGCCAGTGCAGCACACACTGATTCAAAATGTTTCAAGCAGTTAAGTCTACTATAGGCAAGATTTTACGTTGAGTAATTATACCGGATGTTTAGTAAGAATTTTTCATTTTACTTATTTATTCGGACACTGAATTCTGTGCTGGTGTTTTTATTTCTTCTGTTATTTACGTGATAAACATATGAAGACTGTTGACTGGGCCATTTGAAACTCCATTTTTCTTTGCGTATTAAAATATCTAAAAACATCCGTGCTTATGACGCAACGCCTACGTGTTTTTGCTCCATCAGAAGGAAGTGTCAGGTTGCGCGAATAAAACTAGTTAAAACCCCTGGTAGATTATGTACAACTGTCTATACAAATATGAAAACTTCTCGTGCGAATCCCTTTGGTTGGATTTCTTGCCTTGTGGTCGCCTGTATAGCTGTCCTATATGTTTTCTATTTTGTTTTGTGGTTTAAAATAGAAAATAGTTAAAATTAGATGTATTAAATGTTTGAATGTATTTTGTATTGTTTTTGGTGCTTACTTATGTACAGTTCCTCTTTGTTGGAATGGAGTGTCTGTTACCAAAGATGTGCTGTTCCGTTTTGTCGTATGCATGTTTCCCATCTTCTTCCGGTGTCTTGGGAGGGCTGTGTTTTGTAATTGTGGCCTTTCCTGGGTAATTTTATTCACTTTTTTCTATGTACGTTTTCTACATCTCATATACGTAAGCTTGGGTCTGCATGCATATCTAATAAATACACTGTAACAAAATAACAAGAAACAAATTAAGGTAGTCAACATGTGAACGAGTTTTATTCTCCGGAAAGACGTACGAACTTGCAAAATATCGCTGTTCACAATGGTTTTAACCACCTACTGAAAGAAACAGTGATCCCACATCTCTGCTAATATTAACCATATGCATATTAGTCCGGGGGCATATGTCGTTCCCGTGAACATTCGTGTTAATTTTTGGCAACATATATCAACTTCATCAGTTGTGGGTACACAATTGTAAAACACATGTTGCCATTTTTTTCTAATGACTCTTTGGCCGTAACAATCGATAATATACGTTACAAATATGTATTTGTATTAAAATCATGTAATGTCTAGGTAGCTCCTTATATTTCAATTTTATTCTTGTTTTTTTCTCTATAGAATCATCTGTAAGTATTAGAAAATACAGCTAAATTTGTTTTATCATCATTAAATACCACAAGTAGTAACGTAAATAACTTTAATTCATAACATAGTCCATTATAATACAACTTCCAGTAGTACGTCATTATCTCTCACAGAACATTTATGAAAATAATATCCTGGTAGTTCTTATGGAATACTGTTTATTTGGTGCTACCAGCCTTATTACCAAGTGGTTTAAGGACTTCATGAGGTGTGTTTAATACGTGACGAAACTAAGAATATTTCAAACCGTAATAAATAAGACTTGACAGATTCAGAACAGGCACACTACATTTTGCTGTTTGCTTATTTGTTATAGCATAAACCAAAAGATTTTTTGGATGCTATTGCCCAGCTACTCAAATTTACGAGTCTTGATGCAATAACATACGTGACATCTTTGTATATAAAGCAAAAACTGCTAAAACAGAAATATTTTACACTAAGAAGAAAAAGATCTGCAATCATAAACAAGCATTTGATTTGTATAAAAGTGCCAAATAAAGTGATATAGTCAGTTTGAGGAAGTTGAAACCTGATCGGCGATTTTCCTGGTCATGGTAAGTCAAACATTACCAGTAATCAGAAATTCAAAATATTATTGAAACTATCTGGTACATTTAACATACAAGTTGTAAGAATCTAAAACAGAAAATATAACCTGACCCTTGAAGAGTGAAGCCACACTATTACCTAACAAAGCTAACGCGAACATTTGCTGACAGAGAATACTTAGGTTCGTAAGACTTTCACATATTTTACGTGACCATTGGGGAACATTATTGTTCAACTTAAGTCGAGAAACGAAACTAACCCCGGGTTAAAACGTTGCAGGGTAGTTTATTACATAGGTATACCTGGTCTACGGTTATAGTTCACAACGGTAATGTACTAGTTGGGACCTTAAGAGTACAATATTACACACAATTATTATAAGTAGAAGGAAAAGAATAAAAGAAAGTTGTTTCACGGGCTATCACAGCAATAGAAAATACATGTATACATATACCTTTTTAAAGATTATCTTTACTTCCATGCTTTTGTCTCCCCTTTTTCGTACGAGTATGGTTATACAACAGTCTCTTAAAAGAATTGACTCAGCATGGAACCTATGCTTACTTTTGATTTAACAGTTAATTTATTTTTTAAGGGACAGAGTTCAACAGAGTTTTAAGCCACACATCGAGATGGCAAGTAAAGATGACAAAGTATTTGATGTAGGATATATCTTGGCGAATCCCAGCAGCACGATAACAAAACAAAGAGAAGGAAAACGGAACGAGTAACGAAAACAACCATTTACTGAGTAGTTTATATAGTTCTCATATCTTATATGATCAAACAATAGTATATTGGTTCCGAATAGCAATAAGGAAATGGTGAAAGTGATGCATCCTGTAGATATCATGTAAATAACCTTAATTCCTGATTTTCAAATGATTTCATTGACTTTGATCATATTACCATATTGCAGCTTAGCAATAATCACGGAAATAAACTTGGTATTTATTAAATGTTACTGCTATTCTGAATGATCCTTGTCCAGATATTTAATATACAGTATTATGACGCCGGTAATATCAATACAACAACTGAAGAAATATACATAATAAAAGTTGAATGATCAAAGTTAATTAGACTTTTGTTATATTTACCTGTGTGTGATAATGTATCCGAACACAGACAGGGGTGTACAGTATTACCTGACCAAATAAATCTTTGTAATGTTACACTGAGGGATACATGTCGGGCACAGACCGATAATAAGACACTCTGTGTTTCATAAAAAAAACATAGTTTTTCATTGTCACAGTGATAATAATATGTAGCAGTGTAACCGATGGGAGCAATACAAATGGGTAACGTTGTTTACAATTCAGCATGTCAGTTATGATACTGGGATTAACACAATCTTCCTTTTGAGGTAGTACTGTGCAAAGGGCTGTTGAATGAGAATAAAATTGACATCATAGCAATAAGGGTATTATTAACAGTCACCTGGGTCGATACTTCTGTCAGTTGCCTTAGCTGACAGGCTCTTTTGCGTGTAAGTTGTCTGATTGGTTCGGTCGACAGCACAGGTAGGGAAATAGGTATCACCTCTGAGACAGTTCTAAAGCAAGACATAAATCACTTATGTCTAATATCAACATATATACATTATTTCCTGGTCGCATGTAATTTTAAATGATGGGTTTTGTGATGTTGTTACAAGTCAGATTAAATGTTAAGAAAGCTCTACATGCTTCAGATGTAAAGATCCACACCAGTCCTGATGAGTTTTTGTGTGAATTTTATAGCGAACTGTGCCATCTTAGTAGTGGTAAGTTAAATGTTCTCTGACATCTGAGAATGAAGCCTTCGAAAACGCTTTCTCAATAATAATCATAATAATAATAAATCCCTGATAGATTACAAACATGTAACGTAATGTTACTGTTACATTGCATTTCAAGTACAGGACAACCCCATATAATTATAGTTCAAAGACATATAGCTTGGTGTTTCTTCACGATTTGATGTACATCAGCTAACTTAAGACATAAAATATAACACTGAAGGGCTACACCATCTACAGTTAGCATTTTTTGTCAATTTAAGGGAGATTCTTTAAAGAACAAAGGTGCATTTTTTCTCTTAATCTGTCAATGCCACTGCTAACTGCTTCCTAACTAATTTAAAATACACAAGCAGTTCTTTCAAAGATGGGTATGATTCAATCAGATGAGACAGGGTGTCTTTATTAAAAACAACACATCTTACTTCATTCAAGCGATTCATTTTGATCATGGTTGTTAATTTAATTATTTATTTTTGGTTATAGTGATATACGTTACAGGTCTTGCGTGATGGATAAGTCATCTTTTTAAAATAGTTCAGTTTTTTTTTATATATCAAGATATTTAAAAAAAGTCATGTTTATAAATTTATTTGCTCTCTACACTTCAGATGTAACAGCCGGCTGCTGTAAAGACTAATGTTACCCCCACCCTCTACGTTGACCAGTTTCTAGGTAAAACACAGAAATATAATGTGGCAACATCGATTTTTGAGCTTCAAAGAGCCTGCCCTTGATAACTATGATAAAGGCATAAAATTAACAGGGCCCCATTTGTATTGCACATAACCCTGGATTATTATTCCTCGGACACTTATGTAACGTAATGTTACTGTTACGATGCCTTTTAAATGAAACATCTATGTTATTGTAGAAAAGTGACCATAAGAATGGTGTTTTTTATACTTACTAGTACTTTTTATCTTAAGACATAATACAAACTTCAACAGCCGTTAGCTCTTCTTACTAGTGTTTTGGGAATTCTTATGAAATATGTTACATTCTATCTTCAATTGATATTGCCACTGCTAACTGCAACATAACTGATTCAAAGTATATAAGAAATTATTTCAAAGATAAGAGGAGCACGATTCAAAGACAAGTGATATCATATGCTCATTAAGGACCACATGTATTAACTTCATTCCACCGATTTGGTATAATTCTCGTAGTTCATTCGAATATTTGGTTACAGTTATATACAAATATATCATGACAGTTGACCAATATTTAAAGATACGTTTTGCGTTTTATGTCGTAGAATATTCAAAATGACATATTTATGACATAAAACAATTTCTACAACTAATTTGTTACAATTGGGTGTTGTATTTGGCCAATGTTACCCCACCCACTACTTTGGCCATTTTCTAGGTAAAATGATGAAAGAAAAAATGGCAACTACCATTTTTCAACTTCTAAAAGACTGTCCTAAGTAACTATGATAAGGGCATAAAATTAACATTCTTGTTCACGGGACCCCTTTTTTACGACATATGCCCCCGGACTATATTACTGAATAGCTTCTTTTGATATCTAAGTAGTTTACGTTGTAATTACTCTTCAAACCATGACGTTAGGTTATTGTTTAAACGTAAATTTGAATGCTGTTCATTTTTACGCCTGTCAGTAGTGCAAATATTCGTTAGTACGTTGTCTTTTTCAATTTTGATACTTCCATCGTTACATTAGTGCCAATCCAACTTAACATATTTACAGATGTCAAAATACTTCATTTACACACTTTTAACCTAATACATGTATAAAACTTCATTTTGTTAAAGTACTGAATGAGCTTTTAAGACAAGGGAAAATGCAGAGTTTAAAAGCACTATTTTCAAAAAAACATATTTGAACGACGAAATGATTTAAATTTGAAATATTATTTCATTTTATTTATTATTTTCGATTCATGGGTAACATATAAAATTTGTATTATTTGCTATGAAAAGCTTTTCGAAACTTTTTTTGACAAATTATAATAACTATACTCTAATGCAGTACAACAAATATGATCATGTTTTTGTATTCTACATTTTTATATATCTTCTGAATCGTCTTCATTCATTATTCTTTTTAACACAATTATATTAAGTAACGTATGTAACGATCGAGCTGTAACAGACAAACGCCAGTGATAATGTGAATGCGTAAGTTGTTGGAAGTCTTCGCAACCCCAAAAGTGGTTGGGCTGGTTTTCTTGTTAAAACTGCACATCACGGGGAAAAATTCAAATTGAAATTCAAATTGAAATGAACGTCTAAGGAAAACGGGATCCATGGTGGTGGTTAGACTCCAAACAGAAACGCTTTATGAAGTACAGAGTACAGTGCCATTATCATTGGATATTTTGCGAGTCAGCTGCCCTATAATTCTATGAGCAGTTTGATGAGAATCTGAAAGGCAGCGATTTAAAATGAAATTTAGTACCTCCAAACACCAACAATTGGTAGGATGAATTATCCTTGTGTAAATATATGTATACACCGGTTTTCTTAATATTTTAAGCATGCATTTTGTTAATTATTACAGCAACTGATTCTTTGCACACAAATACGTCATTTCATGAATTAATCAGAAAACTTTAGTGCACCTCTAAATGGACAGAGTTATAGCGTTTTCATTTTGAGCAAATTGAGGTTTAAAAGGGGTAGGGGTAAAAAGGGGTAATTAAAACCACGGGATCCTATTTCCGTGACCACATCATACCTTATCATAAAGCCCAAATGTTGTGCTTATCAAATTTGGTAAAAGTTTCCTTTCGAATCGCCGGGGCATTAAAGTCGCATTTTTTCGGCTTCAGCGTCCTGACTACATATCGTGATTTCCACAAATGTTCGTCAGGCAGACGCCAGGCTGTGGGCAATTGAACCCCGTTTACGGTAGGAAAGATTCTCGCCTCTAGCGGAACTCGAACCCGGTCCGCTAGAGGCGAGAATCTTTCCTACCGTAAACGGGTCCCATTGCACACAGCCTTTCATGATCACATTCTCATCGCCCTGATATGATTGAAATACTGTTGAAATGGACGTAAATCGCAAGTCATCCAGGGAATTTACACGTACAAGATGCGGAATACGCAGTAAAAAATCCCTGATAAGGAAAACTTTTTGTAAAGTTTTTGAAATTGTCCATAGGGTATGCGAGGCAATCCCCATTTACTCAATCATTCTGCTTGTAAACATAAACCATTGTCGAAAAAATATATCGGGTAACCGTTGATTAATCAGATATAATTATTATTGCCGTCCTTCTTTTATCTAGCTTTTAGACAGATTCAATTTTTCCCTGATATTTTTTTTTTACTTTTACTGTATCTGAACGGCACTTTTTCTCTTTTTGTTCATGAAATGAAAAAGAGATAATCTAGATAAATCATTTATTTACTTTTTTCCCGCTCAAAATCAATGACCCTTTTGGGCAGTTCGAACAGCCGCGTCATGAAAAAAAGTCCCTCCGGATATGTGCATTTAGCGAAGATTCAGATCAGCCTGCGCATCCGCCCTGTCTAATCGGCATCATGTTATTTAGGGAGTCTGGGCTACCCATACAGCGGCCAGCAAAGAGCTTGCATGGAGGCGCAGGCAAGACTGAAGCCTCACTGGTCGCGTTAGTCCATAGGCATGCTTTTTTGTGAGGCAGCCCAATAATTGTGAGTGATTGGGCGAGGTTGGAGGGCGGGAACAGAAAAGACTTATGATGATGCAGCAGTAGGGCGTTGTTTCGATGTCGTGAGCATAGATAGACAGACTGAGGAGGCGAAAACAGATGAGAAGAGGAAAGGACACACACACAAACACACACACACACACACACACACACACACACACACACACACACTAATTCTTTCTTTGCTCAGAATATCTAAATAGGGCTTCATTGCAAAAATAAATCCGTGTTTTACATATACCTTTGTGTCGTCATAAAATATTGGTTTTCCCAATATTTCATTCGGAACACTTTAGCTCTTGTCAAGTACCTGCAACAGGCTGCCGCCAACGAATTTAAAAAAGGTGAGATTAGGAAAGGTTCCTGGAACTTTTTGACAATGAAATGATGGTAGTTTACACATTTTTGTATAACTTTTCGAATGCTGTATAGCACTTTCCTTGATCTTCCTTGGCCATGGCAGGAAAACCAAGTTTAAGCCGCTTGGATTCACGATCGGCATTTGGTATACCAAGTCCATGTTTAGCGAAGAGACGTCGAGGTGCCAGCCAACAATAAAAACACCTCGACGTCGATTTTGAGGGACTAAGGCATGACCCAACTTTAAAATTTTGACAAAATGTGTCATATTATAGTATATGCTTACAGTGAAAAGATCTACTTGGGTCTCGCCTGTGCTCGGTTTCAAAACATAACTTTTATGGAAAAAAATCTTCAAATCGCATGGCAAGAATTTAACCAACGCACCGATGCAGCAACGTGATGAAAGAATTGATTTTTCGCCTTACCTTGACGAATAAAATAGATAGATCTTCATATCCGACTTTAAAATGTTTCTCCTAAAGACTACCGGACCTAAATGTGTCTGATATCGGGACAAACAACGTAAAAGGTTGTCTGTCAGGAAAAGGCTTCACATGTGTAAAAGACAACTCTTCACTTCTTATCCAGAAAGTGTGTAACTGCAACTGTCACTGTACTATTTCATCGATTAACTAAATACGTTGCACTATACACAAGAAAACCCTTTATTTGTAATGCCGATGTTCTATGTTTTTTATTACCCCATCCTCGTCGTGGGGGGGGGGGGGGGGGGGGCGGGGGGTGTTGGGGCTTATGTGTTAACCTCGTACATCAGCCCATCCGTCTGTCCCCCCAAAAAAAATTGTATATTCAACACCTCCAACAGTTTTTCAACAATCAATTAAATTAAATATTTACAGACATATGAGGACATGTATTTGATTTTGCATTTCTTTTTTATTTCTCTTTTTGTGTGTCTTGGGGTGGGGGGAGGGGAGGGGTAGTAGGTGTAGGGGAGGATGCCAATATATGGGGACAGGCATGACGCGGGAGACAGTAACTGTGACTCACAGACATAATTTTCTTTTTCTTTTTTTGTCAGTGGTTTTCCAATTTTCTTTTTAGAATGTGGGCGTTGTATTCTGCCCGCATATTATGCCCCTTTAATACTTTGTGTATTATTTATACACAATAAAGAGTGGGCGTTGAGGTGGGGGAATGGCGTGTCAAAATGCCTTTTAAGTAAATGTAAGAACCTGTCTGAATTAGGATAATTGGGAATACACTTTTTAGCTCACCTGAGCCGTAGGCTCACAAGGTGAGCTTATAGTATAGGGAGGCTCTGTCGTCCGTCGTCCGTCGTCCGTCATCGTCCGTTCACATTTTCAAACAAGAATATCTCCATAACCACTTGGCCAATCTTGGTCAAATTTTATGTGTAGCATTGTTGGGGTGGGGAATTGCCTGCAAAAGGTTTAAGAGCAGATTGGGTTGGAACTCTGGTTGCCATGGCAACATATAGCTCCCATAGACTTATAATGGGAAAAACTTCAAAAATCTTCTTCTCTGAAACCATGAGGCTCAGACCTTACATATTTAGTATGTACCAATGTCTAGTGGTCCCCTACATAAATCCTGCCAACCATGCCTCTGGGGCCCAAATTGGCTACGCCCCGGGGGTCATTAGCTCCCATAGACTTACAATGGGAAAATCTTAAAAAATCTTCTTCTCTGAAACCATGAGGCCCAGAGCTTACATATTTAGTATGTACCAATGTCTAGTGGTCCTCTACATAAATCCTGCCACTCATGCCCCTTGGGCCCGAATTGGCCACGCCCCGGGGGTCATTAGCTCCCATAGACTTACAATGGGAAAATCTTAAAAAATCTTCTTCTCTGAAACCATGAGGCCCAGAGTTTACATATTTAGTATGTACCAATGTCTAGTGGTCCCCTACATAAATCCTGCCAACCATGCCTCTGGGGCCCAAATTGGCTACGCCCCGGGGGTCATTAGCTCCCATAGACTTACAATAGGAAAATCTTAAAAAATCTTCTTCTCTGAAACCATGAGGCCCAGAGCTTACATATTTAGTATGTACCAATGTCTAGTGGTCCTCTACATAAATCCTGCCACTCATGCCCCTTGGGCGCGAATTGGCCACGCCCCGGGGGTCATTAGCTCCCATAGACTTACAATGGGAAAATCTTAAAAAATCTTCTTCTCTGAAACCATGAGGCCCAGAGCTTACATATTTAGTATGTACCAATGTCTAGTAGTCCCCTACATAAATCCTGACAACCATGCCTCTGGGGCTCAAATTGGCTACGCCCCGGGGGTCATTAGCTCCCATAGACTTACAATGGGAAAATCTTAAAAAATCTTCTTCTCTGAAACCATGAGGCCCAGAGCTTACATATTTAGTATGTACCAATGTCTAGTGGTCCTCTACATAAATCCTGCCAACCATGCCCCGAGGGCCCAAATTGGCCATACCCAGGGGGTCATTAGCTCCCATAGACTTACAATGGGAAAATCTTAAAAAATCTTCTTCTCTGAAACCATGAGGCCCAGAGCTTACATATTTAATATGTACCAATGTCTAGTGGTCCCGTACATAAATCCTGCCAACCATGCCCCTGGGGCTCAAATTGGCCACGCCCCGGGGGTCATTAGCTCCCATAGACTTACACTGGGAAAATCTTAAAAAATCTTCTTCTTTGAAACCATGAGGCCCAGTGCTTACATATTTAGTATGTACCAATGTCTAGTAGTCCCCTACATAAATCCTGCCAACCATGCCCCTAGGGCCCAAATTGGCCACGCCCCGGGGGTCATTAGCTCCCATAGACTTACAATGGGAAAATCTTAAAAAATCTTCTTTTCTGGAACCATGAGGCCCAGAGCTTACATATTTAGTATGTACCAATGTCTAGTGGTCCCCTACATAAATCCTGCCAACCATGCCCCTGGGGCCCAAATTGGCCACGCCCCGGGGGTCATTAGCTCCCATAGACTTACAATGGGAAAATCTTAAAAAGCTTCTCCTCTGAAACCATGAGGCCCAGAGCTAACTTATTTAGTATGTACCAATGTCTAGTGGTCCCCTACATAAATCCTGCCACTCATGCCCCTGGGGTCCAAATTGACCACGTCCCGGGGGTCATTAGCTCCCATAGACTTACAATGGGAAAATCTTAAAATTAATTCTATTCTGAAACCATGAGGCCTAGAGCTTACATATTTAGTATGTACCAATGTCTAGTGGTCCCCGACATAAATCCTGCCATCCATGCCCCTGGGGCCAAAATTTGCCACACCCCGGGGGTCATTAGCTCCCATAGACTTACAATGGGAAAATCTTAAAAAATCTTCTTCTCTGAAACCATGAGGCCTATAGCTTATACATATAGCATGTATCAACGTCTAGTGATCCTCTTCGAAAATCCTGCCACTCATGCCCCTGGGGCTCAAATTGGCCACGCCCCAGGGGTTCATTTGTTTATATGTAGCTTTATAGCTTAAGAACCTTCATAAATCTTCTTCTTTGGAACCATGAGGCCCAGAGCTTATATATATATAGTATGTAGCAATGTTTAGTGGTCCCCTACATAAATCCTCCCAACAATGCCTCGGGGGTCCAAACTTGCCAATCCCCAGGGGTCATAAGGTCCCATAGACTTTTAATGGGAATAACTTCAAAAATCTTCTTCTCTGAAACCATGAGACCCAGAGCTTACCAACTTAGTATGTACCAATGTCTAGTGGTCCCCTACATAACTCCTGCCAACCATGCCCCTGCGGTCCAAATTGGCCACGCCCCGGGAGTCATAAGCTCCCATAGACTTACAATGAGAAAATCTTGAAAAAATCTTCTGCTTTGAAAACATGAGGCCCAGAGCATATATATGTAGCATGTAGCAATGTCTGGTGGTCCCCTATATAAATTCTCCCAACCATGACCCTGAGGTGCAAATTGGCCATGCCCAGGGGTTCATAAGCTCCCATAGACGTACAATGGGAAAATCTTGAAAAATCTTCTGCTTTGAAACCATGAGGCCAAGAGTGTACATATGTAGCAAGGAGCAATGTCTAGTGGGCCCCTACATAAATCCTTCCAACCATGCCCCTGGGGTCCAAACTAGGCACGCCCCGGGGGTCATTAGTTCCCATAGACTAACAATGGGAAAATCTTAAAAAAATCTTCTTCTCTTAAACCATGTGGCCCAGAGCTAACTTTTTAGTACATATGTAGCAACGTTTAGTGGTCTCCAACTTAAATTCTGCCAACCATGCCCCCTGGGGTCCAAATTGTCCATGCTGCTCCCATAGACCTACAATGGGAAAGACTTCAAAAATCTTTTTCTCTGAAACCATGTGGCCCAGAGCTTACATATTTAGTATGTACCAATGTCTAGTGATCCCCTGCATAAATTCTGCCAATCAAGCACCTGAGGTCCAAACTGGCCACACCCTAGGGGCTTGTTTTTTTATATTGTGCTATATAGCTAAAGAACCTTCAAAAAACTTCTTCTGTGAAACCATAAGGCCAAGAGCTTATGTATTTAGTATGTTGCAGTGTATAGTGGTCCTCTACATAAATCCTGTCGATCAAAATCCTGGGGTCCAAACTTGCCACACCCCATGGGGTCATCGATTCCTATAGAATTGCAGCCTGTTTATTAGCTTACCTGAGCTGGAAGCTTACATTTTATAACTCAGGTCGTTGCCCTTGGGCTACTTGTTTGTGGAAACAATGCTGTATAAAACCTAAACACTTTCACCTCGTAAAACCATGGTGAATTAGCATGTTTGCAGATTTTTATGCCCCCAACTTCGAAGTTGGGTTGGGTGAGGGGGTGCGGGTGGCGTATTGGTCTGGCTCATTCCGTCCGTCTGTTTGTTCAAGGCAAATGAGCATAGACTGAATACTTTTTAGATTCCGAATGTTTCTAATGGGTACGTATTTATTGTTGGATACATTCTTTTTTTTCAAGGCGGTAGTTCTGTTGTGGTTCTCTGTTGCCTGTTTTTGATGTCAGAGTTTCTGTGATGTTTTACCTTATGTATGTTCTTATTATTTTTGGTTCGGTTTGGGTTGCTGAGTGGCCACCTTTCGGGAACAAGCTGCTCACTCGGTTGGCCATATGTTCTCTGTATCTTGATTATTTGTAATCTTAGTTGTTTCCAACTATGGTTTGAGGGCTGGATTTGGATTTTGATTGTTTCAGTTCCTGGTCTTTGCATACTTTTTACTTTTATGTCCCACATAAAATGGGTAGGGTGTCTAGATAACTTTAGTAGATTGTTGATTTTAAGCCAACAGGGTGTTGACAAATCTGTGTTTGAAAATGTCTGTGTATCTTGGCAATATTTTGGGGTTTTCTTTTTGAATCCGATAAAATTCGGGCACTGTCCATTTAAGACCCAACAAGATTTAGACACTGTCCATATTACCTGAGTACATTTCGAATAACCCTAAGTGAATATGCAGCACTGAATGAAGGTGTCAGACCGGTACTACCAACAAAGGAAACTCGGTAAATACCGCCAAACTTCGACAAGAATCGCATTCAGTCGGAGTCAACTTTGTTTAACGCCGGCTCACGGCCTTGTCTTCGTTCAATGACGGCTCTCATCATCATCCTAACCATTTTGGTTTGACGTCTGCTCGCGGCATAATCTTCGATTACTGTCGAGCCGCGTCATTTTCTGCCGTAACCAACCTTATAAGCTTTGTTCAACGTCGGCTCGCACATATTTTCGTTTAACGGCTGCGTTCGACTTCGAATAATGTCGGCCTGCATTATTAACTACAATTACCAACATCGTTTAACGTCGGCTCGCCATATTTCAAACAAATTGTGTCGGCTCGCGTCAAAATTTTCATTTAACGTCGGCCTGCGTCGTTCTCTTCGTTTAAAGACAAATATGCTTGTTTATTTATTTGTTTATTTGGTGCCATAATCCTGTTATGCAACAGTCCAGTGACACTGCTATTTCATCGAAGGAAATATCCCATCTCACATAGGTAATGACATAACAGGGTCATGAAACAAATAAATACTTGGAGTGTGTTCTATGTAGTAGAAAATATTTGTCTTTGATGGCGTCAAACCATTTTTTATGCCCCCGCCACGATGTGGGGAGGGGCATATAGTTTTGCTCTTGTCCGTCCGTACGTACGTCCGTCCGTCCATCACACATTGTAGTACTGTTCTTGTCTCGCAACTCCTCCTACAGTATTTAATGCAGGGAGTTGAAACTAGCAACACAGTTCAGACATGCATTGAACATATGCATAAAGGAAACAGAACTTTGATTCAGGTCTTTATTGCAAAAGTATATCCCCTTGAACAACATACATTTTTTGACCATATTTCACATTTGTAGTACTGTTCTTGTCTCCGCAACTCCTCCTACAGTATTTGGTGTTGGGATTTGGAACTTGCAACACAGTTCAGAAATGCATTGAACATGTGCAAACAGATAACAGAAATTTGAGTCAGGACTTTATTGCAGAATTATGTCCCCTTGAATAAAATACATATTTTGACCATATTTCACATATGTAGTACTGTTCTTGTCTCCACAACTCCTCCTACAGTATTTGATGCTGGGAGTTGAAACTTGCAACACAGATGTGCATAGAGGAAACGGAACTTTGATCCAGGTCACTATGGCAGAATTATATCCCCCTGAATGACATACATATTTTGACTGTATTTCACATTTTGTAGTACTGTTCTTGTTTCTGCAACTCGTCCAATAGTATTTTGTGTTGGGATTTGGAACTTGCAAGACAGTTCAGACATGCATTGAACATGTGCCTAAAGGTAACACGCATTTGAATCAGGTCTTTATTGCAGAATTATGTCCCCTTGAATGACATACATATTTTGACCATATTTCTATGGCTCATGTACAAGCTCGCCTTCTATTATCCCTCTAGCCCCTTTATTCATTCTTTTATACAACTTCACCCAAATACTTAGTGTGACAAGTTCGCGATCCAGAATTAAAGGGTCAAGGTCAAAGTCACATTTGCTATTTTTATGCCCCCAACTTCGAAGAAGTTGAGGGGGCATATTGGTTTGGGCCTGACCGTCCGTCTGTCCGTCCGTACGTACGTAACGCCTCATTTTCTCAAGAACTGTAACTACTGGGGCCTTGATATTTCATAGGTGGGTAGACTATAAAAAACTAGAGGACACGTATTTTTTTCTTGTCCATCAGCCTTGTACTTGCAGAGTTATGCCCCTTTTTAAAAAAATAAAACATAATTATGGGTGGTCTATTTCTCAAGAACAATAGCTGCTGGGGCCTTGATATTTATAAAATGGATAGACCATAAAAAATGAGCAGACCTATATTTTTTTTTCTTTTCCGTCTGCCATGTACTTACAGAATTATGCCCCTTTTTCAAAAAATTACATGAAAGTTTGTTCCCAAAATCCTGGAAATACCCTTTGAGCTAGGATGCTCATATTTGGCATACTGCTAAGGGTTAAGGTGTAGATTACCTGATTAACTTTTGGGTAAATTCCGTGAAAAAATGACTGAATTATGCCCCTTTATTGAATTTGGCATTTTTTCCAACTTTTGAACCGTTAGACATAAAAACCTATTTTTTGGTATACTATTAGTATTTTCTGGTGCTGGTTGCGTTATGACGCATTCATTATGGACAGAGTTATTCCCCTTTTCTCATCTGTATAAAACATAATTATGGATGGTCTATTTCTCAAGAACAATAACTGCTGAGGTCTTGATATTTATAAAATGGATAGACCATAAAAAATGAGTAGACCTGTATTTTTTTTCTTTTCCGTCTGCCATGTACTTACAGAATTGTGCCCCTTTTTCAAAAAAATACATGAAAGTTTGTTCCCTAAATCCTGGGAATACCCTTTGAGCTAGGATGCTCATATTTGGCATACTGCTAGGGGCTAAGCTATAGATCACCTGATTAACTTTTGGGTAAATTCCGTGAAAAAAAATGACTGAATTATGCCCCTTTATTGAATTTGGCATTTTTCCAACTTTTGAACCGTTTGACCTAGAACCCTAATTTTTGGTATACTATCAGTATTTGAGGTGCTGATCATTCATTTGATATTTATAAAATGGATAGACCATAAAAAAATTAGCAGACCCGTATGTTTCATCTTTTCTGTCTGCCATGTATTTTCAGAATTATGCCCCTTTGTCAAAAAAAATATGAAAGTTTGTTCCCAAAATCCTGGAAATACCGTTTTAGCTAGGATGCTCATATTTGGCATACTCCCAGGGGCTAAGGCGTAGATCACCTGATTAACTTTTGGGCAAATTCCGTGACAAAATCAGCAAGTCATGCTAGACATCCAAAGTTTGACACCTTAAGTGGCAAGCATATGGTTGGAGCATAGTGTTTCACAAACACACTTTCTAGTTAGAAAATATGTTGTCATCCCTCTGGAATGATTTTGACAGAACTTGACACAAACATTTATCATGACAATATCTGGGGCAAATTCACGTTTCAGCATTTTAGGTCTAAGGTCAATGTCACATATGCTATTATAGGTACATGTAAATCTTTGTCATGGTTCTAGTGTCTTTATTTGTTAACTGATTTTGATATAACTTCACACAAATATTAAGTATAACAATATCTTGGGCAAGTTCACCTTTCAGGGTTGTAGATCCAAAGTCAAGGTCAAAGTTGCTGTTTTTAGAGAGAAAAACACTTTGTCATGCCTTTAACACCTTTATTTATTGACAGATTTTGATGTAGCTTCACACACATATGTTTTAACACATTACTTATCTAGTGAGGCATATGGCGGGGGCATTCATCACCTTTAGTGATTGTCTAGTTTTTTTTTTTTTTTTTTTTTTTTTTTTTGGGGGGGGGGGGTTGCCATTACCAAGTAGATCTTATTCCATTATCTGCCTTTATCAGTTTGGTTTGACTACGGCTCCAATCAGTATCTTCGATTAATTCCGGCTGGCGTCATATCTGCCGTTACCTACTTCTATAAATATCGGCCCACGTCGCTGTCTTTGTTTAAAGTCGTCTGGCGTCATTTGCTGCCATACATCAACTTTGTTTAACGTCAGTTTGCGTCCTTATCTTCGTTAAAGGTCGGTTCGCTTCATTATCTGTTGTTATCAACTGCTTCAACGTCCGTTTGTCTACTTTTCTTCGTTTAATGTCGGCTCGCATCATTATCTGCCGTTACCAAGTTCTTTAACTCAGGTTTGCGGGCCTTGTCTTCATTTAATTCCGGTTCGCATCATTATCTGGCAGGATCATCTTCGTTCAACGTCGGCTGTCGTCATTATCTACCAATACCAACTTCGTTCAGCGTCGGCTGCCGTAATTACCTGCCGTTATCAACTTCGTAAACGTTAGCTTGCGTCATTATCAGCCGTTGCTAAATTCGTTTGATGTCGTCTCACGTTATCATCTACAGTTGCCAATGTGTTTGACAAGGCTCAAGCCATTTTCTGCCGTTAGAAAATTCTGTTTCGTCGGCTAATGCAATTTTTTGCCGTTACCAGCTACTTTCAACGTCGACTTTCATACTTGTCTTTCGTTGCCAATGTCGTTGAGGGTTAACGTCATTATTTGCCGTTACCAGCTTTTTAGCTCACCTGAGCCGAAGGCACACAGGTGAGCTTAAAGTATAGGCAGGCATCCGTCGTCCGTCATACCTGTCAGTCTTTCCTCTGAAATACAAGGCCCATTGTCACTAAGTTCATATGTAGCATCTATAGGCAGTGGGGATGCAATAATGCTGTTCTTTGTTTGAATTGCTTTAGAACTTTGGTTGCTATGGCAACTTAAAGTTGCCATTGACTTGTATGGGGAAAATTGAACATTTGCATTTACTGCTATGTCACTTCAAATATTTTGACAAAACTTTTACAGAAATGTTCCTGGAGTAGTCTTCTATCAACCACATGAAATTTATGCAAATTGCATAATTTGGCTGGTTGCCATGGCAACCAAATGGTTAAAAATAAAACAAATATTCAAAAATCATCTCCTCAAAAACTGTCTGGCCGCTAAAGCTCAAACTATATAAAAAGGATTTTAGTACTGTTCTCTGTAGAAATACTTTTTTTAAGCAATTGCTCTAGCAGTTTGGTTGCTATGGGAACTTAAAGTTGCCATTGACTTACAGTGGGAAAATTGAAAATTTGCATTTAGTGCTATGTTACTGCAGTTATATTGACAAAACAGTTACAGATATGTTCCTTAGTTTAAACAGTATTTGATTCAACATATAAACATACACAATCAATTCATACATGGATAATGTAAAGGATTCGATAAGAAGCCATAAAAGCTGAATCTTTTTGCATCAACGTTTGCATGGTTTGTGAAATTATCCTCTATAGAAATGGTATGTTTTATTGCTGTTGTGCATGTACTTTTTGTTGCTGTGGCAACTTAAAGTTTTTCAACATAGTCTCTGTGCTCAGATGAGCGATATAGGGCCATTGGCCCTCTGCTTTAGCGTAGGCTCAGGCCATTAGCTGACGTGACCAACTTAGTTTAGCGTCGGCTTAAGTCGTTATCTGCCTTTCCCAATTTCCTTAACTTTGGTCCAAGTCATTATACGCCATAAAAAATCGTTTAACGTCGGCGTCCTTGTCCTCCTATAAAAATAAATGGAAAATGATCTGGGAATGCAGTGAGATAAAATTATAATATAAGATATTGGATATATTTTAATTCAGCTGAGTATATTTCCAAATTTACAGTATTTTCTCAAGATCTAACCCACATTCATTTGGAGACATTCATTCATTACAGGCTTTAGAAATTCAGCCAATATAATCATGGTTTTACTTTGGTTCTAATCTAATTCAAGTGTTAGCAGCCAGATCCGAGCGAGCCCTGCTCAGCTTGGTGAAACAGCTAGATTAAGAGGGTCACTGATAGGTAGGGACAGACCCGATCACTTTGACTCTTTGAATCTGGTTGTCTATATTATAGGCAGTGGACAAATCAGTGACTTGATGGGAGGAAATAAGACGCTCCCACCTCCATGAGTCTCCCAGCCCTATGGGTCAACAAGGGGTGGTGTTAACACAGCATCACTGGGCGGAAGTCTTCCTAGAAGAAGTCAACGGCCAGGGCGGAAGAACTCTTTGAGTCAACGGCCATGTGTTCATGACCTAGGCGAGCCATACAATAATCGTGGATTTCGGCTGTGGTCAACATATATAGCCTGGAGAGGGATGGGCTCCGTCAGGCTGAATCCTGCCCTTGAAACACCATGGTTGACAATCTAGATAAGACCTTAATACCGGATCGGTCGCAGCCCGGGTTAACAATGACCGCGCCTACTGTTGGACACCGGGACGTAGGTGACAAGTATGCAACTGGTGTAACACAGATCAAGAAAATCAGAGGTAGGGAGAACGTCTCAATTGGCACCTGGAATGTAAGGACTCTGAGGCCAGCTGGGAAGCTTGAAGAGCTGACTCATGCAATGGACAGGTATCACTGGAACATACTGGGGCTCTGTGAGATGCGCTGGAAAAACTTTGGTGAGATGTCAACAGATGACAGACACAAGGTTTATTTCAGTGGAAAAGAGGACAAACATGAGTATGGGGTTGGGTTTCTTGTGCATAAGGACATGGTGAGTGCTGTCTTGGGATGCCGACCAGTCTCCAGCAGACTGATTTCAATTCGCCTGAGGGCAGCTCCTTTCAACATCACCATCATACAGATTTATGCACCAACATCTGGACATGATGACAATGAGGTAGAACACTTCTACCAGCAACTCCAGAAAATCATAGATAAAACACCCAAGAAGGACATTCTGGTTGTACAAGGGGATTGGAATGCTAAGGTTGGAAAGGATGCACAGGCAGACTGGGAAAACGTTTGTGGACCCTACTGCAATGACGAGACAAATGAGAGAGGTCTCAGACTTCTAGAGTTTGCAACCTGTAACAGCCTAGTACTGACAAACACCCTTGGCCCTCACAAACCATCAAGGAGATGGACATGGCACAGCCCAGATGGGAAACACCACAATCAGATTGATTACATCTTGGTGAGGAAGCGCTTCCGATCAGGAGTCAACATCCATAGGACAAGGAGTTTTCCTGGAGCAGACATAGGAAGTGACCATGACCTGGTCATGATGACCTTCCGAGTTCGTCTGAAGAAGGCTAGAAAGCCAACAAGTTTGATCTTGAGAAGCTAAGGGACCCAGAGGTGGCATGCACTTTTCAAGCAACAATAGGTGGAAAATTTGCACCACTCATTGGTCTGAGGGATGATGACATGGACATAGATACCATGATTACCACCTACAATACAGTAGTGACTGATGCAGCCAGTGAGATACTTGGGAAGGAACGTCGCAGGAAAAAGCCATGGGTCACTAGAGATGTTCTTGACCTCTGTGATGAGAGGAGAAATTTGAAGAAGAAGAGGTATGAAGCAGGAGGAGCAGAAGAATACAGGGAAGCAAACAAGAGGATCCAGAAGGCAGTGAAGAAAGCGAAGGAGGACTGGATAGCTAGTCAGTGCGAGGAGATCGAAACTTGCCTGAACAAAAACAACAGCAAGAAAGCATACCAGCTGGTGAAGGATCTAACTTCAGAGAAACAGGGTAGATCCACAGCTATCCAGGACAAGTCTGGGAAATGCCTTACAGAAGAACAAGAGATTCTCAGCAGATGGACAGAATATTGCTCAGAATTATACAACCATGAGACTGATGGTGACAATACGGTTCTGGACTGCAGTCAGCCCCCAGATGAAGATCAACAACCGATTCTTCGTGAGGAAGTTGAGATTGCAGTAGCAGCACTGAAGAAGGGAAAATCTGCCGGAGTTGATAATATACCAGCAGAACTTGTTCAAGCTGGAGGGGAGACAATGATTGATGTTTTAACAGATATCTGTAACAGGATCTGGAGAACAGGAGAATGGCCTACCCCATGGACTCAGTCGCTGATTATTACTCTCCCTAAAAAGGGCAACCTACAGCTGTGCCAGAACTACAGAACCATCAGCCTCATCAGTCATTCTAGCAAAGTCATGCTGAAAGTTATCTTGAACAGGCTTAAGCCACAAGCCGAAGAGATAATCGCTGAGGAACAGGCTGGGTTCCGAGCAGGAAGGAGCACCACAGAACAGATCTTCAACCTTAGAGTCCTGTGTGAAAAGTATCTCCAACATCAGCAGAATCTGTACCATGTCTTCATTGATTTCAAAAAAGCCTTTGACAGGGTATGGCATGCAGCCTTATGGGCCACCATGAGGAAGTACAATATCAATGCAAACCTAGTTCGCACCATTGAGCAGCTATACGACAAGGCTACAAGTGCAGTCCTGATAAATGGCAGCACAGGAGAATGGTTCAGAACAACAGTTGGAGTAAGACAAGGATGTCTTCTGTCACCCACCCTCTTCAACATTTTTCTCGAACGGATCATGTCCGATGCTCTGGAAGAACATGACGGAAAGGTTAGCATAGGCGGCAGAAATATTACCAACCTGCGGTTTGCCGATGACATAGACGCTCTTGCTGAGGAAGAGCAGGAACTAGAAGCTCTAGTTGAAAGTCTCGACCAGACCTGCACAAGGTATAAGATGGAGATCAGTGCTGAGAAGACCAAACTGATGACAAACAGCGCAGATGGCATCCAGAGGGAGATCAAGGTAAAGGGGCAGAAGCTGGGTACTGTAAGCAGCTTCAAATACCTTGGAGCAGTTGTCTCAGATGATGGCTCAAAACAGGAGGTTCTTTCAAGGGTAGCACAAGCCACTTCAGCTCTTGCCAAGCTGAAACCAATTTGGAGAGATAACAACATATCTCTTGGATCAAAGGTGACACTTATGCGCTCCCTTGTCATTTCCATATTTCTGTATGCCTGTGAATCATGGACCTTGACAGCAGAGTTAGAGAAAAGAACGCAGGCCTTTGAGATGAGATGCTACCGAAGGTTACTGAACATTTCGTACAAGGACCATATAACCAATGAGGAGGTTCGCAGGAAGATCCAAGCAGCCATTGGAGAATATGATGAACTCCTGACGCTGGTCAAGAAACGGAAAGAAACTAAGGTGGTTTGGCCACGTCTCAAGGTCTTCTGGTTTAGCAAAGACAATTCTTCAGGGCACAGTGAAAGGAAAAAGAAGAAGAGGTAGACAGAAGAAGAGGTGGGAAGACAATATCAAGGAGTGGACTGGAATGGATTTTGCCAGCTCAACTAGGGCAGCTGAAGACAGGACAAGGTGGAAAGGGATTGTTTTGAAGTCAGCTGTGGTGCCCCAACGACCTAGTAAGGTTATGGGATAGAATAGAAAAAATAGATAGTCCTTGTCCTCTTTTATCGTCAGCTAACGTCATTATGTGCGTTTAACGTCGGTTAAGGTCATAATCTGTCGTTACAAATTTCGTTTACGTTAGCTCGTTATAAGCTGCTGTCACCATTCTCGTTTAACATCGGCGTCCTTATCTTCTTTAAACGTCAGCTTGCGTCATTATCACCACTATGTCTCAGGTTGTTATCTGCCGTTACAAATTTTATTTTACGTCGACCCAAGCATTATCTGCCGTTACCATTTATGGGCCTGCTATATTATAAAATGTTATTCGGGGAACTAAATTGTCTGTTTATGGTCGGAAATTTTGTTTCACGGCGACACGTCGTCTGAGCCGTAAAACGCAATTTTCGACCATTCACCGACGATTTAGCTACTAAAATGACAATTTTGAATGCCGTAATTCCCGTTCTAACGAACTTTTCTCTGTGTTTACCTTTCACAATTAAATACTTTGCATCCACCGTAGTCGCTTTCACTAACCAGGCGTCAGCCAATGAGAAGCCATGCTTTATAATGACGTCTGGTTTCCGACAGTATATATATAGGATAAACTGTTACGAATTTGTGATGTTATCTACTCAGATATCGCAATACACAGTTCCGCGCCACACCCAGATTGTCACTCAAAATCACGTGATAGCGTATACCTGGCCAATGAAACGACAACTTAGCACGTGACATAGTCTCACAAACAAATCGCACGTGGCCAATATCCAACATAAGCACAGTGTATAAGCGGACAGTCACCAAATCGGAAGCGACAATTGACTGTACACCCTAAAATCATTAGTGCGACATAAACAACTTGTGAGGTGAAACGGTCAAAAGCAGGTAAGTCCTTATCGAATTTGTTCTTTTAGATGCGGTTTTTGACATCGGGGAGAGAATTAGATGTACTTCACCTGTAGCATTGTCAGTTTGACATATCACCACCCAATCTCTGTGTAAAAATCAAGTTTTCCAGCTTAATCACCAGTTTTGCTTTATCTTCTGTCGATCGACACGGACAATCGGGGCTAAAAAGACTAAAATTATGGCATCATTTCTGTTTAAACCAACATAAAATAATCGCTACATCTTTATCCTGTGATATCCAATAGCTGAATCCATCGAAACATCACTGTAAACAAATATATTGCCTCCTGAATCGCACACATTCGTCTCATTCGACTGTCCGACTAGTGACAACTGTACCTAATCATTAGCGACATATCAAGAAACAAAAACTGTCCGACTAGTTGTGATTGTATTTTCACATTCATGACGATCTTTTTCAACAAATGCTTGAAAAAGGTAATAATAATATCGTTTTGGATGCTTTCACTGGGATCATCATTTGGGGAGAAGGCTATCAAGCATTTCTTGATGAAAAAATGATCATATGGCTAAATTTTTCTCTGTCAACATTTCAATCAAAATTGTGACCTAGCCGCGTACCGCTTTTGTGATGCGCTACTGGTTTTCAGAAATTTGCATTTTCCGTCTTCCGGTACCGTTTAAGCAACCATCAATGCAATTAAAAGTAAAGAAAGCTACATGTAAACCCCAACCACCCTTTACCTGTAAAAATACATTTTGACCTTAATTATTAGTTATTCTAAGCAAATTCTGTGTCTGTGAAGACAAAGTCAGTGCTATGTCTCAGAAAATCGATGGTCATTGGTCAAAACTCACACATTACATTAATTACTGTGTCTAATGTTCGTCATAGTGCATGTTTGCTTTTTGTTTAATAAAAATGCCCCCCCCCCCCCCACACACACACACACACACACAAAAAAAAAAAATTAAATACAACAAAAAAAAACACGTTAATTAATGATGCCTGCATTAGCATTTAAGCATTTTAAGAAATTGGGTAGTATTTAAGCAGCGTTATATTGAAAAGCCAATTCTACAAAGTTCATGACGTTGTAGGTGTACGTACACCAGGGCTCTGCCCTCGGATCTATACCTTTCCTGTTTTTGTAAAGAAACTCGGATCGTTTCGGTCCTGGGCAGTTTCGGTCTGATTGGGTGATTTTGTTAGTGTAAAGCTAAATGGTAGGCTTAGGGTAGGTCGAGGCTGGTGAGGTAGAAATGGGGAGTTTGTTTCTTTGTTTGGGTTAGCGGTCCGGTGCACAGTTAAGGTCATGACGAGTCAGTTAACTGTTCATATACATGCTTAGACTATCTAAGCAAGTGAAACAAATAACAGGTAAGTTCTCCTCCGACAGTAAATGACAAGTACCGTTTGTTATAACCGCACATATTCAGGTATATTTCTGTGGGCACGTTAAGCTGTTTCCCAAGAGATGGGGAATTAGGAAAGACAGATAGGTAGATGTGAAATAAAAAAAAAAACACATACACACAAAAAGCACACACAAAAAAATAAAACAACCCCCACATTACGCACCTGATGCAAAGCACACGTCCTCGTCCTACATTGTAATTTAGGTTAGGGAGAGCAAAGAGGATGTAGAAGGGTAGTATAGGGTATCAATGTAGATCTAAGTGACAATATTGTGCCGTTTGTAAAATATGTTTTCATATCTTTTAAGCTGCTAGTCTGACCGTTGTAATTAGTTTCGCCTGTTGGAAAACACATTCAAAGTACATTTTCTTTACACAGAAAAATTCAGAAACACTCTCAGTATTTTCAATTTATTTCGAATCTTGCGAATAAATCATTGAGCCTGCCATGCTAATCTGTGCAAATTTATGGTAGATATAAACAGCATACTGGACTTCTGAAAACAAACTCAATCCAGAAGAAGTTCTTACCCTCCTTTGTCGTTATATTTCGATAAAGAATACACAAGTAAAAATATTTACTAACACATTTTCTGCTCAATAAGACTTACAAGAAAATCGTCGCTAGTCGTTCAACACCATTTTTTGTTTTTGTCACTAGTCGGACAGTCGAATGAGACGAACGTGTGCGATTCAGGAGGCAATATATTTGTTTACAGTAATGTTTCGATAGATTCAGCTATTGGATATCACAGGATAAAGATGTAGCGATTATTTAATGTTGGTTTTAACAGAAATGATGCCATAATTCTAGTCTTTTTAACCCCGATTGCCCGTGTCGATCGACAGAAAATAAAGCAAAACTGGTGATTAAGCAGGAAAACTTGATTTTTACACAGAGATTGGGTGGTGATATGTCAAACTGACAATACTACAGGTTAAGTACATCTAATTCTCTTCCCGATGTCGAAAACCGCATCTAATAGAACAAATTCGATAAGGACTTGCCTGCTTTTGACCGCTTCACCTTACATGTTGTTTATGTCGCACTAATGATTTTAGGGTGTACAGTCAATTGTCGCTTCCGATTTGGTGACTGTCCGCTTATACACTGTGATAAGTCCGTGATTTACATTACAGTTAACGAATGGATGTATACCTGTTTGAAGAAAACAAACTAACACCACTTTTGATAAACTTGCCCTGCTCTGCAAGAACAGAACGCATCGGAAATGCATGATGCGCCAACTGCCATGTGTAGGTCATGAGGAGGCTGATGCTTCGCTATAGATCGCCAACATTTAGCAGAACTTGCATTTGTCATTTTTTTTTTCCGCCATCTTTGTGTAAAGCTTGTGAGACGTAGTAACAGTAACTAAGCAGGCGGAGCTTAGCGGCTATTCTCGGAACTGTGTATATACATTCATAAGTTAAACGTCAGCTTGTGTCAATAACTTCGTTAAGCATCGGCTCGCGTCACTATCTGCTATAACCAACGTTTTTCAACACCCTCTCTTACCTGTGCTTGTCCATGATAATCGATATTTGTCGGAATTTTACTGATGTACCTATGATTGAACTCATGGTTCTAAAGTGAATGGAAACTCGAAATTTTGTACTTTGCTCTATTTTTAATGGTTTAAAGTCTCTCGGCGAAAGGGGATATGTGAAAAATAGTAAGATATGTCAAACGGTACTCGATATATCCATGCTTTTACTGTTGCCATGGCAACCGTTTTAGGCCGGTCAAAGTTTACATGTTTTTATAAATTTCGAAGGGGAAAGCGTACATGTTTTCATAAACTTCAAAGGGGAAAGCGTGTCTATTCTGAAGCTAGTGCCATATATATTTGACGTGTATGATGGTCATGGCTTATGTAATTGTCAGGTTTTGCACCTTCAAAGCATCTACCCCTGCACGCTGTTGAAACCATGACAACTGAATGTATACATTATCGGGGAAATAGTATAAAGAGTGAAAATAGCACTTTTCAAATCAAGGTTATTGAAAATGGCAGCCTGACCTGAATAAATCGTTTACGTGTATTCAAACATCAACACAAGTTCGCTGCATACAAAAAGAATTATGTGTAAACTTTCATCAACTAAAGAACAACTGCACGTGCAAGTGGCCTCCCACGTGCAATTCCAATTTTACAGAAAACACTAGTTTTCAAGACGTTTTTGCCTAAATCACCTTACTACCAGTTTGAATATGCTACAAAAACAAGTATGCGTCCCATTTTATCCTTTCTTAGCAAATAAGGGTGTAAAATGTATTGCTTGATTTTTGTATGGTTCAATGAATACAATGCGTTTAATCCGTACAAAGCAACTCTATACCCATATACATGTATCTGACATAAACTTCTGAATTTGCATTAAAATCGATATGATAAAGTATTTCAGCACTTGGTTATTTTTTCTCAAATGTTTGCAATTTTTGTGTTTTTCTCGAATAAATAGACTTAATATCGGCGCTAAAATACCCTACCCATTATATATTATACTGGCGCTTAAGGTGGTGATTTATGGTAAATGTAAAAATCTGCATAAAACCATAAAAAGTAAGGTATCTCCCTGAAAGTTAGCAGACTTCTTATATGTGTTGTTCTTTACAGTTTAGAATACAAAATAGACGTACATGCTGCTTAAAAAGTGTTTTATAAGGAAAGATCAAAGGGTAATTTTTCTTCGAATAAATCTGTTTGTAAATTGTTGTGGTTTGTTGAACCATTGCGGAGGCTAAGGGCGAGGTTTTGATCCAGTTAAACATGTTTAAGCCCTCCAGATATCTTTTGCTAACCGTTCCAATGCGGTACTTCTGTTGTGGTTCCTTGATGTTACAGTGTGCTATGTCCGCTTGCCTATGTTCTTTGGCGGTTTGGTCACCTGTTTTGGTAACCAATCTGCCTGTTGTTTTGTTTCGTTTTGTAAGTTAAAAATAAAAAAAAGAATAAAAATAGATGTTGATGCTGTTTTTGATTAGGGTAGCTGGATGACCACCTGTTTGGGAAAGAGCTGCTCATTCGGTTTACCGTGCTTGTCTTTCGTGAACTTGTGTCATTTTTTCCGTGTGTGTGTGCTGTTGGTTTTGAGAGCGGGATGTGGAATTTGATTGTATAAATTCCTGATCATTGCCTATCTTTTTGCTTTGTATTCAGGGATGATACAGATTCGGATATTATAAAAATGGAAGAGCAGGCAACTTTGAGTGAAAAATTAAGCGAAAATAATTTTGACTGGTGAGCTGCTGCTTTAGGTTGGACAAAAATACACGATAGCTGACCATGGCCTGAAACGAGGATTATATAGAAATGCGTGTAGGAATAGCAAGGCAATGGTGATGAGGCCGCAAGATAGTGCCTTCTGTTCTTTTTCAGTTCTCGCAACGACGTTCCCCAAGTGGCTCAGCGGTACTTAACTATAGTTGCACACACCTGGCCTAAACATTGTCTTATTCTTTATGGCATTGTTGTTGAATTTATGCAGTAATAACGATCAAACATGTTTTTTCATTGCATTAACATTTCCAGGTCCCTCGGGGGCTGAAATTTTGTTGGCTTTCCATAGGTTCAACTTATAATACATGTATGTCACTCTTGGATGGAAAAAGGACCAATAAGAAGAAGAGAACGGAACTTTTTATTAATCAGACGCATATGCCGGAAAGTCGACAGGTCGGCGCTTTGATATTCATGTCCGCCTTTTAATTTCAACTAAAGTTGCAAATGTTAGTTCGCCCGTTCAAGGGAAACCAAATTGGTCGGAGTTTTGTGGTAAACATTCACAAACGCATAACTTCCCTATTAGGTAAAAAACAATAATGCGGCTTTGAAAATGGTGCTGACCTTTAGGCCCAAACAAATTTTGGGCCACATGTGTTAGTAGTACCTACTCCAATGACAGCCTCTCAGCAGGCACATGACGCCGAAATGACGTCGTTATGACGTCGAAGCGACGTATCGACGTCAATACGACGTCACTGAGACGGCATCGAAATAACGTCGTAATGACGTCAAAAGGCCATAATGACGTCGCATCAACGTCACTGCGACGTCATTTAGACATCATGTACCCGCTGGGTAGAGATTCGGCTGAATCCATATCTATAACCGTAAATATTCAGAATAATGGAACATATAGGTTTGAGCGAAACAATGCTGATCAGGATCAGACATCTCATAGAGGAGCTGTCTGATTACAGCCAATAAGGTTTGTTGTTCCTTTGCATTTTTTGGAAGCATTTTCTGCATTGAAACGCCAAAAGTGTTCCATCTCAGGACAATATATTGCGGTATTTCTTCTAAGTGTCCCAAGTTTTTACGAAAATTAGCTATACTCTCTACAGTGAGCGCATTCGGCATCACTACTTGGTTAAACCCCAGCGGTGCTCAGATATTCGTCGAGCTACTCGAAGATACATCAGGATAATTATTGTATCTCCGGGTGGCTCGAGGAATATCTGTATATTACATTCTTAGCAAAGATTTACAAAGATTTCTTGTCAATATAAATATGCTAGTTCTCTACCACACAGGGTATAATCTATTCCGCTAATTTTCGCTTCCTGCAAAGACTGCACATCATATTTGGCCTCCGTCGAGACTGTCCGCGATCTCTTGCTTCCTGCCGAGACCTCTGTACATGATAAATAGCTTCCTGTAGAGACTATCCGCGTGATTCTGCTTCCTGCCGAGGCTCTCAGCAGGAAGCAGAGTCACGCGGACAGTCTCGGCAGGAAGCCAATTTTCGAGGACAGTAGTCCATGCAGGAAGCAAGAGTTCGCGGAGAGTCTCGGCGGAAGCCAAATATGACGTACAGTCTCTGCAGGAAATGAAAATTAGCGGAATCGATTATACCCTGTGTACCAGGATGAAATAAATCCCCGTCCCAATAATTTTCGGAGATTGGTTATTAATGTTAATGTTATTAATGATACCGGCTTTTAGAATACTTTTCCAAGTGTATCTTCGCACTGCAACTGAGCTATAAAAAATCGTCAGGGTTACCTTTTTTACGATCTTGAGAAAACAAGACACTGAATTACAAAATGTCAAACCTATCACTATCTTTGGTGTGTATTTCTGGCGTGTTGAACTGAACAATTCTACGAATTCGTCAGTTTGATGTAGGATTGCACATGGCCTTGAATCACGCACTCTCTGCATTGTACTTTGAGAATCGTACCATTCAGCTCATAGCCGTGAGAATTTCTTCGAGCCTTGGATCGTCAGGACCAGTAGCCGTACAGTTAATGATTGTGAAGGCGTGATGCAGGTTCCTTTGGCAAGTAAATTATTCTTGACGAACCTTGGCCCTTTCAGGTAGCAAAATGGCGACAAAAACATTTCAATTTTCGTGTATTCTCTCGCGATAGTGTGTGTAGGCTCTCGGGTGGACTCTTGAAAACATAAACGGAACAGGTGGCAACATTCTTTTATTCTCTCACATACGAATGTAATATACAGCTTATTGAAACGTCACATTTAAAATATGGGATTTATAAGCCTCGAGAGGTTTAAAGAACCTCGTCCCGGGAGGTTTAAAGATCCGATGAAGAACCGGACTTGTTTCTTTATCAGATCATTTAACCTTCCTCGGTTTATAACACGGGTGGTGAACCTAGGAACTACCACGAAATTGTGTTAACGTAATTTTGTTCCCACGCTACATACGGGGCATAATGGGGATAGTTCTAACATCATAAATCATGTAAACAAAGGTTGGTGTCATATTGATTTTTATTTTAGTTTACCAGGATGAACGAATTGTGGGTAAATCGGGCGATGTGGTTCTTCCCGCACTTAGCATCGGATAACTTTTTCCACGTACTTTGTCACTGCGAAGGAATTTAGCTTGTCTCTGTCAATTTGTGCTGACATTTGAAAACAATTGCTGATGACAATGATAAAAAGACTAAACGTGCCTACATAGAAAAAGCTTTCAAGTCTTAAAGTCTCCATAGTCCTACCAATGGTAAAAATCGTCAAAATACAAATCATTATCAAACCTGTACAGCCTTTAGAATTAATGAAAATATTTCGGTTGATGTGCTTTTTTGTATCATATAACTGGCAAAAAAGAAGGAACAAGGTATTTTGGAAAACATGACAAGTCTCTCAATAAAAATACGGTTTTCGTCTCTGGTTCCCCGTTAGGCAATGAAATAACGCAACCGCGGCACAATCAATGAGATCCTTGCTTAACATTTTTGTACATTGTATTTTTATCAACTGTTAAACGCCTGTACCTTGCATTTTTATCTCCTGTACCTTGTGTTTTTACCATGAAATAAAGCTTGTGAAATCGAAAGTAGGTCTATTAGTTGACAACTAAAATGACCTAGTTATTTTTTCAAATCTATTTTATGGTAAACTCAAGGACATTTTGATTTTTCAAAGCCGGCCATTCACGATAATAATCAATGACGAAACTGTAGTGAGAAGTTTGCAGCGATACCTCATGATAAAATATTTCATGCTGAAAGAGCTATGGGGCCTTTAACTCCTTATAGAGACAGGATATTGGTATTTTGCGGAACTGAACCGAACATTAATGTATCAGATTGACAGGTGGGGTGGTGGGGCGAGGGGGAGGGGGGGGGGGGGTGAGGGGTGTATACACACCGGGTAGGCGGCCATCGAAAACGCTCTTCACAATCGACGAACGCAGATCAAAAGCCGTTAGGAACAGCGTTTTCGATTGCAAATTGTCGCGTCCGCAAAGACTCAGATCAGCCTTGACATCAACCCAGTCTGATCAGAGTATTTGCTCGGCGCGACAATTTGCAATCGAAAACGCTGTTTCTAACGGTTTTTGATCCGCGTTCGACGACTACATTAGCGTTTTTGATTGCCGCCTACCCGGTGTAGTATACAAGACTGACAGGGGGTGGGGGGATATCCGTTCCGTTCCGCAAAATTCCAAGAGTCCCTGGTGTAGGCATCCCGAGTAATTTGTTTCCGTTAATGCATTAAATTGTAAAAAAAAAAAAAAAAGCACCCCGTTAGAAGGACGCAACAAACAGTGCAGACGCAGATCAAACGCAGCGTCTGATCAAGGTTTACACTGTTTGCATAAGAATATCTATGTAATGATAGAAAAAAAAACAGTAATCCCTCAAAGGATGAATGGGCTCATCCAGGTTATCATAATAGAACAGTCCGCGAAACAGAAATGGGTTGATATGTATTCTGGACATCTGAGCAGCGACACGACCAAATCAACAAACTGGCATGTGCGCCCAGCGAAGACTCAGATCAGCATGCATTCTGATCAGAGTCTTCGCTGCCCGCATGGAGCTAGCTTAGACCCTTAGCTTACCTTTTAGTGCACAGTGAAGAGTCTGATCAGACTGGGCACAGGAGTTTGTATTTATGTCTGTAGCACGCTGGCAAAGCTCTCATGCCCATTTCAACAATAGCGATGCGAAGCAGAGAAAGGATGGAAACGTGCTAATTTTCAGCCAGGGTACGAAAATGTGTTCGTCATTCACCAAAATTTTTGTTTCGCAGATTTTCGACGGCAAATGCCGGTGCTAAGTATCGAATTTGTATATTCTTTAAACCTAAGCTCAGTAGTGTATCGATATCTTCTTTATCTGCGAGCAATTATCTTTTACAGCCCCAAATTTGTGACAATTTCTGTCAGCACGACTTCCATTGCGTAAAAGGAGCGTTCCGAATGAGATGGGGGGTTTTCCGAGCGTCTGGGAGAGCGGTCCACTGAAACACCCCAAACCAAAAGACACGGTCATACTAAATACTGCAAGGTACCACTGATCTACGCCGTTCACTACAGGCCAAATCCAAAAAATTTATTAAATAAAAGTGAAGAAAATAAATCATTTAACAAACATAAAAATGGCATCTATACTTGACATCAGTTGTTGGTAAGTAGATATAATGACCCTAGCTTCAGATGGAGGTCGCCCAAAATTCTGGTAGTACCGGCATTTACTAAAAATGATCCGAGTCAAAAGGCGCTTGCTGTTTTATTCGGAACGCTCCTTTTACGCAATGGAAGTCGTGCTGACAGAAGTTGTCACAAATTTGGGGCTGTAAAAGATAATTACTCGCAGATAAAGAAGATATCGATACACTACTGAGCTTAGGTTTAAAGGATATACAAATTCGATACTTAGCACCGGCATTTGCCGTCGAAAATCTGCGAAACAAAAATTTTGGTGAATGACGAACACATTTTCGTACCCTGGCTGAAAATTAGCACGTTTCCATCCTTTCTCTGCTTCGCATCGCTATTGTTGAAATGGGCATGAGAGCTTTGCCAGCGTGCTACAGACATAAATACAAACTCCTGTGGACTGGGCGGTTGCCGAGGCTGATTTGAGTCTTCGCTGGGTGCACATGCCGCTTTGTTTGTTTTGTCTTGTCGCAGCTCATTTATAGGATCTCGAAGGAATAGGGACTATAGGTCGGTCGCGCTATAGTGGCAATGTTTTGATCAACAGTACTGTCCAGTTACTGTCCAGGTAGGCTATTTTGACAGTGACGTCACTGTTTGTTTACTATTTTGGACAATGTCTATTATTTAAGACGGGGATGTTAAGTTTCCATATAAGCGATATAGATATTATTTACAACCACATTCCGCAAATAGCCATTGTGGCCTAGAGGTTAAATAGAGATGCTAGTATAGAAGTTTTGGTGTGCCAAACAAGAGAATGCAGGTTCAAATCTTGGAATCATTTTTTTGCTAATTTATTTATTGTTTCATTTTATATTTTTATTTATGTGTGTGTGTGGAAATATGACAAAAGTTTTTTTTTTTTTTTTTTTTTTTTTTTTTTTTTTTTTTTTCATTTTCAGCACATGGTGGCCAAAATCCCTATTGCTTTGCCAAAATAAATGAACTAATTAGTTATATCAGACAAACAGATGATGTTGAATGAATATAATAGGGGAGGTCATGATCGGGCGATGGTGCTTGGTAACTTTAAGTGCCGGGGCGTCCTAATTATTTGGTTAAATAGAAGTACAAGGGCGTACTGTACTTGCAGCAGGTGCGGGTGATGGTGATTTGGACAATTTCCTCCCTCTTATCAGACCTCTTTTATCTCTCACGCTCTCTGTTAGACGGCTGGACATGGACTGAAATACTGTTTCAAGGAGCATGTTTGGAATGAAATATAAAACAAAAATAAAATGAGAGGCAGATAAGAAATTAAAATCTAAGACTGGAAAACTATAGGCATCAAATTATAAAGTTTCATTTTAGCAAATAGAAAGAAAAAAATGATTTTAAGCTAATCGGGGTTCGAACCTGCAACATTTTGTTTGCGAAGTCGTCACGTTACCTCTACACTATACAACAATGCTTGACAGAGGACAGTCAATTTTTAACAGGCTGAATTTTCTACGATACTCTACGGTTTCACCTATCGCAAAGTAATGGTTCAGTCTGTTTACATTCTGATTATCCTGACTGGACAGTAATGGTTCAGTCTGTTTACATTCCGATTATCCTGACTGGACAGTATAATAGAACAATAAATAAATTAAAAAAAAAGAAAAAAGAAAATGATTCCAAGATCTGAACCTGCATTCTATTGTTTGGCAAACCGAAACTTCTGCACTGGTTTCTAAAATTTAACCTCTAGGCCACAGTTGCTATTTGCCGAAAGTGCTTGTAAATAATATCTATATCGCTTATATTGAAACTTAACATCCCCGTCTTAAATAATAGGCATTGTCCAAAAAAGTAAACAAACAGTGACGTCACTGTCACAATAGCCTAACTGGACAGTAACTGTACTATCATTACGGTGCAGTTCATGTGACTTCTTGATCTATGGTCATAATGGCACATTACGGTTAACTGGCAGTTCTAATTTATCTAAAAGACAATTTTTGAAAGCTTAGTTTAAGAATATCATTGATAACAAAATTGATAGTAACAAATTCTTTCATTCCCGTAAGTTGGATAAGCTGAACTCTGCTATATAGCCAATCAGTCTCCAAATCAAAATAAATACAAAACAATAACATTGCCAACTTATCGCGTCCGGACTATAGTCTTGGAAGTGAAGATTGGTAATACTACGCTGATGTGTTTTCTATCATGATGCTTGTTTTGACTATTTGCACCTATCCTAAATCACATTTTCTCGCGACCTTTTCTAGTAAAGTCTCCACCATCTTCTACCGACCTACGGATCGCAGGTGGCCTGACACATCTGATTCATTGGACTCCACACATTTCCCACGGGACATTCAAACGGTGTTGGCTCTGGAGTTCCATCACAACCAAAGAATAAGGGAGAGCAGGCCAAACAGGGATCGTTTAAAATAGTACCCACTGGCACACTCAGACAAGATACTGTAAAATAAAAACAAACGATTGGTATCGCGAGAAAAAGGACCGGAAGCAATGTGCGTATTGTAAATTGACCCAGCACGACGACATCGACAATGTGGCATGTGCCGGACTTGCCATATTGTCGATGTCGTCGTGCTGGGACACAGCCAAGATTAAGCTCAGCCTTGGCATCCGGCCAGTCCGATCAGAGCCTTCGCTGTGTGCTGAAAGGAACAAACTACATGCACCTCCATGCCGACAGCGAAAACTCTGTACTGATCTGATTCTTTGCTGGGCGCACATGCCATTTTTTGGTCGTGTCGTGTCTCACAAATATTATATAAAAACAAGAATTCCGCGGAATGCTATGTCGTACCTGCACTGCATTTCCAAAGTAGCAGAGATCATGTTGAGAAGAAAGTGAAAGCATAAATGTGAAAAATAAGAAAAACTCCTTTCAAGAATCATTGTGATTAAATCTGAGCAAAATCCAATCAGTGTTTATCGATTTATTGGCATTCAAGCAAAATTCAGACTCGTAAATGAAAAGTAGGTCACTGTGACTTAATTCCGCTACAGATTTTTTTCATTTTCGTAGTTTTCAAAAAGAAGGTCCTATTGATGTTCCATGCAAAGATTCAGCCAATTATACCTAATGGTTCTAGAGAAAATGTTAATTTTGTTCTGCTATTTTTAGTAACAGCGGCCATCATGAATTCTCGACCAGGCTGAATTTCTGTAAGCTGAAGTCGTGTAGTCTGATCACGCTCCATATGAAATTTGAGAACCATGGCTGCAGTGGTTTTGGAGAAATTAACTGTAAAAATTTTAACGCCAGGGTTGACGTAAATGTGAACGGACTGACGGACAGACGGACGGAATGAAAACCGGACGCCTATATAGCACCTTGCTAAAGCAGGTGCGTCAAAACTCAGTCATTGTAGCACGGGTACCACTTTGAGACACATGTTGAACGGCTGAACCTCGCATTAGTCTGTTCGAACTCCTAGTGCAAACTTCTACGGTATAGAACGGGTATTTGGAATGGGTATATATAGAAATGGGTATTTGAAATGGGTATATATAGAAATGGGTATTTGGAATGGGTATATATAGAAATGGGTATTTGGAATGGGTATATATAGAAATGGGTATTTGGAATGGGTATATATAGAAATGGGTATTTGGAATGGGTATATATAGAAATGGGTATTTGGAATGGGTATATATAGAAATGGGTATTTGGAATGGGTATATATAGAAATGGGTATTTGGAATGGGTATATATAGAAATGGGTATTTGGAATGGGTATATATAGAAATGGGTATTTCTCCTTATGATAAAGTAACATTTATTCACACAAACTAAACCGTACATCCCTGAATTGGCAAATGGACTCATCCATTTGATATGAATAGAAAAGTCCACTTGGTATATACGGGTTAACCCTTTTTAGACCTGATACCCGTTTTGGGGACATTATGCAAACAGCGCAGACCCAGTTCAGACGCCGCAAAACGCGGCGTCTGATCAGGGTCTACATTGTTTGCTTACAGGAATTTCTATGCAAAGTACAATAAGAGTGAAAATATTCACCAGAAACCTCTAAAACTAGTAATGGGATTATCTGAATGATAAGAATGGACAAGTCCACTGGTCAAAAAAGGGTTAAAGGCAACCACTTTAAGTCAGGCGCTCCGCTCAAAAAAAAAAAAAACAAGAAAAATTCTTCTTATAGTTAAAAGAAATTATTTTTTATCCGATCAAGGCGTATGGATTTTAAGGACAGAGGACAACTTTTGTGACTTCCTGTTTGCTTCTCCAGACAATGAAGGACATCCCAAATGGGGTCAACTCTTAAAGGAACTAATTTCCACCTGGAGGAGCGAATTCTTTCCTTTACTAGTTGATCCCTATTGAGAAAAGAAGCAAAAAAAGAAAATGGCAGAGTTACTTCCCCTGAAAGTATACCCATTCACCTTAATAGGCAAAAATCTTCGTTTCCTAGCTTATTTATGTTGAATAGAAATTACCTTTCTGCCCCGCCCCGCTCTCCCGTTAACCCGTAACGACATAGTGGCATGTGCTCCCGGCGAACGGGCATCCGCCCAGTCTCATCAGTTTTCGCTGTCCGCATGGAGGAAGCTTAGACCCTTAGCTACCCTTTAAGCGCAAGCTAAGACTCTGATTAGACTGGGCGCATGAGTCTTCACTGGGCGCACGTGCCACTTTGTTTTTGTTGTTGTTGTTGTTTTTCTTTTGGTGTCGCGGCTCAATTTCATTAATAAGGATGCATATATACTAAGCACAACTTCTAACCGACCACTTGCTTTGTCTTGAACACTGTCGTTTGAAGATGGTATCCGGACATAATTTTTTTATATTCCGTACTCCCAATGTTGTAAAAGGTTTGAGCTCAATACCTTTAGAATCGTTTTCCTGGCAGCAGAGGGTGCACATGTACCCCCATTTTCGAACTTCGCAAGGATTATGATTGTGGTGGAGAAGGTTTTTAAATTGTGACTGAAATTTTGAATTCTATATTAAAATAATGTCTTATTATGAATTTTCAAGTTCATTTAAACATTTTCTAAATATTCGCACAAATCATAAGCGTATGCTGACAAGATTCCGAAATGTGGTTCTGTCCGAATCGTGAAAATCTGCTGAAATGTTGCGATTTTCTGAAACAGGGGAACCATTATCTTTCACTTATTCAATGGTATATGGATAAGATTTTTATTTCAGAGTTACCTGATTTACTTTACCAATATCACAATTTAATTAAAGATGGAAATGTATGTTCGATTGTCCTTTTTATTTAGCGGAAAACATGCTATAAATAAGTGGTCGGTAAAGCCCCAGTCACACATTCACGGTTCAGGCCACGGTTCACCACGGTTTCACAAACCGTAGCACATCGTCGTGATTCGTAGTGGCACCGTAGATGCATCCGTCGTGTTCCGTAATGATCCTTGAAGAACCGTGGTGATCCGGGAGTCGCTACGGAAATTTTAAACTGTTTAAAACTTCCGTGGTGAACCGTGGTGGGTTGTGGGCGTGATCTAAACCGTAGCGCAACCGTAACAGAATCGTGCTAATTCGTAGCGCTACCGTAGGTGTATCCGTGATTATTCCTGGCTTTCCGTCGGTATTCGTAGACAACCGTGGTAGTTTTGTCACTACGAAAACTCACTTTTTATTCAAGAGAAAAAAGTTCCCAGACTCGAAACTTTATGATCTTGGACTACTTTTAGGAGCCCCGGTAGCTCAGTGGGTTAAGCGCTGGCCTACTGATCTAGCGGTCGCGGGTTCGAGCCCCGCTGGAGGCGGAGTTCTTTCCATCGTAAACGGGGTTCCATTGCACACAGCCTTTCATTATCACAAGCCCATCGTCCTGATATGACTGAAATACTGTTGAAAAGGACGTAAAATCGCAAGTCATCCATCCATCCATCTTGGACTACTTTCCATGTCAATGCTAAGGGACCGACCATTTGATATTCTGGGGGGGGCCTGGTATATTTATCAAAAAAATTTCCTGTTTTTGAATATGCAAGAAAAAAATAACCTGGCTCATAAGGGGGTTCAAAAAAATAATCTGGCCTCAAAAGTAAGAGAAAAAAATAACCTGTCTCCACCCAAAATTAAAAAAAAAAAAATATTGTCTGCAGATAATTCCATTGGAATTGAGTTTTTATAATGTCTCTGGCTTCTGGGGGGCACAGCCCCCCAGACCCCCATATTTATAGTAATATTTTAAAATTATCTACAATTGGTTTACACCAGCGGGCATAGATTTACAAAAACATCCTATACAACATTCACATACATGTATTATTGATCTGCCACATTACTAAGTAAATGTTTCCACTAAAACTGAATTGCAAAAGAGTCACTAGCTTATGGGAGACAAAACCATTATGGCAAAATAAACACTCTAAAAGGCAAAAGTCCTAATACAAAAACCCTTATTTTTATAATCATTCCTAGTTTTTCTCTATTGTTTCCAGTCTTAAAATTGCCATTGAAATTGGGAAATTGCTTTAGCTTCTGGGGGGCGTTGCCCCCCAGACCCCCCTTTGATAACTTCTTAGCGCATAACTTTCAGCCATTTTATTAATTGCCATTCAAGCATAATGTGACTCTATCAGTAAGTATTAATATCAAACTTTCTAAAGTACGAATAAAGCATGTTTGGGAATATATTGGGATAGAAAAAAAATTTAATTCCTAATGTCAGCCCTACAACTTTGCCAAAATAGCCCTAAATTTTGGCCAAAATATCCCTGATTTAAGGCCTAATTTTTTGCCAAACTCATACAGGGATGTTTGTATCTGTACCTTAGATGAAAAGAGTAACATGCTCCAGGCACTGGTTTGCAAAAGCAAGCTAAGCCATGCCCTTCGCCTGGTTAAAGACAGCACCATGTTCTTTTTGTGAGAAAAATAGGTGAAAAAAATACTGATGTGGGTAAAATAAAAGGATATTAAGGTCAAGTAAACAAGGATCTGATAGTTCAGCTATAAAATTAAAAAAAAAAAATAACCTGTTTGAGTTAGTTTGTAAAAAAAATAAATTAGCTCCCACAAGGTGAAAAAAAAAGAAATTGTTTCCAGAGGCCAGTGAAATAAAATGTTGTGTCTCCATCAAGAATACCAGGCCCCCCCCCCAGAATATCAAATGGTCGGTCCCTAAATGCCTACTAAAAATTAATTTTTAGTATAAAATTTTTATTTGTTAATCGATTTTCAAAGTTTTTGCTGCACATTTTTCGAAAAATTCAGTACAATATAATGTCATAAAATACTTTTCCTGCCAACAAATAAATTAAACACCATCAACAAAAATCATTATCATGACCACCGTTAAACCGTAGACAATCGTAGGAGCCGTGGCGCTACCGGCTTGAGTCGTACTAGCACCGTATCGAACCGTAGTGGCATCGTAAGCGTCCGTAACACGACCGTGGAATACCCTTGTTGTCCGTAGTGCTGCCGCCTTGCACCGTCGTGAATTCGTAGATGATCCGTACAGACACCGTACAAACACCGTGAGAAACCCTAATGGAACCCTTGCAAACCGTAGTGATGCTGGATATTCTACGGTTCATCCCGGTTTTGCCGTCTAGGTCAAACCGTGGTGAATCGTGGTGAACCGTAGCCTGATCCGTGAATGTGTGACTGGGGCTTTAGAAGTTGTAATTCTACTCACCAAGGAAGGGAATTACGGTGATTATTCTAAAAGTTGGGGCACCTAAAATGAGTTCGCTAAAATGGAACAGTTTTTATGCAAATGAAATGGCAAATAGTGAATGCCCTGATCAGACTACTCTTTAGGACCAGACTCTACTGGTCTGCACTGTTAGAACTTTTAGAATAATATGCTTACGTGGGCATGTAAATTCGTTGCACGGCAGATTCGATTCGATATTAGTCGTTTCACCATCGCAATCCAGTCCGATTCCCTCTGGTGGTGGATTATCGCAAGATCTGCTTCTTGTTCGATCATACGTTCCACCGCAACAAGACGCGGAACACGCTGTTTCAGTCCAGGATCCCCACGGAGACCAGTTTCCATCAACATCTGGCGAAGAAAAGAAGGACGTATTAAACAGGTATAGTTGTCAATCAGTACTTCGAAAGGTGTTGCTAAAATTTGAAAATCTGATATCAAACATATAGCTACCGTAACAATTCTTTGTATTGTGACAGAAAAGTATGACCAAACAGTGCAGGCCCAGGTCAGACTGCTCCTAAAATGGAGCAATCTGCTCCGGGCCCACGCTGGTTGCCATTCAACTCACATCTTTTGTGTACACTGCTATAACATTTCTACATGTAAAACCAAACTGTTCCAATTTTAGGACAATTATGGTGATTATTTTCAGTGCCCCAATTTTTACTGTATGTAAACATATCAAAATGGGAGTCTTGGAGGCCTACGTTTGAATTACTTAGTTGTAAGCATCAGACCTTCGTAAGCTTCACAACCTTGTGAAGTCTTGGGTCAAGTCGGGTAGCTTCGGACAGCGGGTAAATTGGGGCACACCATTGCAAACAGTGAAAATCCAGATGAGATGGCTCATTCTCATTGAGCCGTCTCATCTGGATTTTCACTGTTAGCCCAATTAATTTGTTTTAATTCCAAACACCTGACATAAAGGAAACAATGTCACTGTCCAGATGTATCCGCTGTCCGAATTTACCCGACTCCACCCTATTTACAGCTGTCAGTCAGCTTCAAAGCTTACATGAACACCTTCACAGCGCCTTTATCATATTCTAAGGTAAATGGGTGTACTTCTCATTTTTCTGCCATTTTTTTCAAAGGCCGATAACAGAGCTCTAGATAAGAGGGGTATTTGATGATAATTGAGGGATAATTTTCTTTATTCCTCATTGAAACCATATGTTGTGACCCCTCATCTGAACCGTCTCGACGAGACGGTTCAGATGAGGGGTCACAACATATATTTTTATCCAAAATTAACAAAAATTATCCCTAATTATCACCAAATACTCCCTCTTATCTAGGGCTCTGCCGATAACTTGTGACTTCCTGTATACTTCCCTGGACTACAAAACTGTTTCAAGGGAGAGTCTTCTCACAATGGAAGAAAATAATTCCTACAGGAGCATGTTTTTAGAATTGACCCCCATTGAAAAGGGGACAAATGGGGAGTCGTTTGTCCTAAAAGTGTATCGATTCTCCTTAAAGCTGTTGCACAGAATAATTTGGTCCTTGATCAATCTACACAGCCTTTTTCATTTATATCGCTTTAAACATTCTAAAAAAATGGAGGCAGCCGCGGTATCTCAGTAGGTTAAGCGCTGGTCTGCTGATCTAACAGTCCCGGGTTCGAGACCCGCTGGAGGCGGGAATCTTTTCAATCGTAATCGGGGTGTTCCATTGCACACAGCCTTTCATTATCATACATTCATAGCTCTAATATGACTGTAATACTGTTGGAAAGGATGTAAAATCGCATCATCAATCAATTTAAAAAAGGACCAAAATCGGATCAAGGAGTCCATGGAATGAGCCGTCTCATCAGGATTTTCTCTGTTTGGCCAGTTAATTTTTGTTTTTGTACCAAACAACTGACATATAAAGGAAACAATGTCAGTGTCCGAATTTACCCGCTGTCCGAAGTTACCCGACTCTCCCCTAAATAAATAGTAATAATAATAAAAAAACATGTATTCCCGCCATTTTTACAAAGTGAAACAACTTTGATAAATTACTGTTTGCTTCGAGACGAAAACTCTACCAAAAATGAGACTATTCTTAAAGGGAAACTTTTAATCCTAGGGGAGCAAATTCTGTCCCTTATGGGCTGACCCTCATTGAGACGGAAGGCCTACCTAAAAATAGTTGAGATGCTTTCCCTGAAGTTAATCCGTAAACCCTAGTAATCCAAGCCATTTATCCTTGGGGTCCAATAAAGGGGACACTGACAAACAGTGTAGACCGAGATCAGATATATATTGAATTTAAAAAAAACAACTTGACACCCCTTAAATTTGAAATTGACCTGCCTAAAGAAGCAGAAAGTAGACGTCACATCTAAAAAAGGGTTAAATTATATGAGCCGCGACACGAGAAAACCAACAATGTGGTCGTGCGCCCAGCGCAGACTCAGATCAGCCTGGGCATCCGCCCAGTCTGATCAGAGTCTTCGCTGTCCGCATGGTGGTAGCTTGGACCCTTAGCTACTCGTTAAGTGCTTAGCGAAGAGTCAGAGCAGCCTGAGTGGATGCCCAGGCTGATCTGAGTCTGCGCTGGGCGCACAACCACATTGTTGGTTTTGTCGTGTCGCGGCTCATATATTAAATTCTGTATGGGTTGAACGATCCTTAAAAGAACTTACTGCATGGATTTGTGTTGCATGCCTCGAACTCAGCGCGTACATTCCTACACTTATAACCTTGGCATGTTATAAATCGCCTCCGGGACCCACCGTCACATGTTCTAGAGCACCGGCTCCATCTGGAGACCATTTCAACTGCAAACAAAAAAAATAACAAAAATGAAAAAATATATTAATTAATAGATAACAGCATGTTACTTTTAGATGAGGCTCCACAATGGCCTGTATCAATTCCCGCAGGGTTTGAGTCAACAACACAATTGAGCCGTGACATGACTGTACATGCTGCCCCCTGGCGAAGTAATTTCTACATGTATGTTTAAAAACCAGACTTGACACGGTGAGTGTATCTTCAGTGTTTAAACGTTTCTCGAAAAAAAGGAAATATGCCCATTATCATTGTAAAAACAGATTTATAGAATATTTTGTCAGTGCAGATACATCGAAGAAGAACTGTCAGAAAAATAGTTGTTTACCTGTCAAGCGCAGTTTCCCGCTCTGTCTCGTAACTAATACACTTTCGTGTACGTTAATGTGCCTACATACTGTGTAAATGATCTGTCTTGGTAAATTACGCTGAATATTTTCCTCTGAGAACTTTAGCCTACTATTCCCTTTTCATGTGCTTCATGACTTCATATTACGGGTATAAAGTTAGGCGCGCTTTGACGTTTATCTTTTTTTTAAATAAATATACTGGCTGGATACCAATGGTGGCCACGTACCAGTGGTGGCCATTTGCGTTATGCACTCGCATTTACGTATTTGTTGGCCTCAGAATCGGCCATTATGTAAAAGGAAACAAAACAAACACCCTCAAAAAAGATTGGTAAAATTATCTGCATGGGAGGCAAAAAGTAAAAGATTTCCCGAAGCTACCCTCATGCCAGCATCAATGCATTTCCGGGGGGACTACAACCCTGGACACGCATATAAATAAATACAGAAATAAACAGGTACAAATTGCTTTATCAATGTTTATCTATCACGAAAATGGTATAGCCTGCAACCAACCTTCAAAAAAGCATCTAAATTCCTGTGAATCACAGCACACGTGTAACCAATATTTATGTTTGTTTTTGACGTAATAAGTACTACATAGCGTGTGCCTACGAAATGACTACAGAGGGTGGACAAAAGTGTTCGTTAAATCATGACGTTGCCGTTAACTTCAGTGCATTTCCACTTTTGCTGAAAAATTAATTATATGATAAGCATAAAATTATACTAATGTGTAGCTAAATGATTTATGCAATATACAAAACATTTTTATATGTTTGTGATCTCTAGTTGCAGAGTTGTGATTATTTAAAGATTGGGTAAATTTTTAGAAAACCCTGTTTCCATTGACGTCAATGGTGACGTTAGCAAAATTTACCGCAAGAAAATACCTAAATGAGGTTAAAGTAGTGCCAAATAGTAACTATAGATTCCAGGAGAGCAAGAAATTGATTAATATTGCCCAAATGATGTAGCTAAACATTGGTGCAATTTTAATATAAATATCTATTATACTTTTCTCACAATAATTTTTGCGCTAAAAGGAAAAATGCATTAAAGTCAATGGTAACGTCACGATTTAACGAACACTTTTGTCCACCCTCTGTACGTCACAATGTTAAAGTCCGTTTCTGATAACGGTTTCTGTTGCTTATATTCCGCCTCTGCCGAACGTGGTAAAACCGTTAATATGTGACAAAAGTAAAAAGTATGCAAAGATCAGGAACTGAAACAATCAAAATCCAAATCCAGCCCTCAAACCATAGTTGGAAACAACTAAGATAACAAATAATCAAGATACAGAGAACATATGGCCAACCGAGTGAGCAGCTTGTTCCCAAAAGGTGGCCACTCAGCAACCCAAACCGAACCAAAAATAATAATAACATACATAAGGTAAAACATCACAGAAACTCTGACACCAAAACAGGCAACAAAGAACCACAACAGAACTACCGCCTTGGAACGGTCAGTAATGAATTACTGGGGGGCTTAAATCGATTTTACAGGCCCAACCTCACCACAGACCTAGTTTGAGGGTCTGTGACAGGCACATGTTATAGTCTATTTCAAAAAATAAATTAGCATTATAGCGACAGTTACTCCTAGTTTATTTAATCAAAATATAGGATCATTAAATATAATATGTCGGCAACAAGATAAAAAAAAGTGTAACAAAAACGGCCACCACTGTTAGCCTGCCAGTATAAGGTTTTTTTATGATCAAGTCTATGCCATATATGGTAGATAATACAAGCAAGGGATATAACTATGTTGCCCAGGGACAAAACCAATGTATGACATGAAAGTATTTTTTTGCTCAGGGTGACAACTGAGTTGTCTGTCTCTTATAAGTATCTATTTCCTAACTTTGAATATATCCTATTTTTGCGCATTGCAGATAATCCTATTTAAACCTAGCAGACACATGAGTTCGTAATGACATCGTTTTGACGTTGATGCGACAATTACGTCGCATCAACGTCGAAACGACGTCATTTTGCCGTTGATTCGACGTAATTATGTCGCATCGACGTCAGTACGACGTCATTTTGCCGTCATGTGCCTGCTTGGTAGTGGCTAAAGACACAGCCCCAATCCACATAATTAGATAAGATGCCTTACCGCATGGAGCTTCTTTCCGACACAGAGTAAAAAAAACTCTGAAAAGATAATATATAATGATAGTGAGTTGGTAAATGTACACCAATGGCAGAGCATTCTGACTTGCAACTTCATGTGAGCCGCGACGTGAGAAAACCAACAAAGTGGTTGTGCGCCCAGCGCAGACTCAGATCAGCCTGGGCATCCGCCCAGTCTGATTAGAGTCTTCGCTGTCCGCATGATGGTAGCTTAGACCCTTAGCTACCCTTTAAGCGCTTAGCAAAGATTCTTATCAGACTTGTCAGATGCCCATGCTGCTCTGAGTCTGCGCTGGGCGCACAACCACTTTGTTGGTTTTCTCGTGTCGCGGCTCATGTATTTGCCTCCCTTCTGATGAACAGGAGCAAAGTGATATCTTTACCGGATTTACGTACAGTGTAAAACAATCAAGTAGATTTTACGGTGAAAGAAAAACTGGCTGCCTGGCCATTTGCCGTATGGAAAATGACTGCATTGTCTAACAACTCGCTTTTATTTCCCTTTTAAACATTTCATTGATTATATTGATATATAGAAATGAAAATCGAAATTAATATAAGGTTTTATGCAATCCAGTCATCTTTTTCTATGTTCAATCAATCGTGAAATATAGGCCATGCATGACCCGATATGCATCACTGCTTTCAGTAGCTCTTCCTCAGACGTTTGAAGTTTGAAGACTTTAGCCCTTGCGGTTACTTAGAAACTGAGCTAAACGCATCAGGTGATATTTTCTATGTTCAGTCTTCCGTGAAATATGGGTCATACCGGCATGCATCACTGCTTTCAGTAGATCTTCCCTAGACGTGCGTATGGAACAAGTTTGAAGACTCTAGCCTTTGCGGTTACTAAGAAACTGAGCTAAACGCAACAGGAGATTTTTTCTATATTTAATCAACCATGAAAGTTAGCTCATGACCCAATATGCATAATTTCTTTCCATAGATCTTCCCAAGACGTATGTATGAAGCAAGTTTGAAGACTATGGCCCTTGCGGTTACCTAGAAATTGAGCTAAATGCAACAGGTGAATATTTTTTCTTTGTTCAATCAACCGTGAAAGTTAGCCCATGGTCCGATATGCATCACTGCTTTCCGTAGCTCTGTATGAGGCAAGATTGAAGACTCTAGCCCTTGCGTTTGCTTAGAAACTTAGCTAAACGCAACAGGTGAATATTTTTACAAAGGCTTCCGCGCAAGCGTACGCCCACTAACATGCGCATGCGCTTGCAAACAAAGGTTTTTTTTTTTATTAGCACGTCTCTGGTTCGCAAAGTCGGTTTTAAATGAGTTTCATTTTCAGGCAAGAAAACAGATATAAAATAATTAGTACTCATCAGTAATATGTAATGCCTAATTCACTTTTGGCCCGGGCACCGTGCGATAAATGGGTCTACGATTTTCCGTAATACTTTTTAGGCATCGTAGGTGGCTACGGGCTACGGCATTTGTGTTTCACATTGCCACTGTGGGGTTGCCGCGGGATGACCGCTCAAACTCCATGCGATTTCACGGGTATCGCTCCGGCAGCGAGCAGCAACCTTGCGATAGCTATGCGAGGGCCGTGTGATTGTCCCAAGAACCTAGATCTCCGTACGAGTTTTTATCCCAAATCTTGCGTGTTCTGTTCGATTAGCGTGCGGTCTCCGCGTGGTGCCCGTGCGGGGATGCTGCAATGCCACTACGGCATGTCTACGGGCTACAGTCTAACGTTTTTTTTTGTTGTTTTTTCTCCAAATTGGTCGTAACTCCTCACTAAACAAAATCGTAGAGGCTACGGCGCCCGTCAATCTATACAAAAATCGCACGGCCGCCGCCTGTCTCCGCACGCAGGTAAGGGTGATACGGGCATGATACGGACCCCATAGCATTATCGCAGGCCAAACTTAAATGAGGCATAAGGATTCACTAAAATCCTTTCAGCAAAGCTTTATTTCCACGCAATCCACTGCACTTACTCTTCAGTAATTTCAGAACATTGAAGCCTGACGTAAATGTCTGCAGGACTACATAACTGAATTTCAGCAGAGCAAATCAGCAGACTTGAAATTATCTTACACAAATTCTTTCTACCCGAGAATTGCTAGCAAAGACTGATTAAACTGTATAGAAGTCAAAGTAGCTTCAGAATCTGCGCTGGGAGCACGTCATATTCGTTATAATTGAGCCGTGGCACGAGAAAACCAACAAAGTGGTTGTGCGCCCAGCGCAGACTCAGATCAGCCTGTGCATCCGCCCAGTCCAATCAGACACTTCGCCAAGAGCTTAAAAGGTAGCTAAGAGTCTAAGCTACCTCCATGCTGACAGCGAAAACTCTGATCAGGCTGATCTGAGACTGCGCTGGGGCACAACCACTTTGTTGGTTTTCTCGTGCCACGGCTCATATTGCAACCATTTTTTCTGCGCTTGCGCAGGTCCTTTTCTAGTGTTAGTCTAAGGTTGTACCATTATGCTTTTTGTTATTCAACAAATTTTGACTCGTAAGTGAAATCTGTGGATAAGTCAAATGAACCAGCAAATTTGAATTGGCAGCCTTTTATATAATTTATTGAGAAACCTTGAAAAAACAGTTGCTAATCTGACTCAACAAAAAGTAACTTCGCATTCGCCAGCTACAGTCAGCTTTCGATATCTTGAACACTGATATCTGAAAGTACCCTCTAATATCAAAGAATTTAGATTGGTAAAGCTTCCTATTTCATTTATATTTCAACTCTATTTATCTCAAACTACTGATATCTCAAAGTTAATTTTCTGGAACCAGAAAATTTACTTTGAGATATCAGTAGTTTGGGATAAGCTTCGACTTTGAGATATCGAGAGTTGACAGTGTTTACATAAAAATGATGTACCGTAAAAAGACTAAAAATTAGCACATAAAGGTCTGAGCAAACGGACTATATCCAGATCTGTACTAATGTCATTCCATCTGAATGATCAATCTTTTAGATTTCCATCTTTTAGACACAGTATTACATTTTAAAACAAACTCATTCATTTAAAGTCTCCATAGTCCTACCAGTGGTAAAAATCGTCAAAATACTAATCATTATAAAACCTATACAGCCTTCACAATTAATGAAAATATGTCGGTTGGTGTGCTTTTTTTGTATCATATAACTGGCAAGAAAAAGAACAAGGTATTTTGGAAAAATGATAAGTCTGTCAATAAAAATATGGGTTTCGTCTCTGGTTCCCCGTTAAGCAATGAAATAATGCAACCGCGGCACAATAAACGGGATCTTTATCAACTATTAAACTCCTGTACCCGGTATTTTTATCTCTTGTACCTTGTGTTTATACCATGAAATAAAGCTTGTAAAATCGAAAGTAGGTCATTTTAGTTGGCAACTCAAATGACCTAGTTATTTTTTAAATCTATTTTATGGTAAACTCAAGGAAGTTTTGATTTTTCAAAGCCGGCCAATCATGATAATAATCAATTTCGAAACTGTAATGAGAAGTTTGCAGCGATACCTCACGATAAAAAATTTCATGCTGATAGAGTCATAGAGCAATGGGGCCTTTAAGGGCAATCACGATTATTCTTCCAGGTGTCCCGGTTTTTAGAACGTTAACAGTAATACTCACTTTCTCTCTGTAATCACCCTCGGACATTTTCCGATATAGGAACAGGTGGGTGCTGGCCTGAAAATAATCTTTTATTAGTCAGAACTTTACTCTTGGAGTTTTTTTCGATTGGTTACTCCGGCGAATCACTAACAAACTTAATAAAAATTGGCTTTATGTTAAGTTTGTCAGGTGTAGAGTAAAAATAGGGGTTTTACAATATACTATTAATAGTTAAGCCAGTACAAACCAAGACCAGGCTTAATTTCACAATATATGGTACATATGTTTTATGATTAAGCCAGTAGAGACCAAGACCAGGCCTAATTTCACAATATATCGTTTCACTAACCTTCAAATCTGGATATCCAAATTCGCTAAGGTCACAATCAGACCACATGTTGTTATAATTAATCCAGTACAAACCAAGACCAGGCCTTATTTCCATAGTATATCGTAATTTCCAAGGTTCGCGAATATGGATATCAAAATTTGAAGTCAAATATATTCCATAGTGGTATAATTAATCCAGTACAAACCATGACCAGGTCTTATTTCCATAATATACGGTATCCAGATTTGAAACGCATAAACGGGAAATTGATATAACACATAGTTTATGTAGTGGATGAGATATCTGAAATGATTTATCTTAATAGTTTTTGGGGCAAATAAACTTTGATAGTGATTATCACATACTCAGCAGATCGGCGAGTAACTGGGGACTATGAAATAAACGTTTCGTCGAAAGAAGCCTGTGTTAAATCTTACAAAGAATTGCAAAAACTTATAGACTCGGATAAAAGAAACGTGCTTTTAAACTCAGCAAAGCAAGGTCAAGTCCTTAAACATCTGAAAACAAATTTAGAAAAGGGCGTTTCATTTTTAAAATCTATTGAAGAAAAAGAAATATCAATTTCATTGAGTCACTGCAATTTTTTGATTTCATTGTATGAACTAAGTCTTAAGCAGCCTACAATTTTACAGTGCTCAGTAGAGTTACGGTTTGTAAAAAAAAATATGAAAACAATTAAAAAAGTATTTGAGAAACACCCACAAGGGTTTTGACCTAGCTTTTTTATCAGTGATACTGATATCTATGTCTATTCAAGCGTATACTCACGCCGTGGGATCACACTTGAATGAACACTTTAACAATTTTTGTCTTAACTGTACCAAAATTATTGTAGTATTGTATTAGAGAGTCAGTCGTTATGACAGAAATACACAGGAGGTGGATCATTATTAAATACAAATTTATTGAACAAAATTATGTGTCGCTTATCTTTTTTTGAATATCGCCAGTGCCTGTGATTTCCCTTCTTCTATTAACTTCTTTTTTTCTTGCTCACTCAGACCAGACTGTTTGGTGTGTGTTTTATCTTTCAACTCATTATATCTGTCCAGCTCATCAAGAACAATCTTAAATTCTTGTTCTGATATCTGTCCATCATTTAAGGCTTTGGAAATCAAATTTTTAACAGAATTCAACTTACTTTCTCCAAGAGTTTTAATCTCATAGTGCTTTTGTGCCTTTGACATTAATTTACGTCTCACCAATTTCACGCAGGCGCCCATGCATCCGCAGACAATTGCAACAATTTCTAAAGGCAGCATCACTGGCACTGCCAGGCCTATCCCAGCCATAACGACACTTGCAGAAATCAATGCAGTATCAACGCCGTCTGTGAGGTTGACTCCGCGTTTATATTTTTTATATAAAGCCTTTCTAACATATTTTTCTCTTATTAATTGCTTTTCTATTTCTGATATTTTTTGTAAGCGATAATTTTGCCCATCTTCAGTAGGCAACTCTGGATAAATTGGAGCCGTTGGCGGTTTCATTTTTTATTGTTTTATATTTTTTTCCAAATTATTAATACGTTTATTAAACTCGTTTAGTAAATTCGTTATGGTCTGCAACCTCGATGTAATATAGGCTTGATTTACTGCATCATCAGGATTAACAGGACTCGCAAGACCAGAAATTCGATGCTGGGCCATATCTAATCTGCCGTTCATGACATTATCAGTATGACGTTGTAACACTTCATGTAACAAATGTTTTCTAAAATCATTTAAAGCCTTTGCTGTTACCACGTCACCGCCAAACGCCGCATTTTCATCTGGATCTCGAGGGTAAGCTACATTGACTATGCGTTTACCATCCATATTTAGAGTTGTTTCTAAAACATCTTCTCTCTGTTTTCCAAAAATGCTCATTATTATATAAAATGAAATTTAAATTATTTCTAAAACACAACTCATGGGCAAACCATGATTGTCTACCGTGTTTTTATTTTCATCTTTAACAACTAGTTTCAATTCAGATAAGGCCCCTGTCTTTAACGGCTTGAGTTCTGGGTGTTCAAAGCGGACAGTGATAATATCACCAAAGCTTTTATTTTCAATGGGAATGACTGCTAATACATCACTCGGTGAGCCATTAAAGTAATTATATGATGAATTTATTTCCGACAAATGAACATACAAAGATTTTATAACAGCAAAGTCCAGCGGCTTTTCACCTTGAGAAATGTTTTTTGGAAAAAAACGGCCTTTAATCTGGAGTCCAAGCATTGTCTTGAGTCTTTTGCTTATTTTTAACTCAATAGGTGTACTCAAAGTCACTATTCCGTTGGTTTCATCTACAGACATACTGATTTTATTGCTGTGAAATATATCTGCTAACTGCTGGAAACTATAATACCCAGGCGGTATGCGAACAGGAGCCTCGTCTTGTTTTTGAATGACTTCATTTTTAACATTATACCAACCCAAACAGTATGTAAAACTGTTTAATCCCACCCGCTTGAATCCATCTCTGTTGTCAATATACTGTTGCAGGATTACAGGATTGCTCATATCAGAAATTATGAGATGCATTTTTTTATTTGATAATATAAAAAATCATCGTTATAAAAATGGTGCAAATCAAAGCATTTTCATACAACCCCAACGCACAATATCAACCATCTGGAGTTTACAACACTAAAGATCTGAACATCATTAACCAAACAATAGAAGTCAAACAGGCCTCAGACAGTCCAAGCGGCTTCAAGGTGAAATTTCCTGACATCTTCGCAAAATACGTGCTGCCCTACGTTGAAAGTGATGCCATCGTCCAAAATTGGCGTTCACGCCAAATGCAGTTTTGGCAAAACCAGATAAATTTTGCTTTGTGGTGCGCAACTACAGGATGCGGCGTTTCCATGCAGGACCACCTGACAAGCACTATTCCACTGTTTGCACGTTCATTGTTTTTGTTTCATGTGTATTATCAAACGCGAAGAATATTATTCGAAATGAAAGTGGCATTACCAACAGATGACAGCTGGAATGCGTTTGACAACAGTTATGACAAGAAGGCCTATGAGAGGATCTGTGACGAGTTTGGAGTCTCAGTTCATACCGACTGGAGGCAAAACCAAGATGACAATGGCGGATTAGGGACTATATACTGGTATGTAACAAACACTGGGTACCAGGCGGTCAAAGGTGTAGGTGAATATGATAATAAAATATATTCATTCTCAAGGAATCATCCTGATAACGTTTATCACATTGACTACATTGCACAAAGTTTTCCCAAGGCCTGGACTACATTTATTCTCGATAAATCAGATGGCTTTACAAGACCCGGCGTTGAACGAATAAATGACTCAATAAGGACTTACTGTTGGGCCATTCTAGGCTCTCAGTCTCAGATTAAATCTGACATACTAGGGATAGGCTCAGCTTTTGATGCCCAGAAGGAATTCCTTGCAAACGTTGAAGATGGAGTCCAAAGGCCAATAGACTTACCAAGTCAAATTACCCGTTATCAAAATACTTTGAAGTACGCCCGGAGCAAGGTTGACTATGTTTTTGGCTATGGCCTTTACATGGCTCCAAGCAATATGGAATTGCAAATCGGGACAATAAAAAATTACAACAACGAGATTGTACTTTCAACTCATAATCAAAAGTTATGGTGGAACAAAACCGTTAACCTTCCAGCCAATGCCACATCTTACACTGATGTGAGTGGGACCCCAACACACAAAGCAAAAGTTGGTGTAGAACCTGGACCAAAAATCCCTTTAGCTGCCCAGGGTAAAACCATAATAGGAGCACTTGGAATGCCAATAACGATACCCACCGAGAAACAGGCACAGAAGATATATAAAACAAAAAATGTCACGACTGACTCACATCAAAAGTCATTGAAAAAACCTGACCTACATCAAATACCAAAACCTGACACCCATCCAGTACTGAGTTCCACACCAAAAACTGTTGCTGAAGAACATGAAAACCACAAAACAGCATTGATAGTCGGGAGCATCGCCTTGGGCATCGTTGCTCTGCTTATTTACGAGATTTATTAATCCATTCTTTAGCTGCCGCATATAACAACCCAGCGACAAGCACAACAAGAGCCCACAAATTATTTCCAAACCAATTAACCACTTTTGCAGTGGTAGAAAGAAGCCAAGACACAATTGATCCAATTATACCCGGCAACGCAGCTGCCGCTTTTCCAGCAAGATTTGCTAGTAGTCTAGCAAGATTATGCAGTTGTTTTTTAACCCATTCTTTGGCTCCACCTTGCGATGGTTTGGGTGTTGTACCACCGCCTCCAGAAGTTGGAATTACAGGTTCAACTATAACACCAATAATCATGCCAAGAGCCGTCAAAATACTAACTATCGTTATACCTTGCTCTTTGAATAATGTTTTCAACCGCTCACGCAATGTCGTATCTTTTTTTAAGACTTTGTCAATTGTTTCTTTTATCCTGTTTATTTGACCCCGCAACGCTTCTTTGTTTGCACTGGCAGCCTCCAGTCTTGCGGCTCTTTCATCTTCTAAGTTTTTTAAACGAGCCTTTATATCATTTTTACTGATTTCATCCTCAGCCTCTTGTAATTTCCTGTTTTCTTTTGCAATGTCTTTATCAAGCTCGGTCAGTTTTGCCAAATTATTTGTAAGCTCACCGCGGGTGCGTTGCAATGCCTTGTCTAATCCTTGACGTTCCCGCAGTGTTAGACCCTCTGTTTGTGTGCCAGTGTGTACCCAATCAGTAAGAGATGTTTCCAGTGACTTAACGGCCGTCTCTGCACCAATTACCGTATTTGTTAAATCTTGCAGTTCAGTGCCACCTGACATCTCTAGATCCATGTCATTTCGTGTGCTTTCCAAAGCCTGCCGTACTTGCTGAGATAGCTGTGTTTTACTCCTGTAATCTGGTAAATTCAAATACTGCCGCACTGCTAATGTGCCTCCTGAGCCAACAACCTTATTATACTCATTTGCCAGAGTACCAAGAGAAAGAAACTCTGCACCACCTTGTTTTGCAGTAATTCTGATTTCTTTGTCACCAACACTCCATAACAGTGTCTTGCCATCATTTGATATCCTAAACTGGTTGTAATCTATCTTGCTCGGGGCCATTTTGTATCGCTTTCCTATTTCATCATAAAATGTTTTAACAAGTCGTTTTTTGTGGTCTTCAACTGCAGACTTTCGGAGTTCACCCCTTAGATCATCAATTGCCCCACTTTGATTCAAAATAATTCGCTGATCGTCTTCATCCGGCACCATCGGTAATCTGTCATCTATGTTATCGACGTCATCATAATCATCGTCAAATGTAGGATTCTCAAAATCGTAACCTTCGGCCATTATTTATTTATTGAATAAAAATATATTTTTATCAAATAAAAATGTCTGCCTACGGAAGTAAACTGAACCCCTATAGAAAACTACGAGAACTTTTTGGTGCGAAAGGAATTCGGCAAAGCGTAGTAATCACTAACAACCCCAGCACTATCGACCAAAACCAGCAGTTGCTTGTGAGATTTCCAAATCTAAGTAATAATGATGTCATCGTCCCAAGAACTGCACGTCTCGCTTTCACTATTGAACTGACCAGCAAAGATTCCAATGCGACAATCTTTCAAAATCTTGGTAGAGCCATCGTGAAGAAAACAACCATTAAAATAAGCGGTAATGAAGTCATGTCAATAGATGACAGCGACATATTTCACTGTTATGTTGACTTATGGAAATCCCCATCTGAGCGGATAAACATGGCCTACCAAGGCATCGGCAAATCAAACATGTTAAAACACAGAGTCGGGGCAGGAAACGCAACAGCTGACGCTGAAGACCAGGCCATTGCTGGCGCCTTCAAGAACAGGTTTTGCATCCCACTGGACTTTGAACTGCTGGAGACGCATATGCCTTTTTACCAGGCCGGGCTCGGTGATAGGCTAGAGTATGAATTAACATTTAATGACTATTACAAAGTAATCAGCTCAACGGATGCCGACAGCAATTATGCCATCAGCAATATCTGTTTAGAATTCGACATGGTAACCGACTCAGAACTTGCACGAACAATCAGACAACAGGTCAGTGGCAGAATGGCGATATTGTATGACCGTATTTTGCGGCACAGAAAAATCACAAAGAAAAAGTCTGATACTCTGTGGAATATCAACTTGAATGTCCCAGCAAGAAGCATGAAGGGGATTTTAATGCTGTTTGAAGACCCGGACAGGACAACCACTGAAGATTTTTACAATCCAAAAATCACAAAAGTTGAAATGACAATAGAAGGCATACCGAATCAACTGTACAGCCAAGGCATGCGGCAGTACCAACAGTGGGACGAAATCAATAAATACTTTGCGCTGACATCCAAACGCGACAAAGAAACCGATAAAGTTGCAAAAGACTTATACTTCAGCGACACTAACATTGAAAAATATCTCACCAAAAGATTCGCTTTATGGCTTGACTTGCGTTCCACGGATGACAACACCTTGCACGGCAGCGGCAGAAGGATTGAAAATGCCAGTGAAGGGATAACAATACAAATTGAAAAAGAACAAGGAGCAGATGAAAATTTAAATATCTACCTTTTTATAATACAAGATGCGCAATCCATTTTGAAGATGGAAGATTTAGTGAAGTCAAATATTGAGTTTCCAAAATATCCACACTCAGCTGTCATCTCGGGTCAAACGGGATGTGGTAAGAGTTTGTTTGTCCTAGATTTACTTGAAAAAGAATACAGAAAAGATAGTCATACTTTGCCCCACCATTGAGTGGAACAAGGCCTACAAAAACCGGAACTGGATTGGTGACGTGCGGCGTCCAAAAGACAAAAGCATAATTATAGTAAATCCTGTGATGTCAGATGGAACAGAAAGACTCCAAGAACTGCTGCGTTATTTTTTTGATAATTTTGCTGGCCGACCCACATTGTACATCATCGATGACTGCTCTGCAACAAAAGAACTTACAAAGAAAAAAGACATGCTCTCACAGCTAGCATTTTCCGGCAGACACGCAGAGCAAAGCGTCTGGGTCATTTCTCAAAGATATATTTCTGTCTTGAAAGACCTTCGAGAGCAGGCAAAATGGGTCTGTATGTTTTACACCAAGGACAGAGATAGTTTTGAACATTGCTTGAGGGAAAATGATGTTGTTCCTGCGGATGAAAGGCAGAAAATAAAAAAAGAACTATCTGAGGTTAAACACCGTAAATTAATATTAAAAACTGACCAACCAACTGGGTATTGGTTAATGGATTAGCTAAAAGCAAATATAACAATGCTTAAAGCAAAATATAGCGCAAAAATAGCAATGCTTTAAGCAAAAAGCAATGCTTAAAACAAAAATAGCAATACTAAAAATGATACTCGAACTAATAACAATTGCTTCTGCCGCTGTTAATATCTCAGTCGGATGTTTGATTTTTTTCATTTATTTTAAGTTAAAATATATTTTCCAAAATATGAAAATGAACGCTGAAGATCTATTAGAAAATATTTCACTAGATACACCAGCTGAACGCCAAGATGTGCCAAAACGAGAGAGACTTTCAGCCATTATAGCCGGAGGTGGAAGTCGGCAATATTTAGGGCGTGAGTTACAACTCTCAGACATAGATGAAATGACGCCCCAAGAAGTTGATAAGCTTTACTGCAGATATGAAGCCAGGCTTGGTGCAAGTATGACTAAGACGTTGGGCAATTCTTTTATTAATTTATATGTTATGGGGGTGTCAAAGTATTTCAATGTGATCAACCCACCTAAGCTATTAGAAGATCTAGAAGAAGACCCATTTATCAATCATGCTCTGACAAGCGTTTGCTGTGAGCTGTATTATAAGTATGGAATGTACCTGGCTCCATTTACAGCAATGCTAACAACTGCAAAGCATCTTAATTTTAACAAAAATAAAAATGCCATAGAAAAAAATGAATCAGGAAATTCAGGAAGCTCCCAGAGTGAACCCCAGAGTGAACCCCAGAAAAGTGAAGGTCCACAAAAACGTGAAGAACCCCTAAAAGAAAAAAAACAAAAACGTGTCGCGGCTGGTAAAAAAGGCGCTGAAGCCAGATGGAAACAAAAACAAGCCCAAACCCTGCAAGCTGAACCAATCAAAATAACAAGAGAGCCACAGCTACCAGAGCGGCAACCAACAGTGACTGTTTATAAGAACTATATTCCGCTCTGTGTGATGATCGGAGCTGTAGGCGTTGGTATTTACATGATTTACAGTAAAACTGAAATAAAACAACCTCAATCACAACCTAAATCACAACCTAAATCACAACCTAAATCACAACCTAAAATACCTGAGATACAAACGTCGATAGACCCTTTTGAAATGAGATAATTAAAATTAAAAAAACTATATTTTCACAAAAAAAATGGCAGCCATTGACGGTAAACAAATTGCAAACATGCTTTATCATGCCGGAGTAGAAACTCTTCTCACTGTTGGGTACTCAGAACTTGGCAAGAAACTCTTGAGAAGACCTGCACCAAAAGTGGATTTTAATATGGGTGATATTGGAATGCTTTCTATTGATATACTGCTGGCGATGGCCACACGCGATATGTTGATTAAGCAGGGTATTATTCCAGCGGATATTATGAAATAATTTCTGTTTTAAACTTTTTTATCACGATAAACAAAATGGCTAGTGCAGTAGCGATGATGTTAGGAGGTGCCGTGGTCAATGCCTTGGCGTTCACAGGAAGTAATTTTTTATTCTCAAAATTGGGAAAAAAACAACGATGCTGAGGCGGAAAGAGAAAGGCATGATAAAGCAGTCGAACAATTAGAAGCGGCTCAAGCAGCTTGGAGCAAAAAAAGAACCCAGAGATTGGATTTTATCAATGAGGAAATACAAAAAGAACATCATGCTGAGCAGACGTTTGACAATGTTGATCAGGCTATGAAACAATACTATTACATTACTGGCAAAAAACTTGACCCACTTCCTCAGGAGCCAAAGTTGAGTGATTATTATGCACCATCCCCAGATCAGCAAAACCGTGAATTGTTGTTTATTGTTGCGGGGATGGCAGCAACCGGGTTTTTGGCTTATAAGTTGATATAAATTTATTATTTTTTTAGTCTTAAAATTGGAATAAAAAAATAATGGAAAAGATTTACTACAGCCCAAAGGGGTTCTGGAAAGGGCTCCCCGCAGTAGAGAAACTAGCAAAAGAAGCAAAAGTCAGTAAAAAGCAGGCGCTTGAATTTTTAAAAAAGCAGGCGGTGTGGCAAATATATTTACCCGCACCAAAGAAAATAATACGGCCCAGGTTTGATGCGTCCACCCCAAATGAAATTCATCAGGCAGATTTGTTGTTTTTGCCGCATGATACAGTCAACCGCAAGACATACAAATATGCGCTGACAGTCGTTGATATTGAAAGCAGATATAAAGAGGCGGAGCCTCTGACTTCAAAAGACAGCAAAGAAGTTGCGAAGGCGTTTGAAAATATTTACAAGCGAAAGCTGAACTTTCCCAAGCTTCTACAGGTAGATCCGGGCAGGGAGTTCATGGGCTCTGTGACACAGCTGATGGCGAAACACAACGTAAGTATCAGACGTGGCAGGAAAGAGATCCACAGAGACCAAGCTTTGGTTGAGAGGTTCAACAGGACACTGGCTGAAAGGCTTTTTGGTTATCAGTATGCGAAGGAATTGGAAAATCCGCACAAACGCAACAGAGAATGGGTAAAAAGATTACCGGAAGTGATCAAAGCCATAAATGCGGAGACGAAAAAACCCCTCCAGTGAAACAGAAACGGACTGTAGGGAACCCTATTTGTCCTGATGCCACTGTAAGATATTTATATCAACCTGGAGAACAAGAAGGGGGCGTACGCCGTGCCACGGACCCAATATGGAGTGTCAGTATTCATAAGATAAGTCATCACATTGTTCTGCAGGGCATCAGGGTTTATTATTTAATGCCGCCAGCTCCGCAGAGAGGTTTCGTAACAGAAGAACTGCTTATTGTTCCTGCTGATACCCAAACGCGTATGTTGTGATGCCGTCTGGGGCTATCCAGCGTTTCGTGTCTAGCGGTGAGAGTGTTGTTTTGTTAATTGTAAGGCCGTAGATCTGGTGCTTTTTGCTTCTCAGCATATTCATTTCGTGGCTGTATGTTTTCCGGTTGAATAGTGCATCTTTGTAGTTTGCAAAGTTGATTTGTTTATTGATGACATATTTCTTGACACCTTTTGCTTTTTTATCAGCTGCTCATCAGCCAGCAGAATGGAGTACATCTTGGGACGCAGCCCGATATACTCAGCTATGGGGGTACTTTGACAATCGTCCTTAAACTTGCCAATTTTTTTCTTGTTTTGCTCACTATAGAGCGGGTGATCCTTGGGGTAATCTGAGAAGTCATACTGGGTCCTCATGGTTGCCATATCAGCATATACATCTGGCGTTTTTAGGTCGACCAGCAGGCTGTCTGTGTCGGTGTACAGCAAAGTACAGTTTCTGCCATACTTCTGTTTCAGTGTATTGTAATACCAATCATACATCAGATGCTTGGATAAGTCCAAGACACACATGTCAACATATACTGGTTTGTTTAGTTTCAAGCGAGTCTTGTGTGTATGCAGGGCTGATAATTCATCAGAAAATATGACAGCCCGGTTGTAATTGGGTTTAGCGATTATTTTTCTTATCTGCTCTTTTTCTTTATCACCGCCATTTGTTCGGACAATTTTTATATCAACTCGCTTCCGGAGGTTTTCGCAAGTTTTACCAAATACCGAATTGTTCATGAGTTTGTAGAAGTCTTTCTCAAAGGGTGATTTGGCTTTTTTTCTGAATTCTGTGTTCATGCGAATATATGGTTCCATCCACGGCGCCTCGTTGAATTCTAATATTCTGTGGATTTTCTTGAGTTTCATTCCGAGGGACAGGTATAGCTGCAGATTTCTGTAATGCAAAACATATTTATTTTTGTCTCTGAGATTTGGGACCAGCTTCTCGGTGTTGAGCATACTGTTATTTTCAAGAAGGTATGACTGGTAGTCAGACAACCATTCTTTTTTTACTTTTAATCGCTCCGGGGCAAGTGGGTAGTCATTATGCAAGTCATGGAGCTCGGCTGGATATTCTAGGTCTACTTCTAAGATGCAGCCCTTGCCTGGTTCATCCGGCGGTTTATCAACCCATTTAAAACCAGAATAAGGTAGGGGCTGACTCATAGCCCAGCCATAGAGATTATTTGCATCGTAATACATGATGTGGTTGTGCTGTTCGTTTTTATTATATCCAGGTACGCCAGGGTTGTTAGCCTTAGCGTGTCTTTTTGAGGTCATGCTGACACCGCCACGCATCCCTTTTTCTATGAATAGATGCTGATCGTAGTCAGTCAGGAGCTCCAGTTCAGTACCGGTGTATTTGAGTAAAGCGTCCCAGGATAGGCCAGGGGCTGTATAATAATGCAGCGGATCCAGTTTGTATGCATTTATACAAGTTCTACGGAATGTTTGGAATACGTCTGCCAGCAGAGTCACATCTGTTTTTAGATAGAGATCATGGTAATCTCCCAGCGTCTCGCAGCTGAAAGTTTCCCATACTTTCTGGGCATGTTGGTAATCTTTCTCGGATATACTCTCATCTGTTAGGCTGCTGTGGAATTTCTCAATAGGCGGCAGCTGAGTCTCCAGGAACCGGTCAAATGAATCCATATATTCGTATGGGTAAACGCCCTTTTGTAATAATATATCAATGTCTGTTGACTGGTGGTTTCCGGTTGGGCCGGGAATATCATAACCTTCATCCATTTCTTTTAAGGTGAACTCGATGCCGCAACCTTCTAACACATGGCCAACACTTGATGAGCAAGCTTTAAGAATACCGGCAATATCGGACACATTAGTCTTGTAAATCATAAGTCCATCAAAAACAAGAGAAGCAACCTCGATGCCTTTTCCATTTAAGTAATCGAAAGCAGCCATCAACGCTTTGTTTTCCAACCGGCACAGTATGTGGTTAATCGTGGATCCTTCCAGAGTGTAATTTGTATGTTTTGTTTTCTGTGCATGTTCATACATCTCCGGATTAAGCTGGACAACAGCGTTTATGATACTGCGCATTCCAGTATAATAATCGATGAACCACCGTGGATCATCTGGCTGCAGATTTTCTTGCTTGCCATTCATTATTGCTAAGAGAATTTTTTTTGCTTCATCCCGGGTGATGCCGCGGTTCTTCATGAGATCCTGCAACATGGAATCACGGTGCTTGATGTAAGCATCCAGGGCTGCGCAGTTTATCTTGTGTTTGTGACAGTACCAGGAAAGTAGCGTTGGGTGCGCATTTTTCATGTCGATGTCAAACATGCTGTCCTTGCATATTGTATGACGGATTTTCCGGCTCATATTTTGAATGCATGGCTTTTCAGCTGTCCAGTATCGACCAAACCCATGTCGCTGCATGACATTGGTCGTTCTCCATTCTGGTTTAACATGGAGAGATAATTACGAAGCAAGCTCAGCTGAGTTTCCTTGTCAGTATTTTGTCCATCCTGGAAACTGCTGCCGAGGTCAAACTGGTTGCTGTGATCTAATATGTAGGCTAGCTTACGCCTGTCGACTCACTCCCGCAGAACGATGGGTCGACTATCTTCAGAACTAAAGCTGCCGTAAAGTCTTTTCTTGATTGGCTGGGGATTAAATGTCTTCTGGGTGATTTTAAAGTCATTTTTGTCAGTTGCATCAACTAACTTTGCCAAAGATGATGCCATAAACTGAAAGCTGTCCAGAAATTTAAGTTGACCAACGCTGAAAGAGATGTATTTTTCTGTGTTGTTTGGAATGCACGATAATCTGCCCGAGATTTTATCAATCTCTTGCATGATTAAATGGCTGTCATATCCTTTGAGATTGTGCAAAACAACAGGGATGGGTGTTACCCACGGTTTTATAGCAAGTTTAAGGTTGCAGAGTTTATGAGCAGCAGCTCTAAAGTGGCCTAGGATTCTACAGTGATCACGTACTTTGGGATTTTTTTCATCGTTGAATTCTTTCTGGCAGATCCAGCATTGTGTTGCAGACTGGAAATCCATCTCATTTTTCTCCGACATGTGTAGGGGCTTCGGCTTTGCAAATACATTATTATTTATATTGACTACTTCCCGTTTCAGGGATTTCAAGAACTTCTCCACGACATCTTTACCTCTGTAAATTCTTACACCAGATGATACACCATCATATCTAACAACCTGATATCCATAGCCGCATGCTTGATGTTTGCTTTTGATTTCAGATTTATCCCCAGCTGCCACTTGATGCGGTTTTATTATGCTTTCAAAATCGGCATATATGACGAAAGGCACCTGCATCTGTTTATGGTAATTTTTAAACTTTATTTTTCCCCCGGGGCTGGCATTACAATCTTAGTTGCTCTGCCATTGATGCCGTAACATTCATCTTTGTGGCTGATTAGTAGGTCTTCACGGGAAAACCCGTAGAGACAGCGGTCGCAGAAGTATGTTTTACCTTTGTATTTGTTCTGGTCGTATAGCAGCCTGGACAGGTATTTTACCCAACAATAATGGTAATTGTCTTTTTTGTCATGGAGCAACAGCAGGTTGATCCGTGGCATTTCACTCGGCTGCCCGGAAATATGATATGGGACAACTGTCTGCTCATAGCCATATACATTGATGGCGAGATTGTTTTGTTTCTCTACTTTGTAAATTTGTGATACTGGTGTAGGGAAGTCAATTCCTTCAAAGTTTAAATTGTCTTGTTTTGGATAGCTGTATGGGTTGTTGAGATTATTTTTAGCTGGAAATAAAGCTGACCTTAAGGCCCATCTAAGGCATTCTTGGTCTTGATTTTTCACATTGATTATTGCCTTTTTATTAGCCAAGACCTCAGGAAGTGGAAAATATGATGAGCCCTTGAGTGGCTCATATTTAGCGATGTTAAGGTACAATGTATTGCATCTATCAATCATCCAGCCTGAGCCTTCCTTAGTGAATTTTTCGATTTTCTGCTCAATTGCCGAAACTGCCTCATCGTAAAAGGCGAGAATTTCTTGAGGAGACAATGTGGCATACTGATTGCTGTAGAATGTCCCCTGTGTATTCTTCTTATCTTTGAAAAAGTCAACAATAAGTCCAAACTGCCATTTTAGACCGGATAGTTCTTGCAATTCAGCGGTGAGCTTGTTTTTTATAATAGTTTTCTTATTTTGAAACATTTTCATGGGGTCTTTATATTGTTTAACAGAAATTTCATGCGCTCTGAGATAGCCACATTTGGTTTTGTCCACAAGCCGAAATGGCGCTTCTATAGCTTTAATTTTATCTTTAAGTTCATTTATAACATTTTTCTGTTTCTCAGCAATTGCCTTCCTTTGTTTTCTTAATTTCTTTTTTCTACGTCGTTTTTCTCTCACCTTGTCTATGAGAGTTTTTTCTTGGGTTTTTTCTTGAGGCTGCGACGCCTGTGGTGCATTGTTCAATGCTTTCAATGCACTGTTTAAGGCATCACCGTCAATAATTCCGTTGTCATAAAGCATAAGAAGTTTTTGAACGTGTTCTGACATTTCTTTTTCTAATACTAATCAGTTGTCTAATAGGAAAGTTGTCTATATTTTTACCTAGAAAATCCAAAACAAAAAAAATCTATTAAAACAGGCCAACACCAGCTGGTTCATAATTATCTTGTATTTGTCTGAGTAACTTTTTTTCTGCACGCGCCCTCTTGTTTTTGATATTCTGCTGATTTGATCGACATTTTTTGCATACGCCTTTACCTTTTGTGAACAATTCTTCGTCTTTCAAAAGTTCGCAAAGTCTGCAGTGTTTCATCTTTTAAAATATAAAATAGTTGTCTAAATAGGCCGTCAAGATTGACAACTAGTGATTTATATTTTGAAGAAAATCAATGTATGTATCGTCCCTTGGACTGATTAGATAAATTGACGGATCATTCGATAAATACCTTTTCAAAATTAATAATGAGATAAAAAGTAACAGGCCCTGTTACCAAAAACGGAAATGATCAATTGTGCGCGCGCACACAGATAATCAGCTGACTTCATATCTTTAGTGGGTAAACTGATAATCACTATCAAAGTTTATTTGCCCCAAAAACTATTAAGATAAATCATTTCAGATATCTCATCCACTACATAAACTATGTGTTATATCAATTTCCCGTTTATGCGTTTCAAATCTGGATACCGTATATTATGGAAATAAGACCTGGTCATGGTTTGTACTGGATTAATTATACCACTATGGAATATATTTGACTTCAAATTTTGATATCCATATTCGCGAACCTTGGAAATTACGATATACTATGGAAATAAGGCCTGGTCTTGGTTTGTACTGGATTAATTATAACAACATGTGGTCTGATTGTGACCTTAGCGAATTTGGATATCCAGATTTGAAGGTTAGTGAAACGATATATTGTGAAATTAGGCCTGGTCTTGGTCTCTACTGGCTTAATCATAAAACATATGTACCATATATTGTGAAATTAAGCCTGGTCTTGGTTTGTACTGGCTTAACTATTAATAGTATATTGTAAAACCCCTATTTTTACTCTACTATCAGGGATTCCCTGGCGGTTACACATCGATAAAATTTATTTCTTATAATAGCAACTTAACCCAGCGGACGCATGACGTCAAAATGACGTCAAAATGACGTCATATTTACGTCGTTGCGACGTGATGACATCGCATGGACGTCAATAGATACACAGTGTGCCCGCTGGGATTTGTCCATCCGATTGTTTTTTTTTTCTGCTTTATATGCCCTAGAAGGAACTTCGGTGGCATTTTGAAATCGCACTGTCTGTCCGTTTCGTCAGTCCGCCCGTGACAAATCGTGACTCTGCGATAACTTAAACCGAACAGAAAACACGGTACCCAGCAGGCACATGACGTCGTATTGACGTCTGATGCGACGTCATAACGTCGCATGACCTCAATACGACGTCGTTGTGATGTTGTGTGCCCGCTGGGTAGGCCCTTTTTGGATAGGCTACGTCGTTTATGGAAGCAAGGGAGAATGCAAAACAATGGTCCGCAATTGAAAAAATGGTGGTAACATGACATGGAGGTGTGTCTATATATGGATCAAACATGGTTTTCCATGCGTTAACGTTTGCAAGGTCCCGAGGGAGAAAGCCGAGGTTTTCAGCATCCGCCCAGTCTGATCAGAGTCTTTGCTTTCCGCATGGAGGTAGCTCAGTCCCTTAGCTACCCTTTAAACGCATAGCAAAGATTCTGATCAGACTGGGCGGATGCCCAGGCTGATCTGAGTCTGGGCTGGGCGCACAACCACATTGTTGGTTTTCTCGTGCCGCAGCTCATATACGCCAAACCATAAACGGCACATGGGAGAAAAGTGCAGTGCCAGCTCAAATGCTGCAGAACGCGGTTCCTCCTTAAAACAAAATAAAATGGTAAATGAACTAAACCAGACGCCCCTTAAATCACAATTGGACTCATTCAATGTATAAGGATGGAAAAGTCCACTGGGCATATAAATGAGTTCATTCATAATCGACAAGTATAAATGAGCCATGACACGAGAAATCCAACAAAGTGCTTGTGCGCCCGGCGCAGACTCAGATCAGCCTGAACATCCGCCATGTCCGATCAGACTCTTCGCTTAACGCTTAAGGTTAGCTAAAGGTCTAAGCTACCTTCATGCGGACAGCGAAGAGTCTGATTGGACTAAGCGGATGCACAGGCTGATCTGAGTCTGCGCTGGGCGCACAGCCACTTTGTTGGTTTTCTAGTGTAGCTGCTCGTGTTGAATTATCATAAATCATGCAGGGTCACAGTGTTACATTGCCATTTGTTATTATTATACTTAAAAATAAAAACTCTCAAGTTTTTATATTATTATTCCGGCCGACATAGCAACCACCATGACCACTGTAGAGATCTATTTAATTCCGTACGGATTATTTCGCGCCAGACAGACATCTAATTTTTCCATTCCTCTCCTACCCGGAGCTATCTTACTTAATCAAAATTTGAGCCGCGACGCGAGAAAACCAACAAACTAGTTGTGCGCCCAGCGAAGACTCATCCGACCAGTCTGATCAGAGTCTTCGCTGTCCGCACGGAGGTAGCTTAGACCCTTAGCTACTGTACCATTTAAGCCCTTAGGAAAGACTCTACCCAGAGTAGGCGGATGACCAGGCTGATCTGAGTCTGCGCTGGGCGCACAACCACTCAGTTTGTTTTCCTGTGTCGCGGCTCATTTAATATATCAGATCTTGAGTTTAACCCAATCATGCCAAGTGGTTTCTTTTATCATTTTGTTTTAGATGAGTCAATTAGGGGATAACTGTATTCAAAATTGTCATCTGGGGAGGTAAATCGTCGGTTTTATGGTCGGAAATTTTGTTTTACGGCGACGCGCCAGCGGAGACGTAAAACGAAATTTGCGACCATAAAACCGACGATTTACCTCCCCAAATGAGTTATCCCCATTCTAATGCATTTTTTCACATTATCACCATTCAAAGTGTACTTCTTTGCACTCATTGCAAGCGCTTTTAGCAGCGTATGACCAAACGTCAGCCAATGAATAGCGATATTACGTAATGACGTCGGGTTTCCGATGTAGTATATCGCAGGATTTACTGTCGTAAATTTTTGACGTTATCCGAGCAGACGTCGCGTTGCATACGCAAGTGCATTAGAATTGTCATTTAAGGGATGTCTGGTTTAGTGTATTTCTATCATTTTCATTTTATTCTAAAGACAAATGACCATTTGTCATATGCAAATAATGTAGACCTTGAACACGCGCCGCAGTTTGCGAAGTCTGATCAGGATCTGCACATATTTTCCAATGTCCCTTGTACTGAAAGCTAGATATAACAGCAATCAAACTTTGCAAATAAGTTAAGGCATTTAAGTTATCTCCCTTTGAATTCAACAGGGTCTGGTTGTTCAAAACTAACTACATTCGTTAGTTAACGTTTCGTTTCTTTAATATCTCAAATACGCCAATATGTTTGGCTGAAAAAAATGTGCGGAGCTTTTGCATTGCAAACACTTTTCACATTTTTTCAACAAAAATATTTGTGTACTTTATAACAAAGTCAGAAAACACTTAACGAGTTGACCTCTTAACGAGCTGGTCAGGCTAACGATGCTTTGAGAGACCGCAATATTCACAGAACGCATTTTTCACACACGTGTGATGAATACGGTCGTATTCTTCACATTTTGCCAGAGTGACAAATGCGTTCGGATTTTATTGCGATTTTTAATAGAAACGCATTTTTCACAGATACGACAAGGAAAGCTTGAGAATGAACGATTTGTTATTCCTTTCCAGCTACCACGATGAGTTGAGCCCAAACTGCACTGAGCCTTCGGCTCTTGGGAAGTTTGTAGGAAAAGCAGTCCTCGCTGTCCGTCGTCCGTCGCCTGACGTCTTCTGTCAACACCTTCAAGCTATTATATCTCTTAAGCGTCTGGCGGGCGACTGGAACCTGCGTTCTTCTGCGCGGAAGAGCAGAGCAGATTTCTAGTCTTTTTTTTGTTTACTGTACCGTTTTTGTTCGTCCACAACTTTCATAATTTCAGGGTTATAAAAATTCAAGAAGTGAAAAATGCGTTTTTGTGATATTTTGCCATATTTTAGGGGTGTTGCATGCGTTTGGAAAATTACGTTTTCATGGTACATATCGAACGCAAATTTCACAGATGTGTGAAAAATGCGTTCGAATTCTGTGAAAAATGCGACCGGGTTTGTCACACGTGTGAAAAATGCGACCGGACTTTTCACACATGTGAAAAATGCGTTCTGTGAATATTGCGGTCTCACAATGCTTTGAACAACTTGGCCCAGAACTTCATTTTCATTTTTTTATCGTTCCCATGATTCCCTTCTAGTGTGGACTTTTGTAACCTAAACTGCGATGTATGCCAATCCTTTTTATAGACTTTTTCGTCTTATTTTTTTCACAAATAATCCGAAACCACAAGACAACAAATACGTAACTGCACGTGCCAAACGAATATGGCCGCCTCTTGTACGCAGCCGCCAATGGTATTAAGCCCAAGCCCAGATCTAGACCATAATTAACTGGTGGGGCTCTCTCTGCACATCTGGTGGGGCTTAGGGCCCAAAGAAAGAGGCCATCATCAGGGTTCCATATAAATAGAGTATTCGATGAAAATATCAAGAAAAGATCATGGTTACCTTTAAATATATTTTGTGGCATCTTATTGGAATCGCCTCGGCGAGGCGATTCCAATGAGATGTCACAACATATATTTCAATCTAACCTTATGGAATATCATCTCAAATTACCATCAAGTGCTCCAAATTACCTACATTCCTGCATTATATTGGAAAAAGAGCCCCAGGTGGCAGGGCTTAAGCTCAAAAGCCCTACCCCTGGATCCGGGGCTGCAAGCCAGTACTCATGTTATGCACAGCTGATCGCGTATTAACAACTGACTTGAACCAAACAAGCTCGGAAAACCGGCTTACCCAAGAGTGATGACCTAACGGATATCGGAACTATATTGTTAGCGGCCATCTTGACCTAAATAATTGTTTTTGCTTAATTAAAGTTTTCAAACATTGACACAGCCAAGTATCTAGTCGATGTTATACGGGAGGATGTGTTTATTACTAGTGGAATTAACCATAACAAACGTGGTCAAGCTGTAAGCAGTTCATTAGCACAGACGTCCACATAAGAGATTGTACACTACAAAAAATCCGTAGATACCTGGCAACCAGCTGTCAGTCCATTTCCAGTTATTTTACGGGCGCCCGTAAACACTGGCAGGAATCATCACACAGAGTAGGGTAGAATAAGACAGGTATTGTTTGGGTCATATAGCCCTTCAACACTTTAAGTCTCCATAGTCCTATCAGTGGTAAAATCGTTTAAACTCAAATCATTGTAAAAAGCAGGTCAACCTTCGCGTTTGGTAATAAAATGAGGGTTGGTGCGCATATATTGAGTCATATAACTGACAAAAAGGAAAGAAAACAAGTTTTTGAAAAAGACATTAGCTCCACAAAATACAATTTCCTGGTCTGGTTATCCATCTAGCAGTGCTATATAAACATAGGCGGGATAGTGATTAGGGCTCCATGCCTGTACATTGTATTTTTACTATTTTATTCAATATATTGAAATCGAAACTAGGTCATTTTAGTTGCCAACTAAAATGACCCAAATAAGTTTTCAACGCTTTTTATGTGAAACTCAATGATGTTTTATTTGTTTAAAGCTGGCTTATCACGGTCATCGTTTGTGATTTGGAATAATTCATCACACTTAAATTCACAAAAATGGAGAAGCTAAAAAGAAGGGCGTGTAAACTTATACTAGGTAGCAGTTATTATTCCTTGCAAAACGCTCGTACCCAGTTAATTATGCTTTCGTATGAAGAGACTCTTTTTATACACAAAGCCATTCTACTGTATAAAATTTCTACAAACAGTGCTCCTATCTACTTGACAGAATTGTTACAGATGAGAGGTAGAAACAGCAGCATTCAAACTACGCATCTAAACCTCAGGTCGGTGTCTAATAAAAACATGGTTATACCTAAACCAAAGATTAATCTTTTTAAAGGCAGCTTTTCGTACTCCGGTGCAATGGTTTGAAATTGTATTCCTTTAAGTATAAAAAATAGCCATCAGAGGAGATGGCAAATCCCCCGACCGAAGACCCCCATGGGCCATGGTAAAAAGGGTACACTTCAAAACACATATTAGTAATATATTGTCGTTCTTTTATGCTTCTGATTGACATTAACTGTTAACAGATGCATGATTATCTAACACTCAGACTAAAACAGTATGCTTGACTGCTAAAAAGAGGTAATATCTCAAACAGCCACCATAAACACAAATGTATAGCATACGATACATTCAACTTTCAAAATGTGTAAATAACTTCTAAAGTACAAGTCCTACAAACGTAATTTTGAGCTCTCTAGTATGTGAATTTGGACAAAGAATCCAAATCTGGAAAAAAAAATATTTTTTTTGGGTGGGGGGGGGTGCGGGAGGGGACACGGGAATGTGGAGGGGTCAGAGAGAGTTAGGAACACTGATAAGATATCACAGCATGATCATCAATATTCTAAAAGGTACTCGGTTATTCAAATTCTGGAGCTGCCAGGGTTATACAGTTATGGAGCAGAGACTCAAACAGCAGCTCAAACTACCAAAGGGAAATAACTCACAAAGTATAAAAGCAAGAGTAATCATTCATGTATGAGACAAATTGTCATGACCCGTTCTGCATATCTGTGAAGTATCATGAAAATATTTCAAAAGGTATTCAAGCTATGGAGCGGACACCTAAAGTCATCAAAGGGAAATAACACCAAAAGTAAACAAGCAAGAGTTGTCATTCTTGTTCCCAACACATCATCATGAACTGTTCTACATATCTGTGAAGTATCATGAAAATATTCCAAAAGGTATTCAAGTTATAGAGCGTACACGAAATCACACCTAAAGCCATCAAGGGGAAATAACTCAAAAAGTAAGAAAGCAAGAGTTGTTATTCTTGTTCGCGACACATTGTCATGACCTGTTCTACATATCTGTGAAGTATCATGAAAATATTCCAAAAGGTATTCAAGTTATAGAGCGGACACGAAATCATACCTAAAGTGATCAAGGGGAAATAACTCAAAAAGTATGAAAGCAAGAGTTGTCATTCTTGTTCGCGACACACCGTCATGACCTGTTCTACATATCTGTGAAGTATCATGAGAATATTCCAAAGGGTATTCAAGTTATAGAGCGGACACGAATCTGCCAAAAAAATCACACCGAAAACTATCAAGGGGAAATAACTCCAAAAGTAAGAGAGCAAGAGTTGTCATTCTTGTTCGCGACACATTGTCATGACCTGTTCTACATTTCTGTGAAGTATCATGAAAATATTCCAAAGGGTATTCAAGTTACAGAGCTGACACGAATCTGCCCAAAAAATCACCAAAGGGGAGATAATTCAAAAAGTACAATTGCAAGAGTTACCATTCTTGTACGCGACACATCGTCATGACCTGTTCTACATAACTGTGAAGTATCATGAAAATATTCCAAAGGGTATTCAAGATATAGAGCGGACAAGAAAATGTTTACGGGCGGACGGACGGACAGACGGACGGACGGACGCCAGGCTCATCGCTATATCCCCCAAACCTTTCGGTCGGGGGATAAAAATTCAAATTCCCTCGAAGCAGTCACGAAAAAGTGTTTAAAATGGATGAAACGTGAACATGATTCTTAAAGACAATCATCTTAATTATTTGTATTTCATATACCTCCATCGCCATAATCAAACAAATTCACATGATATATGATATGTTTCCGGAAATTCATACTCATTGATTTGTAGCATTTCTTGTATTCTTATATGCATTACTTTGTTTGTGCATATTCATGTAACTTTTTGAGGGCCTCGAGGAAGATTGGCTTCGGCCAACTGAGCTACCCCCGATAAATAAAGTCGTTACTTACTTACTTACTATTTACAATGACGGACCTATAGTGAGAAGCTTGCAGTGATATGTCATGATAATTTTTTTCGTGCTGATAGAGCAATGGGGCCTTTAAAGGTAATTTTGAGTGCGGTCAGTTAAAGATTTACGCCCTTTATAATAATAACAAAAATGATTTGATGAAATATTTCATGCGATACCTCCGACATGGTCTAACTATACATTTGAAATAGAGTTTAGATAATAATAATATTTGAGAAAATGGACTTTAAACAAAAAATAAGATAAATTTTTGTACAATCGCGGACCGCGGATGAAATCGCATTATTGGACAAAAATAATTTATTCATACGTAACAATCACGTGCACGAATAAGAAAAATACCTCTACATGATCACATGACACACGTGGTCAAAATCGATATTCTTACAGGCCGTGAGGAAAAAGGTAATTTGCATTTTAATTTGAAGATTATTTTTCATTCCACATTTATCGAATAAACATGCATTTCCTCAAAACTTTAACGGCTAATTATGAGACTATTACATATTGTCTAACGAAATTTTGTTAAAATATTTGTTTCTAAAAACATGAAATAAACGAGGGAGACAGCCTTTAATACAGCTCTATCATATCGTGATTTCAAGAAGACGCCCGCAAAAATAACGGGAAATGGACTGGCAGCTGGTTGCCAGATATTCTACCGTAAAATCTACGGATTTTTTTACAGTGTAGTAAAGTGTTTGATTTTTTTTCACTTTAGTAGAGTCATGCCCTATGTACTAGGATCAGATGTTCTTGTAGGCACCGCATCAGCACCTTGTGTTATAACCCTCTTTATTTTGTACTGACGAAAAAACTTGCCAAGTTTTATCAAGAGTCGTTCACATATCTCCGCTATGACGTAGGTTATTTCTCACTTTATTACCGATTATTGTTTATGGGATTTTTCGTTCTCTCTGAAAATAATTGAGAGAAATTGGAGATTTTTTTCCGAAAGAGTGCCATGTTCAGTAAAGAACAACAGAACAGAACAAAACCTTTATTTCCATCTCAGATCATAGTACATGATATATGAGACAACGTCCCAAAAAAATAGCTAAAACATTACAGTAAAGAAAAATCCTCGTTGTTGTTAAGGTATGATATCACTCGCGATCCTTGCTCTACAATCTACACTCTTGCTAACGACATACTATAGAATAGCAAGTTTGTAACACAACCTTGACTCAGTAGAGCAATAATATACTGAACAAAAGAAGAAACGTTACATACATTGAAAAACTAACTTTTGATTTTCTATCCCTGCAACTTCACATGAACTGGCGTGATTTAAATATGGATTGGTGATGAGTGTAATCATAATAGTGACTTCTTTGTTCAAGTTGTCAGCCTTGGATAAATTTATAAATTTGAATAAGGTGTTCCTTGAAAAAATGATTTGAATGTTGATGTATCGTTTCTTTTTTTGTTCAGTATATATTTAGCTGTCCGTATTAAGAATATTCATGACTGCTAATTTAGTAATACGAAAATGTTTTGGAACGAAAGCTCTGTTATAAAGAGAGCCCGCTGTACATACAGCTGATCTCTTCAGGTGTGTAGGTAACCGCCATAGATTTCCGAGATTGTCATATGTGTGCCTTTCTGTTTCTTTCCATGTAAAACGTTGCCCTCCTAAAAAGGGTCTACTCTCAAAGGAAAGAATTTGCTGCTCTAGCAGCAAATTCTTTCGTTTTAGAGCTGACCCCTATTCGGAAGGGAGCAAACATGACATTGGCAGAGTTGCTTCCCATGAAAGTCTATTTAGTCACCTTAAGCAAGACAGCTGATATCGTGACAAAAATTGATCTGATTTTACCAATTTTCATTTTTACATGTTCTAGTGAACAGCCCAAAAACAAAAATCCAGGAGTATACTTACGAATGGCCCGCTCCACTCATCGTGGCACCAAAACATCCCCAAAATATCAGAATACTAAAATGACACAGCATTGTATCAGGAGGCAGAAGAACCAACAGTATACCGTGCAAGGTGACCTCCAAAAATTGTCTGTCGGACGCTAAGTTCGCTAACCCAGCAAACTAGTCAGGCTTAAGATGAGAGTAAAAAATATTGCGCGTCAAGAGAACACGAATGTTTGCGCATGCGACTGGCGACGGCACAGCTCGGAGTCGGCTGATTCGTTTATTCCTGCCATTCTTTGTATTTTTCAGGATTTACGGACTGTCGAATCCTGCAGGGAAGACGCTAATCAGACAGCGTGGACGCGCAAATTGATGTGAGACAAACGTGCTCGCATATATCGTAAAGGCCTTTTTTCTCGAAAACGAAAATCGATTTTTACAGATTCATTGCGTCAGTTGAAAATTTTGCTTTCGGGGAGTTTGATAAAAGAAGCAAAGTTAACATAACAAAACATGACATAACTTTTTTACGGCATTTTACACATTACATAATCACATATAACTGGCTTGGGAAAGTCCTTACGCCGCATGCGCATAATAAAGATCCAAATCAGTCTGTGCATCCACTGGGAACAGAATCTCCGTCAACCTTAGTTAATTAAATGAAGATAACCTACCCTACAAAAGCGCAAACAACCCTTTTCTCAGGGATTTAGGGCCTTTAGAGTGGGGCTGAGAGAGAGGTTCTTATACATTTATAAAAACGATCTGCCCATATCTGAACCTCGAAACGACAAAACTAACAAAATGGCATATGCGCCCAGCGAAGAATCAGATCAGCCTGGGCATCCGCCCAGTCTGATCAGAGTCTTCGCTGTGCGCTTAAAGCGTAGTTAAGGGTCTAAGCTACCTCCATGCTGATCTGAGGCTTCGCTGGGTGCACATATCACTTTGTTGGTTTTATCGTGTCGCTGCTCATATGTACTTTCTATCGGCGCAAAAGTGGACCAATTAGATTTGCCCAACGTTAAAGGTATACTCCCTCGTATTTCATAACCACAAAAGAATTAAACGGATTAGTTGTATGCAACACAATTAAGAATTGTGCAAAAAATCTTCATCCAAAAAGTCTTTGGTACGGAGGCAGAGACGATATATCATTGCGAACCCTTCTTGAATATTCATGAACATTTTTTCGTCATAAATTGATTGACTCCCACATGGGAATAAAAAGGCGTTTCTGCAAGCACGCTTTGCATTTTATGAAAAGTGGAGTAAATAACCTTACAATAGCATTAATCTCTAATCCGTGCACGTGAGATCTTTTCAGCCAATAACTGTCCGATGTTGATTAAAGAAAGGGCTTATTAATCATTCATGATATGAGTTTGACACGAGAAAACCAACAAAGTGGTTGTGCGCCCTGCGCAGACTCAGATCAGCCTGGGCATCCGCCCAGTCTGATCAGAATCTCAAAGGGTAGCTTAGTGTCTAAGCTACCTCCATGCAGACGGCAAAGACTCTGATCAGACTGGGCGGACGCACAACCACATTGTTGGTTTTCTAGTGTCGCGGTTTATATAACTTTTCCCTGATTAACCATGAATACTGGGCGTATCCAGTATTCGTTTCTGGCGGGAATGACGACCCGCTATTCCGGCGTTTTTATATATTTTCTTAAATTCTTCTACTTCCAGTGACCGGCACAAATTACAAATTTGGTAGATAAAGGTACTTTTACTATAAATCATTTTTATGTCTTTGATACGATTTTTCTTGAGAAATTTGAAATGTAATAGAAACATATCAGGGCGTATATCTTTAATTGTGTGTAACGTTATTATATTGATTTTTTTTCGAGACCGCTTTAGCGAGCAGGGACGACACAGAGGTCCTTTTTCTGGTGCAGGCGTCGTTGTCGTCGTCGTTGGCCTTGTTTTTGTCTTCAACTATGGTTGGCCACTGGGTTAGCTCGATTTCTCAGACACTAAGAGACCTGTGATAAAACTTCACACGAGCTTGCATCATGACATTGTTTCCCCAACATCTGTGTCGTTTGCAGATCAATGTCTGACCTTAACTTCGTCTCAAGCCCGGTTGAACATACCCAAATATACATTTACTCACTGCATTTAGCTCCAATTCTCAGAAACTAAACAACTTTTTGTAAAGAATTTACACATGCCTACATCATGATATTATCTCTGCAATGCTGTATAGCTAGTGTCATTTGCTGCTTTGACCTATTTTCGCGATATGTTGAACGTAACCTACACAGAATAGGTCTATTTCTTAGAGATTAAAGATCACAAGATGATGAAACTTCACTCAATCTTACATCATGTCCTCTTGGAATGTTACGTTTGCTGACCTTGACATACGCTTCGTGCTCTGTTTAACGTACCCGCTCATTGCATTCAGCACCAAATCTCAGAGACTTACAGACCTTTTTTGTCGAGAAACTTCACACAAACTTAAATCATGATATTGTCTCCCCAATACCAGTGACGTATTTTGACCTTAATTTACTTTCACACTCTGCTGAACATAACAAAATTAACTCTCTACCCATTTCATTATAAGGTCCTTTCCTTAGAGACTAAAAGACCCTTTGTTTGTGATGAAACTTCAAACACGCTTTCACTAAATATTACGTTGTTTCCGCAACGTCAGTGTCATTGGATGACCCAATGCGCAGCCTCGTATAATTTCGATATTGTTCCACATTTCATACGATTCCATTGGTCAAATAACGCGTATGTCAAAAAAAAAGCCAATAATATCAAAGGTCAATGAATATTTAATCTTCGTTTTTTCTCGTCCTACTGCACTGTGAATACTAGCACTCTGTCTTATTTTAATGCAAAATGTTTTTCTTGTTTGTAATTTTACAATATAAATGTTATCGAAAACAGACGCAGATATTCAAAACTTTCTTTTTTTTTCACCGTAGATCTACTTTCGATTTCCACTTTCGGTTTAATACACACAAACAAACAGAGCACCATGTTGTTAACTATTTTGAAATCAGGTCATTTTCAAGATTAACCGCGGTCCATTTTGGAATTCCAAATTGGACTGCTCAATTTTGAGATAGGTCGTTGTCGCTACCCAGTGTCAAAATTACGGTTGTGGGTACCTACCGACATAGCTTACTTATTCATGAAAGTTATTGTCAAATCTTTAATTAGAGACATATAACAAAACACATTTCCATTTAATCTGCGCCGATTAAGTGTTTTCAAAGATTTTTCTTGTTCACGCTAACTGAACATACGTCTATGACCATTTGAGCCGCGAGACGAGAAAACCAACAAAGTGGTTGAGCGCCCAGCACAGACTCAGATCAGCCTGGGCATCCGCATAGTCTGATCAGAGTCTTCGCTGTCCGCATGAAGGTAGCTTATGGAAGAGTCTGATCAGACTGGGCTAGTGCCCAGGCTAATCTGAGTCTGCGCTGAGCGCGCAACCACATTGTTGTTTTTCTCGTGTCCCGGCTTATTTGTTATGGAGCTTCACACAGAAGCAGAATAACCTAGGGGTAAAATGTTTTTTGCTGTCGCGACATAGCCTTCCGCATCCGTCTAGTCTAGAAAAATCTTGGTCGGGGAAAACTGCTGCAGGTACTTCCACCTTATTTTTCATTCAAGGAGACTTTTGTATTTTGAAAGTACATGACTTTATAAAGGAAGGTTGATTCGCCGCAAATTATTTCGAAGAATGTTGGTGGGGAATGTAACACAACGAGCATAATAAATAAGCAGACTATTGAAATCAAAAAAAAAAGAAAGAAAAAAAAGAAGAAGCTGAGTGCTGGAGAAGGAGAGTAAATGATCGGAAACAAATTGTTTTACCATGAACATGCTAAGTAACGTTACAGATAGGTCTGAGCAAATATTCAGGCCCAGATCAGACTGCTCCTAGGAGCTGTCTCAGCAGGGACTACAATGTTTGTAATTCCATCTGCATCCTCTGGGTACATTACTGCATTATTGCATTATATAGAGGTGATTTTCTTACTGCTTTTTGCCAAATATTTGATTTTGAAGACCATGATACATCACTGTTGTCGAACCGCCCCGGTGGAGCTCGGATTGGGCACAACAATTTCGGATTGGAAGAGCTACAAAATGGCGGAAGGCAAACAGATTGCTGACAGGCATCATTTTGTTTTATGAATTATTAATACTTTTCATTCATTTGCATGTCAGTCATATAATACTTTTTATCGGTGGTTGTGTGTAGATTCTGTCTGACGGAAGGATAGCTGATCGCTGCTCCTTGTGTCTATAAACTTTGACTAGTTTAATGGCTAACTGAGTATCTGCGATGAACGCTTGCATGAAATAACGTTTTTCAGGATAAAACAACCGGTTTTCCCGTGCCGAAGCTATTGTGCATCAAGACAGACCATTTCTGAGTCATTATTGCAAATTTAATCAGTTCGAGGACTACGCGTGAAAGCTCTTGTCCCCCAGTTTATTGTGGTACGATGGTTACTGAAAGCTCGGATTGGAACGCGTCGTCTGCAACTGAGTGTACGGATTGGATGAGTTTAGGAAACGGATTGGCTGAGCTTGGTGAACGGATTGGCTTTATTGATTTCATTCGTAGACTCGTCTGTTGACGGGATCTGCGTTGCAAAAAAACGATAAAATTACTCACGGTAGTTCTCTTGCAGCATACTTGGACTGACTGTTATCATACGAATATTTTTCATCAGTAATTCTTGATCTGTTCCCGATTTTGCTGGTCTGTGTATCATTTAAGTCTAACTTAGCCTAGCCCCAAGGAGGCCCATGCAAAACAATCCTTGTGGACTGACACGTCGTTTAACTCCAAAGTTTTGAGCCGCACCGTAACAAAATGTGTCTTCGGAGTTCCGATAAGTGTAGGCTAATGAGTCACTCTTGCTATTTGAAGGCTAGCCATTTTGCATGAGTCTTCTCACCTGTTCTCAGAGTAGGCGCGCAATAAAATTATAAAAACGTGAAATTATTTTTTTGGGGAAATGCAAATTTTGTCTATTTCGTGAATCATAATATATCTCAAGAACCATATGTCAAAATATCTGCATTCGGAGAGGATTCTTTAGTCAACTTCCAGCCTCTCCAAAGGCCAGGGGCTACACTAAAGGAGTAATTTAAGGTGCCACACCTTCGTTAGTAAAAGTGCAAATAATGTACATGAGATACTGTTAAAAGTAATGTCTGTGAAAAATTTTAGCACATTACTTTGTTGTTCTTAATAAAACAGTGGATACTACTAATCTAACAAATCCCAAACTATCAGAACCTTACGAGGTGCATGTACTCATGCACTAGTTGTTTCCAAACAGGCTTAAAGCACTGACTTCTTCATTCGTCAGAACAAAAAAAAGAAGCTCTTGTGAATATTTCCATAACAACGGGTTGCAGTACCAGTGTGTGTAAAATTATCAAGGAAAGAAATAAGATAACGGAAAAATGTAACAGCTGTAGAATAAATTAACTTGAGTAACGTAGCTTACATATTAAGTAAGTATAACAAGTAAATAATAAAAGATATAATAATCTAAACTTCAGTAACAATAAAAATGTATTCTATTCTTACTGAGAATAATATCACTTGTTATTAACAATTTTTAAAACTGCTTTACCAATTTCATTAATTCAAAAACTTAAAATTATATCAAAGGAAGGTAACTAGTACTGATTCGTATACTGACAGACGCATATATTAGTGTCACTGTCAACAGCATTCGCCTTTTTTGCAAAACTTACAGATATACTTTTTAATGATTTTGTATCCTATTTTACTTTCTATTTTTAACCAATTTATATACTTTGTATACTACAAGATTACAGTGAAACTGTAGGGTACGCTATCAAATTATATGAACAGGCCTGCCGTAATTTTCAGGCGATCCCACCCACTGGTCTTTGTATTGATGCTGAACTTTAATTCATATGCATAGGTCACCATAGTTTATACCAAGTGCAGAAGGAATAGTAGACCAATTCGACACCTGTTCATTATAGATTGGTAACGTTACTTACAGATCAGACAATAAAGAAAGTCATATGAAACACGGAATTAAATGATTCGAGAATAATTATTTGTTTGAGAAAATTTTAAGTTTCTGTTGGAAAGATTTTATTTTTCAATGCCACTGAAAATTGTCAGAGCATTGCCATGCGCAGATACCAATGACGTCATAGATATGTTACAATAGCATCTGTGGAATAACTCATTGTTGTGCGTCTGCGAGGATACTGGAATTTTCCCGAAGCGCTGAGTAAAGTGCATCTGCTAGCATACTTGAATTTTCACAGAGCGCTCAGTATAGTGCCTCTTCTAGGATACTTGTATTTCCGAAGAGTATTTCCAAAGAGCGCACAGAATGACGTTTAGAGGACATCAGTATAAACTCTTAGTTGCTATGGCAATAGATCTATGATGTCATTGGTATTGGAACATGGCAAACAGTGCTCCGCCAATTTTTCAATGACATTTCAAACTGCAATTCTTTTAACAGAAACTTCAGATTTTCTCAAACAAATAATTACATTCAAGTAAGTTTTCCTTTGACTTTACGGACGCACGGTGGCCCGCACTGCGGCCATGGATACGTTCTACTGAGATGCACGTAACGAGAATGGAAAAGCAACCACACATGACCTTAAAGATGCGCTCAAGATCACCAAGATAAAGCCGGTCTTAAATTTGTCACGATGATACAGCTATGCAAGTATAAACCCATTACTTGGTTTAAGTGATAATGTGGGTACAAGACATTGTCACACCGACGCAGACAAAGAAAAAAGTAAAAAGCTCCTGATACCATGAAAATAGGGTAAAAGTCAACAAAACATAATCAACTTTTTGGTTTTTGGCTTGTACCAATGACGTATTCATACTACCATTGATTAAAGAAATTAGTAGATGCCAAGAATGCCGACAAGGGCAGACAGACAGACCGACCGACCGACCGACCACCCGACCGGTCTATCTGGATGGATGGATGGATGGATGGATGGATGGATGGATGGATGGATGGATGGATGGATGGATGGATGGATGGATGGATGGATGGATGGATGGATGGATGGATGGATGGATGGATGGATGGATGGATGGATGGATGGATGGATGGATGGATGGATGGATGGATGGATGGATGGATGGATGGATGGATGGATGGATGGATGGATGGATGGATGGGATGGGATGGGATGGGATGGGATGGGATGGGATGGGATGGATGATGGATGGATGGATGGATGGATGGATCTGTCTGTCAGTCTGTCTTATGAAGTTAGCATGTCAGGACATTTAATATAATCATACGATAAATATTTCATACAAAGTCACAAAGTTATTTTTTCTTTATTTATCTAGACTAGGATGCCCAGTGTAACAATAATGGAAATCAGAGAATCGACAATTAGCAGGCGACACATTGTGTAAACCGGAAGTAGCAAGTTTTAAACAGAGATTACGTAAGATTAAGAATGCTAACTGCTTTATTTTTCATTTGGCATAATTTCAACAGCAGTTCTGGAACCAGGGCAAACTAATCATAACGTAGCTTACATAACGTAGCTTACATCATACGACATAATTATGCATACTTCAATAAACGAAACAGCAAGTCGAAAGTTTTGGTTAGTTTTGCACTACCCTTGTAAGCATATCGATCATGAATGAACCAACATTCCTCCTTTTTCTGCAGATTTTTCACAATTGCGATAACGTAGCTTACAGCCTTATCCATTCTGCTAAACGTGTAGTTTTCAAAGTAAAAATGTTTCAGATTATAAGCGGTCAATGCATTCATATAGGCGCTATCGAAATTGACAAACATAAATACTTATTTTAAAGATTTATTTGGAAGCGAAACACTTGTTTATTGCTTGCTAACTATTCAGTACCGTGCGGGTAACGTAGCTTACACACATTTTAGCGACACTGCAGATGAAAAAAAAATCTTTCCCCAGGGAACTGTGATTTATTTAATGGTATTTCAGGTTTGCATATTTACATATTCTGTTCACTTTAGAAGCATAATTTTATTACATTTTACATATATTTTGCGGAAAAGGGGGATGCACTTGTTTGTAGCATACAGAAAGACATTCGTTTTAGGCCATTTTTAGCCTGTTCAAGCATCAAGAATGGAAAACGTGTGATTGTGATGCTTTAATTCACAACTTAAAATGAAAAACACATCTTTGAGCTGGAACAGAAGTATGTTTAAGCCATGTGAAATGTTTTTTATAAGTGTTTAGGCTATACGACACCGAATATTAAGACTTGTTTGTCTATTCTGAAAACAGGTGTTCTACAAATTGAGTACTATCCAGACAGAGAACAGTTAAGCCCTAAAAAGGTTGCACAGATGCGCAGGCTGATCGGCGTCTTTGTTGTTCGCACAGGCATAAAGCAAGTTTTCTCAAGACGCGATTCAAATGTTTGTGTTCCGAAAACAGATGCGCAGGCTATGATGACGTCAGTCGTGTAGCCTAGTAGTTAGTTTTGGATTCGAAATCAAGGGATTTCTGGTTCGATCCCTGACACGTCTCTGCCAAAACCGCTGAGGAGTTTAAGGCCCTTGTTTAGATTATCGGTCCAGAGGCATGTGTTTTAGCATGCCTCTAATCTGCTTCTTGTAAATAGTTTAAATGGCCCACCCCGAAAGTCTGTTATCCCTTTGAGCGCTAAATTCTAAATTTAGCCACCCAACACACCTGAGTTAATGATCAGAAGTATCGAGAAATAGATAGACACCGGCATATTTTTCATGATTTTTTTTTCACTTTTTCTCTCATTTCACAAACTTTCATCACTTTTTCAAATGTAAAGAACAATTAATATGCATTTCTTTTTGTAACTGTATTTGATACAAGCCTAGTGCAAGCTTAGTCAACCATCAACTTGACCAAAATCAGGTCTCATGGGTTTCGGAAAACAAAACCAAAACAAAACCAAAGAAAACAAAACAAAGATAAATAAATAAAAAAACAAAAAGAAGAAAGCAATGACTAAATTTAACAACCACAAAGTGAAACAACAACAATACAATCAAGCATGAGCTGAATAATCTACAGTAGGATTAAAACTATATTCAATATATAAAAAGAAATAATGGCCTTCCCAATACATGCAAGACTGCTCTACTAACTCTATCAACTGAACTATATGGCCACATGGTCGTCCCATGTCAGGGTAGCTCAGTTGTTACAGCAGTCTTGTTAGTACAGAGAGAGTTGGAGATTCGAGTCCTGCCACTGCCAGGGTATTTTTCTCGCTTAGGCAGCGTTGTTAATTTTCTCTAGTAAATTTAGATTGTTTCTCCAAAATTGTGCGAACGTGCAAGCATCAACTATACTTTGTGTACAACAGCTACCTGTTCCTCACTATTGAGCGTATTTAAGGTGAGTCTTGATAATTCTGAAAATAGTGCACAGGTTCAGTCGTGCTTCTAACGGAGGCCTGTACAGTTTTGCATACTACACTGCATCTCTTGAACAGAAAAAGTTCTAAAAAGTCAGATCTGTTCATGACAAGTGAAATAGACTCAACAGTATGGGTATGACCGTACCTAATAGTGAAATAAGTCATGTATTTCTAATAGGGCAGCTACACCAAACTTTTTGGCTTGCCGCTTCGGCTGCGAGCCATATATTCAGACAGGTTATGACTTCCTGTCATGCGCACTCCAGCGGAAGACGCTGATTTGTTCCCAGCTTCGAGAATGGTTCATAATTGCAAGTGGAGAACCAATATATGGAGAGCGTCTACGGGGCGCAACTTCGTTTGACTGTTTCTTTTACCTAAGCACCGAAACATAACGACACGCCACAATCTGGCACACCAAATAATCGACCATTTCTAGCATCTTTTGCCTTACCGAAAACATGAGTTATTATTTTTTTATTTATTTTATCCAGTGTGTTTGAATATTTCTTGATTGTCCACTGTCAAATAAGGTCAAATAACGACATGCGCAATTCGCAGGCATTATGTAAAATATGGACTGGACTTGGACTCTGGACTTTGGACTCTGGACTTCGGGCTGTGTAAAACCTGGATTTCAGACTTTGTAACACCTGGACTTTGGACTCTGGAGTTTGTAAACTTGGACTGAAATATTTCAACAATAGTTGTTAGGCCTGTACAAACAGTGTAGAGTGTATATCCAAATTAGACTACTGGTTGGAACAGTCTGATCAGGGTCGGTGCCAACAGCCTTATTTAAGAGCATTTACTGGTTTTACAGACAATGTGTTAAATCGTATTTACTAGATACTATTTCTTATTTTTTCATAAGCGTGCATTGAAATTCAGTTTCTTATTTTTTCATAAACGTACAATGTTATTCAGTTTAATGTAAGTGTCTTATTGAAAAAATTCAATTCAGGAAACACAACATGTGTGGGAAAATATCAGTATCTTACAGGTGCCATCAAATCATCCTTTTCTAGGCCTATGCAATTTTAACAGTTACCTTCCTTTTTGAATAAAAGTTGCTAAAATTTGGAGGGTCAAGGCAGCGTAACGCAATCGGTAGCGCGTTTTGACTCAAGAGCCAGAGGTCCCGGGTTCGATACTCGTTCCGGCCTCATACTTTCGTTTTTCCTTTCGCTGATTCTAGAAGGGCAGTTGTCAGTTACTGGTGAAAGTATGTGCACTTAGAACTGGTTAACCGCTTAGGAGGTCTAAGCCTGCCCAGGAATAGTGTGGTTAGGGTAACAGACCGTCCCGACATGATCATAGCTGTTTATCGTGGACAATAAAACAACAACAAAATAATAACTACTAAAATATAGAAGACTTCTTTTTTCTTTTGCATTAAATCCCTACATAATGACAAAATATGTGATGACCAAGGACAACACGCTAGATTCTGAAAACAAACATCCTGTGGAAGCAACAAAATACATTGACTTGTAATCATTACCAATTACCAGTTATACTCTATACCGCAGACTTGCTGGGCCGCATAGTGCAGTCGGTGGTGCGTCTAACTAAAAAACAAAGGTCCCGAGTTTGATATTCAGTCCGGCCACTTACTCTCGTTTCCGCTTCCGCCGAGTCAAGAAGGGCAGCTGTCAGTTACTGGCGAAAGTTAGTGCACTTAGTAATAGTTGAGCTCTTAGGATGGCTAAGTCTTCCCAGGAATATTGTAGTTAAATTAATTGACCGTCCTTGTAGCTGTTTACCGTGCACGTAAATAACACAACAACAACATACCACAGGCTTAACCAGTACTTATATGGCAAATTTCATAAATAGACAAAATCTGAGCGTCTACAACGTTTACTTTCTCTAGACGATTTAACGGGTCAGTGACAGACATAACTGTAACATCTCAAAGACCTGTGACTCTTGTATTGAGTACACATGACAATATAACGGTAGAGAGATGTAATCAGTAGCCGGAAGTGTCAATCAATTTCTGCGCCTGAAAAGATGTTTAGCTGCTTTGACAAGCTAGCAAATTCGGATCTGCTACCTTTATTAGATTAATGTGTTGAAAATCAAACCTATTAATTTTTGTCGATGGTGGATGAATCACGATTTTACGCCTTTTTAACATAATTTCAGCCATATCAGGACGATGGGTTGGTGATAATGAAAGGCTGTTTATGACTGAAAAGATACCTGCTTCCAACGCGTCTCGAGCCCGGGCATTATGTACGAATGCAGAGTCTAATCCCAGACTGGGCAGCTCGCTAATTTCCCATCGTCCCTTTTACCGACGCGTAAAAGGGCGTTAGGGCATATGTGGGCATTGGTGACTCGGACAAACCTGTGTTTTGTGCACAACAGCTAAAGCATTACTGTTAGCCTGACGACTCTCACGTGTGTTACCGGGGTGGTTGGGTGATGCGATGGTGCTGGGTATAACTTCCAATTCTGTGGTGTCCTACTGATTTGGATAATGGTGGGGCAAGGGCCTACTGTGCTTGCAGTAGGTGCGGGTGGGGCTGTTTGGACATTTTTCTCACGCTATCACATCTCTCTTCTTTCTTCCTCTCTTTCGGAGACGGCCCGATATAGACGGAAATACTGTCTAAAAGGGCCGTTAAACTCAAAACAACCAACCAACGTGTGTTACCAGAGTTACAGACTTTTGGACTGCACATTTTTCTAGTGATTTGTGTGTCACGCCGTAGTCCATTTGTTAGAGCGCATAGCTATTGCACAGGAAGTCGCGGCTTCAAACCCGGCCCGGCCAACGATTGAAAAATTTTGTCAACCCAGAGTAAAAAAAATAACCTCTTGATGCATGACTGCATGCAGCTAAGCTGATGACTTCGACTATGGACAACACACTCGCGATATGATAGGCCTCGCCTGAAAATGCAAGCTATGCCATCACGGTATGCATCCCGGTGTTCACATCTGTGTAAATTGATCAAACTGAATCCTCACTTTTATTCCCCAGTATCAGATTATCTAAGCAATCAGACTGAGCGGAAGCGCTGGCTGATCTTTACCTTCCCTATTCCCCCATTCGTTTTAAGGTTCAGTTTCAGGTGATGTTATTCCCAATGTTGCATCGTCTTATTTATTATGGTTTCTTTACACTAACGTGAACAGCTCTTTCCCAAATAGGCGGTCATCAAAAAACAACAGTAACATTTAATTTTACCCATTTTCTATTTTAAATCACACACATACAGAGAGAGAGAGCGAGCGAGCAAAGTAGGAAGCTTTACAGGTGACCATATTGCTAGAAGACCACAGACAAGCGGGCCTAAGAACACGTAAAATTGAAGAACCACAACGGAAGTACCGCCTTGGAACGGTCAGTAAATGTTCTTTGCACACAACAAAAGAACTAGACTTTAAATCCATTTGGGAAGAACCGTATTGTCTGGATCCACATTATTTGGCCAGTTTGTTTTGGTTAAGAGTTGATCTTATAATGTATTTTGTACGGCCTTTTGTTATTGCTGAAATTCTTCTGAGAGTAATTTGATATCACCTGTACCCATACTGAAAAAATTTACTTTTGTTCCGGCTCACCCATCTTGTTTCTTCGCTACAAGGACTCTCGTCGCTGTTACGTTAGTTCGGATTAGCTCATAATTGATGTCACGAGAAAGACGATTGTGCGACATCAACGAACGGCAGGGACTCAGCTAAGCCTGTACCTGCCCAAAGCTGATTTTTTAGTCTGTTCATTCAAACAAAAAAGTACGTTTGAACTGGTACATGTACGATTTCTTTTCAATCAGTTTGCATCATATGCAATTATTTGATACTTGAAATGTACCGTATTACGAAACATTTGGGGTAATAAATAACTAACTGAATACTCAAAAAGTGAGCTAATAGTAATAAATTAGTGATAAAAGTCCAGTCAGCTTCTTACGGTTGAACACATTAATATATGTATAACATTGACAGGTCAATAATGTAAAATGACCTTCTGATACTTAAGAGGGATTTCGGCCATATGCCACACAAAAAACTGCAGACAACTAAGCTATGATTAATGAATAATCAATTCTAAACACGAAAAGTGATTACGCGTTGCAGGTGGTTTAAGTGCTTTGAATCATTTTTGTATACATAGAGTACCTATGGTGCCAGAACAAAATAACTAAATTGGGATTATACGTTACAAGACAGACATACCACTTTGTTCAGAATGGATGAAGCTAATAAATTTCATTATTCAAGCGCAATTATTCTGCTAATTTTCACTCCATGAACTGAATTAAGTTGGTTTAAACTCATACAACTCGCAAACTATTTCGGATTACAAACTGAATGTAAGTATAATCAAGGGAGTGCATTAGGACATGTGCGAACAGCGAAGACTCAGATCATCCTGTCTTGTCAGCGTTACTCGTGTCCTCATTTGAGAGTCAAGGAAAATGTAGAGCAAATATGAGTGGGCTGATATGTCAGTCTCAGCTTTATATTTCTCGTCGCGCTGCTCAGATGCTGATACATTTGTACTTCGACACATATTTTTTACGTTCGGCAAGATTAACAACCCCTTTATATTTTGTCCCGGTTCACGCTTGAGCTTGGGGGTCCCATTATCATGAAATGCGAGCATTTTTCACCACCATTTGAAATTGGTTATAGCGACAACAAAAGAAGAAAATTCGAACTAGCTTTACATAGTTATGCCGTAGATATATTTTCATTCGCAGTATTGTGATCCTTACTACATGCAGATATATGCTCACTGTCAAGTTCCCAGCAGACACATAGCGTTGAAACACAGTCGTATTGATCTCAATGTAACTATTCCAGGCCCCGAGGTTATAAAACTTGAGTATATTCTCAAACTCAAAATAAAGCACACTGATTGGCTGCTTCCAAGCACATGCTCGGAAGCAGCCAATCAGTGTGCTTTATTTTGAGTTTGAGATTATTCTCAAGTTTTATAACCTCGAACCCTGACGTTGTATTGACGTTGATATGGCGCTGTTTCGATATTTCTTTCCTGCTGGGTTACGTCCAGGGCCAGGTGGTTCAAAGCATCCCGGTAATATCAAGAGTGTTGCTCCAAAAAGAAAAACATGTGAATAACATAGTTATTCCGTAGATATACTTTCATTGGCAGTATTGTGATCCTTACTACATGCAGTTATATGCTCACTGTCAAGTTCCCAGCAGACACATAGCGTTGAAACACAGTCGTATTGATCTCAATGTAACTATTCCAGGCCCCGAGGTTATAAAACTTGAGTATATTCTCAAACTCAAAATAAAGCACACTGATTGGCTGCTTCCGAGCACATGCTCGGAAGCAGCCAATCAGTGTGCTTTATTTTGAGTTTGAGATTATTCTCAAGTTTTATAACCTCGAACCCTGACGTTGTATTGACGTTGATATGACGCTGTTTCGATATTTCTTTCCTGCTGGGTTACGTCCAGGGCCAGGTGGTTCAAAGCATCCCGGTAACATCAAGAGTGTTGCTCCAAAAAGAAAAAGATGTGAATAACTTTTGAAAAGCTTGTCATATTTTTTTCATCAACAGCAGCAAAGTTTTTTCGAAAGCCTATACTACTAATTCCGAAATCTATTGACTTTTTCACCTAAGCTCATTCACAAATCTATAACAGTTTGGTTGTCAAAATTTGACAAGCGGCATCGATTTCAAAGAGATTAGATTGCGGTCGGAACCGACCGCTCTTATTTTTGTTCGTGATCATTGGAAGGTTTGGTGAGAGGGGAAGTCCTATATTCTGTCCAGCTATTGCTGTCGAAGATGTCATTCAATCTGAATGTAAGAGTAGGCGGTACGAATTTCGCTCAGAAGAAAAATATTTGCTGTATTTTAGACATTATTGTGTAAGTCAGTGCTCGAAATTTTAGAGTTTGACAATCTCATGTAAGTGACTGTATTCAGGCGTATGCGCATTCTGCTTACGCATGTTCAGTCCAAGTGGCCCTGACAAGACTGCGCGTGTGCGCAAGCTATCCTAGACATGCGTAGTTTGATATAAAACTGGACATGTGCGCAGGTATAAGAAAAAGAAAAAAAGATTTACTATTTTCAGTTAGAATAAAACTCTCGATGGAGCGTAACATTATATAATTTACCCAAGTAGATGGGAGGTATAGCATGTGCGAACAAGGAAGACAAGATCAGCCTGCGCATCCGAATAATCAATCGGTCAATCCTGGAGAAAGTGTTCGCAAATACTCGGTAGAAGATCGGTTGGGTTCTGAGGTCTTTTATTCCTTGTAAATTTCAACACGGGACGATGTTTCGTAAGTGAAGGAAATTGTACTGGAAACTGAGGTTGGTGCTCTCAGTTTGAACAAGCGTTCATACAGATTTTGTTAGGACGGCTACGGCACAGAAATTTTCTTTTGCGATCTCAGTTTCTCAACTGTCGTTCTGCATGTTCTTTTGCGAACGTGCGCATTCCGCTAAAAATAAATAAGTAAAAAATATTCAAGCTCTTACAAATATAGCCAAAATCGACTCGTAAAAAAGCATATTAGCGCACACAAAATAACTCGTGAAGTTCTCACAGAACTCCTGAAAGTTGGTAACTAACAGAAATTTCGGTTTGGCCACTTTCAGGAGTTTTGTGTGAACTCTATCAGTTTCTCTTTAACAAAGCGGAAATTACATGTCATAGCGAAACAAGTTTTCATTTTGGATTTCCAGATGGGAATGAAACTGCGCGTTTACCAGTTGTGCGAAAGCTTCATATGCAGGAATGAGAAGAAAAGGATGCTTGAATTATTTCCTGTTACCGTACTTATAGCAACCAACATACGAGTTGTTTGCCGAAGGGGCAAACAACGGAGTGTCGGTTGCTTTCTGTTATTTAACGCGTGTTTCTGTTCTATTCTTTTCTATTATGTCCAATACCTAGAAAGATTCAAATTTTTGCTGTCATTGAAGTTCCGGTTGGATCTTGTTTGGGTAGGTAAGTAAGTAAAGTAAGTAATGCCTTTATTTAGTGAGGGTAACTCGGTTGGCGAGTCCAATCTTCCCCGAGGCCCTCAAGAACATTTTGAAATTGAAATTGGGACACTGGCATAAGCATTGGATATAAGGAAAGTAGAAGTGTCATCGTAAGCTTGGTTAGTATTACTATTGTTTTTATTTATTTTTTTTTTTTTTTCACTAAAGAAATTGACCTTTTGCTACGTAAATTATTTCAACCAATCCACAATTACGCTAGACAGTAATTTGTCACCATGCATTTCAATTAACAGAATCCTAGAGACCACGGCGGCAATGAATCCGTACGAAAATCGCACGGCCGCCGGCTGCCTTCGCTAGAAAGCCATGCGTTGAAAACACATGTCGTGGCAACTCAGATACACATCTAGCGATTCATCAACGTATGTTTTGTAAAAATGAGATAAATTACATCAGAATTACTATTACTTATTACAGGTCTAAAATTACAAATGATAGCACGTCTTAATACTAAATTTATGCAAGATTTTAATGGACTCTGGGCTGAACCTTTATGCCTTTGATCGTTTGAAGATTACAGTTTCTTTCATGTTTTAAGTAACTGCTGCCTAATTGAGATTTATTTTCTTCGGGTAGTAAATATGATTGAACCACTTGACCTCCAACAGATTTCAACAATAACTATTGTATTTGAAGCGTCGGATGTAAATTTCTTACGACATAATTATGCAAATGTAAAGAGTAACTACACTTCAGGAACTGACTGAATCAGATCCCAAACCCTATCCCCAACATCAAAGGGAAAGATTGACAAAGACATCCCAACAAACAATAAATTACAAGTGATAAGCCGAGTCAGCAGCTTTTTCCCAAATAGATGGCAACTCAGCTATCTTTATTGAACTAAATAATTTAGACCAACAGACGGGTTACAACGGACTAAGCAAATTATATGAAAAACATTTAACAATTATTTTTACCTATTTTCTATTTTTATGATAGAAGGATTAAACTGAGAACACAATAAATTAAACAGCAAGGCTTCATTTTAATGAAAGCCATGAATTATTATTCTATGGTCACTTAATCTTGGGTGTAAAAATGTCTTGCGAAATGGTATAAGAAGCATCACTCGCTTTTGCGTACTGATATTTCAATAGAATGTTCATGCGAATGGAGAAGGCTCCGATCAGACTGCGCGAATGGCCAGGCTGATCTAAGTCTTTGCGGTTCGCACTTTCCGTAGTATAGTTGAAATTATATAGATCTACTCCGCGATTTCAGAATAGTTTCTGAATGAACACTTTTGTCAATAAAATGTTTGAACCGAACAAATACGATCATGTACTTTTCATATCTTTAGACAGATCAGTGTCAGGAAAGTCACGTACCACTTGTGAATGACAAGGTTATTTTAGGGTTTTGTAAAACCACTAAAGAGAGAGCCCCGAAGTTCAGTGGGTTAGGCTACGGCCTGCTTAGCTGGCGGGTTTGGATCTTGCCAAAGTTGAAATCGTTTCTAACCGTAAACGGAAATTTATTGCGTGTACAACCTTTTATTCTCATCCAATCATCGTCCCGATATGTTGAAATACTGTTGAAAGAGATGAAAACACAGTATCATACATTCATTCATCATCATAAAGAGCTACATGTATACTCATGCACAGCCTGTACAATCGATCGTATCTGTTCGGTTTCTGATGAGATTTTATCATAGCCCTTTCAAGAATATTTGACATATAAAGCCGATCGTTTAGTAAAGGTGGTCGAAAACTCGAGCATGTCTACCGGCCGAGGTTTGAACCCTCAGATTAGAGAGACCTAATGAGTCGGAAGCGCTTTGAAGCTCCAGGCCGCGAAGACCCGTATTCTTTCTTAGACTCTCGTCTATCCTAGTTTCTCATTCTTTCTCCCTCTCTCTCTCCCTCTCTCTCTCCCTTTCTCTCTCGCTCTCTCTCTGGCAGGCTGCCAGATATAGACTGAAATATTGTTTCAAAGGGTCATCAACTCCACAATCGTTTGAATGAATCAGTCAGTCGGTCTGTTTTGCTCTACTTGGTATTGTTTTCTGCTAAATTGTGAACGACCAGACCAGACTTTGCAATTGTTGTCTGCGCATCCTTATCAGTTCAGTTCAATTCAGTTCTCTTATCGACGTTCCCCAAGTGGCTGAGCGGTACATAACCATAGTTGCACGCACTTGGCGCCGTGTGTCCGTCCAATCATATCCTCATCATTACCTGTACACGTATGGGCAGTACGCTAAGAGCATTGATATTGACAGTTATAATCAGTCCTCGGTAACCGTTATCTTGCGTAAAGGACACCTGCACTTTAGTAGCGCAGAAAACCGTTAGACTGTCTGATTTAGATTGAAAAGACACACATTCCAGTCAGTCCTATTTCGCGCAATAATGAAACGGGCCATAACTGAACTCAGTGATTACAATATACTAAAAAAATAAGCTGAATATTTGCAGACGATCTATGGCAACTGTTTGGGAAGGAACTATCATTTTCATTATAACCTCCTCTCAGTGGTAGTCAGCTTTTCTTCAACAGAAACAATGAGACAAACAGTCATTAAAGTTGTTTCCCCTTTTAATAATAGCCATTGTTGCGGACGGTAAGATTTTTTTCCTACCAATCTGTCACAAATGAGGCTAGTAGGATGAACTACTTCCACTATTTCCTTCTCACATCAGCAGTCATGAACCAGATATCATCTTATGTGTAAGGGACTTGTACAAGAACTTTTCCAATGTAAGATGTATTTTTTCAACATCAAGACTTGACGATCTAATAATGAACATAACTTTGTCCTAACCGAACGGCTCAGGGAATATAGCAATCAAATTCCCGTCCATCTGTCTCTGTCCGTATGTCAGTACGCCCATTAACATTTTGTTGTCCACTCTGTAACTTGAATACCCTTTGGACTATTTTCATTACACTTCGCCAGTTATGTGTAGTCCATTTGCTCCAAAGCACAAACACATTTCTTCTTAGTTCACAAAAACAGGACGAAACTCCCAGTAAATCTTCTAATGTCCTAAAATTTCTTATATTACAATACGTAACAGAATACGAAAATCCTTATTTCTAAATGCTTTTATGAAATATTTTTCAATAGCAGTAATACAAAAATTGACCTTTTTACTGAAGGTCATCATATGATTGTCAGAACAACCAGAATGTAGCGTAACCTCATTGTTACTACAGTTGTGGACGTTTTTAAATGAAGAAAATGTCTACAAGTAAGATACCATCTCCCAAGACCACAAACCATAAACCACAAAATACCACAAACATTGCACTACATGAGCGCTAACTTGGCAAGCCTTTCCTTTTAAAAGGAAATTGTATATGCTTTGGTTTAAATAGTCACTGAGCACTACAGACTTGCCCGGTTCTACCTGTTTCATTTATTCTGGATGAGAGAATGGAAACAACCTCAAAATTAAGGAATTTTTATGGCCACAATCTGCTAAGTGACTAAAAAGACTGTCTTTTATGCTTACTAATGAAATAATCAAATTTCTCGTTAAAAACGAAATTGATATTTTAACTTTTTGAACAGTTCAAAAAAAGATTTTTGGATTTCATTGTTTATGAACCGGAACCTTCTGTAAATTCTTGTCTTAGATTCTTTCCTAAAAGTCTTAAAAATAGATAGTTTCCAGAAAGTATGCTGCAAACTTAATGTGCTGAGGTGGCGTTAACGCTCATATCATTTATTGTGCGAACGCCGTTTATGTACGGGACCTTAGTCGAAAGCAAATAACAGTGGCATTCTTTTTTCAGCTCCTTGCTTTTGTTAGACACTACCACACCATCCTCTAGGAGAAAGCAGCATTTACACTCTATATCATACCACTAAACACGCTGAGCAACAGCAGCCCAGGTAACTCAATAGGTTAAGCGTTGGCCTCTAGAGGTCCCGGGTTCGATACCTGCTAAAGGCGGAAATCTTTGCAACCGTAAACGGGATTCCACTGCTCACAGCCTTTCATTATCCCCCTACCGTCGTCTTTATCTGATTGAAATACTCTTGAAAAGGAGTCATCCATCCATAAACGCTTAGCAACACCACACTGAAGCGAAATGGCAAAGAGAAAGGTTAATTCTCTGACGCCAGCAATATCGACTTGGAAAAATCTGATCACTGTTATTATAAAGCATAAGACACTCTAGTTACTAAGCATAAATGATAAAGAAAATCCTCTCTTTCTGTCGTGTAATGAATTTTTTTACTCATGAACACCTGTAGTGATAGTTTTCCTTGAGGCAAACCATGGCATACATGTCAGTAATCCTTCTGGTGTTCATTCGGCGAAATAAAATTAGATCACACACTAAAAAATCTAATTGCTGATTCTATAATCCGAATTTTGGTCTCAGAAATGCAATATAAATGGTAGGAAAAATTCCGGGACACTGTAGAAAAAGGCTTACGAGACACTAATTGTCAGAAAAAATCGTTGACGATTGTCAGAACAAAATCATCGCCTACCGGGACTAAGCAACCACCCAGTGCAACACCCTTCGTGCGCGTCCGGATGCGCGTGCGCTTTCTAGTGCGCGTGCTTCTTTGTAAAAAAAAAAAAACAACACCTGTTGCGTTAAGCTCAGTTTTAAAGTAACCGAAAGAGTTAGAGTCTTCAAACTAGCTTCATAGATACGTCTGGGGAATATCTTCTGAAAGCATTAATGCATATCCGGCTCTGGGCTAAATTTCACGGTTTATTGAACATAGAAAAAATATTCACCTGTCGCGTTTAGCTCAGTTTTGAAGTAACCGCAAGGGCTAGAGTCTTCAACCTTGCTCCATAGATACGTCTCGGAAAGATCTACTAATAACAGCGATGCATATCGTTCCATGAACTATATTTCACGGTTAATTGAACATAGAAAAAATCATCTGATGTGTTTAGCTCAGTTTCTAAGCAACCGCATGGGCTAGAGTCTTCAACCTTGCTACATAGATACGTCTGGAGAAGATCTACTGAAAGTGATGAAGCATACTGGGCCATGACCTTTATTTTACGGTTTATTGAACGTAGAAAAAATATTCATCTGTTATGGTATGCTCAGTCTCTTAGTAACCGCTTAGGGTAGAGTCTTCAAACTTGCTGCATAGACATTTCTGGGGAAGGTCTTCTGAAAGCAGCGATGCATATTGGGCCATGACCTACATTTCACGGTTGATTAAAGAAAAAACGTGCATCTGTTGCGTTTAGCTAAGTTTCTGAGTAACCGCAAAGGCTAGAGTCTTAAAACTTGCTCCAAAGATATGTCTGGGGAAGACATTCTGAAAGCAGCAATGTATTTCGGGCCATGACCTATATTTCATGGTTGATTGAACATAGAAAAATATTCACCTGTTGCGTCCACTTCAGGTTCTAACTAACCACAAGGGCTCGAGTCTTCAGACTTGTTTTATATAATGAATTATACATCTAAGGAAGATCTACTGAAAGCAGTGAAGCATATTTAGCCATGACCTATATTTCACGGTTGATTGAACATAGCAAAAATATTCACCTTTTGTGTGTAGCTCAGTTTTCAAGAACCCAAAAGAGCTATAGTCTTCAAAATTGCCCCATAGATACGTCTGGGGAAGAACTACTGACAGCAGCGACACATATCGGGCCTAGACCTATATTACACGGCTAACTGAACATATATAAAAATACCTGTTGCATTTAGCGCAGTTTCCAAGTAACTAAAGGGGCTAGAGTCTAGAAACTTGCTCCATAGATACGGCTGGGGAAAATCTACTGAAAGCAGCGATGCATATCGTTCCATGACCTATATTTCACGGTTGGCTGAACATAGAAAAAATATTCACCCCTTGCGTTTAGCTCGGTTTCTTAGTAACCGCAAGGAATACAGTCTTCAAACTTACTCCATAGATATATCTAAGGAAGATCTACTGCAATCAGCGATGCATATCCGGCTTTTGAACATATGACTGTTTAGATAATAGTCATAGGCAGGAAAGAGGAATAAGTCATTTCCTAGTATGTAAGTATGTTAAAATCTTGCTTCTTGGAGATGGTTGCATGCATTAGTCACAAAGTGTGCAACAACGTTTTTAAAAATTGGTTATCAAATAACATTTTTGTGACAGAGAGAGAGAGAGAGAGAGCGAGAGAGAGAGAGAGAGAGAGAGGAAAGATAATGGTGCGATTCGTGTCAATGTACAATATCTAATGCATACCCTGACACTGAAGGTTCATTTTGGTATTTAAAGTTGAATGTCCATGAGATGTTAAGTTCACAAACTATTGTGCAACATCTTGCAAGCTGAAAGTGAGTGATATTTAGGAGAGAACGTGTCTCTAAATCATAGTTTGACCTCTCCCACGACTATGGTAGACCTCCTTTAGTGGTATATTACGAGCACCAGATACATGTGTATATATTTATGCAATGACTGAAGGTTCTGTTTCTATATGTAACCTAGTCTGGCTACAGACCCTACGTTCAATATAGCCTCTGCAAAGGAACATAGATCTGACAATCAGAGTAACAAACAGATTCGACTATATGATTCGACTGTAGCCAGGCTATATGTAACCCTAAGTTGATCATGAGGCTGAAATATAGATGATACTGAGAATGCCTGTCCCGCGAAACCATGTGAGTGCAGTCAAACTAAAGTTTTTCGAGCAAAACGAGCAGTTACACAGAGAGAAATGCAGCATGTTGAAATTAGACCTGAACAGAAGCTGAAAATGGTCGGCTCTTTGCGTCGGATCTTCAAGTTTTCCTCGTATGCTCCAAAGAAGGTTTGTCAAGTCAGGTGGGATACCACGAGCTGTCAGTGCAGTCACGCCTATTACGCTCTGATGAATGAAATGTCTGAGAAAAATTTTATGCCATGCTCACAAGTGGGTGTTCTGAAAGAAAGATTGACGCACGTAAGAATTGTGCAAATGATTCCTATCTAATACCGTTACTAATAGCTCATATAAAAATTAAAGCTACATCGATGCCAACCCGTTCTATGCATGCCGTTTATTACAAATGTCGAAAATATACCTTTTTTAACTGAATTCCAATCCGTACACTTTTAACTTCTGAGCTCGGTCTAATCCGCCCACCGTTGAAATCCAATCCGTACACACTACGTTTCCAATCCGGGGCTTAACCTCTCAAAAAATTAGCACAAATTGCATCTTTAAAATTACTACAATTTCACAACTGGAACCAAACAACTAAAATTATAAACATCAAACATATTTATAGTACGCTATAATTTCCTTATACATTTTCTTCTAATTTTTATACACTGTGGAAAGCAATTTACTATCGAACCATAAAAGAAAAAACGCTCAAATGAGCAATGGCCCTATCCCTGATATTTTTAGATTCGAAACTTTTCCTATTTGCGGTTAAGCACTCCCTTATATGACCCTTTTAATAAGCTCGCTAAATTATTTCTATATACGTTATAACCAAACTAAAATTTGCAGTTAACAGGAGCACCGTGACCCAAAATCTCTTACGTCCGCCATTTTTAGCTCTTCCAATCAGGAAATCTTGTGCCCAATCCGAGCTCCACCGGGGCGGTTCGACAACAGTGTACATGTATCTTCCTAAAAACAGATTGATTTTTTTAGAATAAATCAAGAGGCAATAAATGGTGAACTCATTGCAAAACAAGAATTAAAAGAAAAGGAACATACATCAACAGTAAAATTACTCAAATTAGATATGATCTCGTTCTCTGGTGATAAACTCAGATGGATAGAATTTCGGGATTCATTTGTGTGTGCAATTAATAATAATACAAAGTTGTCAGACATTGAAAACTTCCGTTACTTAAAGTGTAAATTGACTGGAGAAGCCAATAGTGCTGTATCAGGTGTATCCCTCTAAAACAAAAACTACCTAGTTGCTATTGGTATTCTTCAGGAAAGATTTGGTGATGTACAGGAAGTCGTTGATCTTCATTACCATCAAATTACCAATTTGCGTCCAGCAACTATGAATACAAATAGTTTAAGTACTTTGCTCCATAACATAGAAAGACACCTTCGTAGTCTTGAGGAGCTCCGGTAGCTCAGTGGGTTAAGCGCTGGCCTACTGACCTAGCGGACCCGGGTTCGAATCTCGCTCGAGGCGAGAATCTTTCCTACCGTAAACGGAGTTCCATTGCACACAGCCTTTCATTATCATCGTCCCATCGTCCTGATATGACTGAAATACTGTTGAAAAGGACGTAAAATCGCAAGTCATCCATCCATCGTAGTCTTGAAGTTTTGAACCAAAACATAAACCAAAACGTGTTTGCGTCAATGAGAAAAGGTAGGTTACCTAAAGAAGTGCTCCTTCAATTAGAAATAATTATCAGGGCGAAAAATGAGTGGACCATTTCCAAATTACGTGACAAACTTCGTGAAGAACATGCCAAATTTAGTTATAAAGGCAGTCAAAAAAACAGTTTGACTCGAAAGCTTGCAGCTACGGGTTCTGTAGAATCTCTTGTAGCTAATACAAAGCAAAACACAGTAACTGGACATTATGATCCTCTTGGTTCCCAAAGCGATCAGGTTAGGATTCTTATGGACTCGGGATCGCAAAGAACCTATGTTACAGAGCGATTGGCGGAACGACTAGGCCTTACGCGAGAAGATGAACAAGAGATTAAGCTGGTGGCATTTGAGAGTGAGTATCCAAAGACGATCAAAACAACCATGACAAAGTTAAGTTTGAAACTAACTAACGGAGATTACTTAGACATAAACACTAATATTGTGTCAGTCATTAGTGACAGTGTTCAAAGAAAGGCAATCATTTTTTTCCTACAGAATATCTAGAACACCTTGTCAAAAGTTTAGACATTGCAGATACTAATCCCACGGACAGTGAAACATCTACTGTGGCGTTATTGATAGGAAATAATTACTATCTAGACATAATTTTCCAACATAAAATTGAAGTTCAACCTGGCCTCTATTTTCTTGCGTCAAAATTAGGATGGATTCTAACGGGTAGAACTAGTGAAGAGGAGTTTGATGTGAATGAAACAAACATGCTAATTCTGACGTAAGGAACTAATATTGCAAATAGTGCCTTCACAAACGTTGACAAAGCAACGCCAGTAAAACCAGACTCGGAAGATATTGAAACAATTGGGGTTACTGACAAACCGAAGACAACAATCGATGATCTTGCCAGAATACATTTCAAAGAGACACTGAAATTTGAAGATGGGAGATACCAAGTAGCATGGCCTTGGAAAGAGGAAAGTCCTGATTTAGCGCTCAATCGTGACTTGGTTAATGGTCGACTTAAGTCAACTATATCTAGAATGAAAAACAAACCAGACTTGATGAAAAAAAGTATGACTCCATTATAAAGGACCAACTAGACGAAGGGATAATTGAGAAAGTAAGCTCTGATAATGAAGAAAAGCATTATCTACCGTATCATGCAGTAATAAATCTATTGAATCCAACAACAAAGCTCAGAGAAGTGACTGATGCAAAACAAAAAAAGGAGAATAATAGTTTAAATGAATGTTTATACAGAGGTCCCGTTTTACTGAATGATCTTTGTGTGATGTTAATGAGATTTAGGCTTCATAACATAGTGGTTGTAGCCGACATAGAAAAGACCTTTTTACAGATATGTTTGCAGCCTACAAAGCGGGACTTTACAAGGTTTCTGTGGCTGAAGGATTACAAAACGCCAACGGTATATGATAGCACTATTCAAGAATATCGATTCTGTCGTGTCCCCTGTGGTGTTATATCTAGTCCTTTTCTTCTGGGTTTCACCATTGAAAGTCACTTAGACTCATATGACAGTGAATTTGCAAGCAAATTGAAACAGGATATCTACATGTGGATAACTTGATAATAGGCACAACTACTATAGAGGAAGCTCTTCAGCTTTATAGTGAAGCAGAATCAATTTTCAAGGGAGCTTCCATGAACCTACGAGAGTGGATATCAAATCATGATACATTGAATAAATTCAATCATTTGAAAGTAGTGATAGGGCAGTTAGCGAAATTATGAATGTGCTTGGTCACACCTGGAATATTTACCAGGGCTCTATTTCTCTCTCTAAAATCAGTAAATGTACCTTTGGATTTGCAAAGTCTATCATAAAGGATCGTGTTAAAACAGATAGCTTCAGGGTTTAATCCTCTTTGTTTGTTTGCATCTGTGTTACTGAAGGGAAAGGTTTTCCTTTAGACTCTGTGAAATAAGCGGTTAGACTAGGACGACAAAATTGAAGTTGATGACTGTTCAGTTTGGTCGTCCAGTCGTTCTGATCTTACAACAATATCAAGCTGTTCAATAGATCGTTGTGTTAGTTTTCGAGACGATGACAAGAGTGTGACTTATAAACTACTATGTTTTTTTTAACGCTTCAGCTTGTGCATATGCCGCTGTCATATTTCTACAGCAAACAAGTACTGACTCTGGGTCAAAATCTGATCATATATTTTCTAAAACAAGGCTTCCTACCTTAAAGGGACTGACAATTCCTAGATTTGAATTACTGTAAAACACTTATATTTGGCGGTCACTTTATTTTGGCGATATTGGCGGAAAAGAAGAAAATCGCCAAATTAAAATTCCGCCAATATAATCTCATGATACTGAAAGAAGAAAAAAATATTATTGAGCATATATTTACATACTTGGTGTATTTACTGAAAAGCCCTATAGTAAACCGATGGAACGTAATGTAGTTTACATTCCAATAATTAAATTGAGACACGCGACGTCAGTGACGTAAAGATAAACAATGGCTCTGTACAACCTGATTGGACGTCAGCAACGTCATGACGTCAGGCATGCTGTTCTGCTGTTAGCAGAAAAAACTGCGTTTACATGTTTTACTGCTTCAATTTTAGCGCTTATATAAGATTTTTCACGAAAGATTTAATTGAAATGAATGTAAATATAAGCAATGAACTTAATTTTTCTGAGATTTATCGAAATGTAAACTACATTGGGTCACTAGCAAAGTTTACATGAACCCCTTCGGGGTTCATTCACTTTGCACGTGACCCAATGTAGTTTACACTTCGATAAACCTCAGAAAAATGAAATTCATTCCTTAAATAACCCTTTTTCCTTTACCAAAATATCAAAGCTAATACACATCACATATATTAGCGCTAAGGAAAATGCCTCGCAAACAACAAGTGGGAGGAAACAGAGTATGAAAATGTTCTCACCATACTAATTAGTGTTTCAATTAAGTTGATTAAATCAGAAAGAATACAAAATCCGTTTCAATTAACTACGCAAAATGTAACATGATTATGATAATACTTGTTATTATTTTAATCAACATGACAATACAGAGCTCAACTCAAGAGCCAAATACGACGTCAGCAGGAATATTTTGTTCTTGAGAAATCACAAAACCGCCAAAATAAAAATCCGCCAAAAGGTCCATATCTAAAAGTAAAAAGTATGCAAAGACCAGGAACTGAAACAATAAAAATCCAAATCCAGCCCTCAAACCAATGTTGGAAACAACTAAGATTACAAATAATCAAGATACAGAGAACATTTGGCCAACCGAGTGAACCGCCAAATTTTGCTGCCGCCAAATATAAGTGTTTTACAGTAATGACTGTGTTAATAGGTGTCAGATGTGTAACCTTTGTGAAAGACCAATTACAACTACCATTAGAGCACACATATCTATGGACCGACTCTCAGTGTGTGTTGAAACGGATTAGGTCAAACAAAGACCTATCAGTGTTTGTTAGGAGCAGAATGAATGAAATTTATGAGCACGATAATATAACGTTCAGTTATGTCTCTGCGAAACAGAATCCTTCAGACACCGCCTCGGTGGAACCACTTTGAAAAAGCTCAGGCAAGACCAGTTGTGGTGGCATGGACCTAAATGGCTTACCAAGCCAGTAAGTGAATGGCCACTTTCAGATGATACAATTGACAGAAACACAGAGCTTGACTTTGAATCAGAATTTAAGATTAAAAAATGTCTACCGAAATTTATGTAATGGAAATATCTGAAAAGATAGTTAAGCCTCAGACATATAGCTCTGGTACTACATCTCCTGTCGGAATCGATGGTGAAAGATACTCGTCTGCAACAAAGATGTTAAGAGTTACAGCACTTGCCCTTCGCTTCCTCAAAAAACTTAGAAAATCAGATAGTATTGTATGTCATTTAACTAGCTCTGACATAGATAAAGCAAAGACAATGTGGATAAGGTATGTTCAAGGAAAGCATTATCCAAAGGTGTACGAAGCAATATCAGGCAATGTTCAGATAATTTACAAAAGCAGTTGGGGTTATACATTGATGATCACGGTCTGTTGCGATGTAAAGGCAGACTAGAACATGCAGATCTTAGTGAGAGAACACGCCATCCAGTTCTGTTACCAAAAAGATAGATATACGCATTTGTTGATTAAGAAAACTCAAAGAGAAATGTTACATAGTAGTGTCTCTCAAACTCTCAGGTGCATTAGACACAAATACTGGATTCCCCATGGACGTGCAACCGTCAGATCTGTCTTACGGAATTGTTCTGTGTGTCGCCGCCATGACAGCCGCCCATATAAAATGCCCACAATGTCTCCTTTACCTAAGGGTCGTGCCACAGAAGCGTTTCCATTCTCGCGAACGGATATTAATTTTTTAGGGCCGTTGTTCATAAAAATAAATGAAAAGGCAAAAAAGGTTTGGATATGTTTGTTTGCCTGTTTTATCATACGTGCTGTTCATCTTGAACTCATGCAGGATATGTTCGCAGAAGAAATCCTTTTTGGATTTCGCAGATTTATCTCACAAAGAGGTACGCCAGAAGTTATAATAAGCGACAATGCTTTACAATTCAAATCCGCTAGTAAAACGTTGGATTTAATTTGGAAAACCATTACAAAAGATGACGAGATTCAGAGTTATGTGTCAAATATGGGTATAAAATGGTCGTTTATTGTGGAATTAGCACCATGAATGGGCGGCTTTTATGAAAGGCTAGTTGGTCTAGTTAAACGAGCTTTACGCAAAGCCATTAACAGAAATCTGCTCAGATGCATACAGTTGCAGACGCTACCAAAAGAAGTCGAAGAATCTGTTAATACAAGGCCGCTAGTGTACATGGGTGACGATCCAATATTATCCTAACTCCGGGGCATTTTTTAACTCTGATCCCAAACATGGTTCCAGAATTACGATAGGGATTTTAATCCACATGAAAGTTCAGCTGAGCGACTGTAACAAGTTTGGAAAAAAGGGCAGCGACTCTTGAATACTTTTTAGAAAGCTGGCGTGATGAGTATCTGCTAAATTTACGAGAACGAACTCAGAATAAGCTGAAAACAGGAAGAATTCAGTCACCTTCCGCCACAATGGTAGGTGACGTTGTGTTGGTGGAAGATGATGTTTCAAGAGAATTCTGGAAAATGGGACAAATTGTGAGTCTTGTGACAAGTCGTGATGGCCATATTCGGTCGGCTAAGGTAAAAATGCCGTCAGTACGTGTACTAGCATGCCCATTGAATTTGCTTTTTCCAATATAAAAACAGCTCTACATATGAACGCACTGGCAAACAATTACCTCTGTCGGCTTACATGGCGCAAAATAAGCGCCGCGCGCGAAGAGCCGCTGGAATTGCAAAGGCAAAAATTAAAAAGTGTTATTCGGATTAAGTCTGGCCAAAGTACACTATGTAGAATTTATTCTAAAAAAGCGTCTGTGGCGGAACCCACATATATACTGCATAACATCTTGAATTTTGTGCTGTGCAAAGCTCACAACTTACTTAACGTGTTAAAATTTCCAATAGTCGATTGCGTTTAAGTGTGTATATACGTATACTCCGTCGAAGTATATGCTTCCCTCAGAATCAGAATCAGAATTGTTTACTGGTGATACGTCCAAGAACAATCATTCACCCTAAGCGTGGACACGCCTGGATTTTCTTGAACTGCACGTGGTCATGGAATACATGTATATATGTTTTGCTGTTTCGTTGTTTCATATATATACAGCAACTTCTCTCTGTAAAGTGGACCAAGATTACCATGAAGAATGGACTAACAAAGGAACAGTTCTTACTCCAGGTATGGGAGTGTCGCGATTTTGCGATTTACCGTCGGAGCTCTTTACACCGTCGAATCCGACTCCGCCGGTCTGTATTCATGATTGTCATTACTTTTACACTTTTCATGCTTTTCATGATAATTGCAGGCGGAGCTGTGCCTTTATATAAGGGATTGAAATTTCGTTGTAAATTGAATGTAAAAATAAAAAGGGTGAAGAATGTGAAAGTGGTGTTGCGTTTTGAATTCCGATGTGGTTTAGAATAAAAAGGATTTTTGAAATTAAAGTGATCTCTACCACAAATGCATAAGCAGACCTGATCATATTTGCAAACACTAAGGCATCATCTCATAACTGCCATTATGTAGGAGCAGACTTTTACCTGAAATTCATCTGAAGGTCATGGCATTTTTAATTCAACCAATCTTAGGTCTTAGATATTGTCATTTGTAACAATTATTCGTAATCTTCTCGGTAGATGCAAGTCATATAAAGACTATGTGCTGGCACAGAGGATTTTAGTTTGAATAACTTTGAGAACATAAGTTCTCCAGAGGGTGTAACTGTTGTTCAAAATAACTGTGTTAGTGATACCGAACGTGGCAGTGAACTGGATAGAAACAGTGCTGCGGCTGGTTGCAGTGATACAGAACTATTCAGTGTTAATGAGGATATAATAGAAAACTTTGAATTCGATAGTGAGGTGGTAGAAGTGAATGACCAAGATGAGGTGAATGATGAAATATGTGATATGGCAAAAGATAAGGAAAATATTGATGGATCAAGTGTTAGTGCATGCCAAAAGGATGAGAACAATAACGATGATATCTGCAGTATAGTTAAAGATTGTGATGACGATAATTACGTTCAAAATAATGATGAAGTTGATTCTGATGATTCTGATGACACCGTGTTTATTGTGAGAAGTGACACAGGAGACGAATCTGTTGATGCGATAGACGTATCTAGACTGAGGGTATAAAAACGCATTTATTAACATTTCAGAAAACAACAAAGTATGTGAATGGAGAAGAGGTGGAAATAATTGCAACAGTACACCAAGATTACCATGAAGAAATGGACTAACAAAGGAACAGTTCTTACTCCAGGAATGGGAGTGTCGCGATTTTGCGATTTACCGTCGGAGCTCTTTACACCGTCGGATCCGACTCCGCCGGTCTGTATTCATGATTGTCATTACTTTTACACTTTTCATGCTTTTCATGATAATTGCAGGCGGAGCTGTGCCTTTATAAGGGATTGAAATTTCGTTGTAAATTGAATGTAAAAATAAAAAGGGTGAAGAATGTGAAAGTGTTGTTGCGTTTTGAATTCCGATATGGTTTAGAATAAAAAGGATTTTTGAAATTAAAATGATCTCTACCACAAATGCATACGCAGACCTGATCATATTTGCAAACACTAAGGCATCATCTCATGACTGTCATTATGTAGGAGCAGACTTTTACTTGAAATTCATCTGAAGGTCATGCCATTTTTAATTCAACCAATCTTAGGTATAAAATATTGTCGTTTGTAACAATCATTCGTAATCTTCTCGGTAGATGTTTGTTTTTAAGTGCATAGGATGCCAAGAATAAAACGTTAGATATATTTTACTACTTTGTTTTATGATTCATATATCTGTTAGTATGTGACAGCCGTTTTTTAGCACTAAAACATCAAGAAACGGAAGCTGACTGTGACGACTCCCATAGTGAATCATATACATGTATCTCTATGTAAAGTGTTCAAAATATTATGTAATGTATTCAAATCATTCTCAGACTTCGTCCATGGTACAAAACAGACGTCTAAGACTCGATTCCAATATTTTATGAAATATTCTCTAAATTATTCCCCGAATTTTGCGGCCACTTTTATATACAGTTTTTCTTCAAGATATCCCAATATCAAAGTGGCATATACGGGGGCATCTTTGGTGCCCATTGCTGTTCCTATTTTCTATCTGTAAAATTTCCCATTATAGTAAAATGTGTTGTTTTCTGAAATCGATCCCGTCAAAAATGAAATCTTTTGTAAAACGCCTATGTATGTCATCTTGATAATTTTCCTATCAAAATCGAATAGCCTCCAACCAAAGATCATGGAGTATATTGAATATAGAGATACAACGTCAAATGAGACAAGGAGAGTAGTTAGAGGGACTTGCTCTGGTAGATGGTTGAGAAAAGCCGTAGTATCTCGGAGATAGCTTTTTGCTCGTTTGGTGAGGGGTCGTAATAATATATCTAAGCCGTTACTTAAACGATGCGTTAAACATGATGGTCCGGCTATGACTGGCCGAAGCTTTGAGCCTGTGACATTGTTAAGACTAACATTTTGTGTTCGAGTATTAATACATTCAGATTTTTTTTGTTAACTTTGATCCACTTTGGGCGAACCGTAGAAATAACTTTCTTTTTCTTCAAAATTGCCCAAATACTCAGCTTCCTTTTGCGTAAAACATTGCTCGTGTTTCTTAAAGTCTCCGAAGTCCTATCAGTGGTAAAAACGTCTAAACTCAGATCATTGTAAAAGGCGGTTCAACCTTCACGCTTGGTAATAAAATGTGGGTTGATGTGCATTGACTGAGTCAAATAACTGGCAAAAAGTAGAAAATACAAGCTTTTGAAAAATAACAAATCGCTACACAAATTAAAACTTCCTGCTCTGGTTTCCCGTCTAGCAATGCTATATAAACATAAGCGGAATAGTGATTGGGAATCCACGCCTGTACATTGTATTTTTACCATTTAATTCAACTTAATGAAATCGAAAGTAGGTCATTTTAGTTGTCAACTAAAATGACCCAAATAAGTTTTCAAACCCTATTTATAAAAAACTTCAGGATGTTTTATTTGTTTAAAGCTTGGCATTTACACTGACGAAACTCTATTGAGAAGCTTGAAGCGATACCTCATCATAAAATTTTTCACGCTGATAGAGCAATGGGGCCTGTTAAAAATCTCTTACAAATTAACATCAATTCTCTGTAAGCACCAGAATTGTTGAATGGGGGCGTTCCACGCACCGTCTCAGAATTGGCTGAAATTTTCACACAATGGTCCTTACCACTCAGGTATAAGAAAAAAACCTTTCAAACTTTGACATCTACTTCCGTTGCCATGGTAACCGTCAGTGTCGATTTCAGCGAAATTTGGACTTAAATTCTTGTGATTTATATTAAAAATGGCATATTTTCACCCTTAAAAATCATAATAATCAACAGGTGGACAGGAGAAACAATTAAACCTGTAAAATATTTGAGTTTTATTTAGCATGTTTCACAACAGACTTTAAGAATAAATTAATGTCACTAATAGTACCTTCACTGTCGACAATACATACTCTGGCGAATTTCATTAAAAGTGAAAAATGCAAAAAATGACAATATTTCAAGAGGAATAAAAAAAAATGCAGGCCTCTATGAATAATTTACATAGCTGCTCTTGAATTAACTAAGTATCATGATTGTAACTATGAAAAAAAACTGAGTGGGGTAAGAGCATCTTCGTGGAAAAATAAGCATACTAAATTTGCACCGTTATAGAAATTTAAAAAAATGGTTTTGAGCAGGTAAGCAAACATTTTGGCTCTATGTTAGCATTGTAGTAAGTTATGCATATATTGTTGCTGATAATTTATGACTACAGGTCAGTTTTTATAAAGGGTCACTGATGAGGCTTGAATAGCCGAAACCGCGGTATGGCCCAACTTCTTACTTATGAATGTTTTCTTTGCTCTTAAAGGATCTAAACTTTTATCATTATTTACTATCACTGCAGCTGGATGTTGTGCCGTGTGGCGGCCGTAAAAAGTCTCCCCGCACTCATCTATAGTGCAGATTATATTTTCCTTTTGGTCCTTTGAGATCATGGAATATATTCTGAGAAGTCAGAAATGATCATACGTTTAGATTCATTTTCTAAACAAATTTGAAATATTTTGGTATTTTTCGACTTATATCAGTCTTTGAGACGACTGCCATGTTAAACCTGCAAATTTACTGTTTTTTTCCTCTGGCTCCTTGTGCCAGATTTAAAGGGTCACTGATGAGGCTTGAATAGCCGAAACCGCGGTATGGCCCAACTTCTTACTTATGAATGTTTTCTATGCTCTTAAAGGATCTAAACTTTTATCATTATTTATTGAATTTGTATCAAACATTTCCTTGTCTCCAAAGAAAATGCATATTTTTCGCGTTCTAAGTGGAAAATATGTCGAAAACAGGGGGTAGGGGAAATAAACAAAAGCAAAATATCAACCGTAAAAGGAAGACTCTTTAATAAATGACTTTAACTGTGTAAATATCCATTCAGCATTATGTTAAACTGAACTTAATTAAAAATTTATCAATGTGTGTGATGCTAAAGGGCAATAACTCTGCATTTTTGACGAAAAAGCAAAAAAAATTAGAAAACGCATGAAAATGAACTCAACCTTAGCTGTTTACTGTGGGCATTAAACAATAACACAACAACACTTTTTAAGGTAAATACCAAACATATTTCATAGAATATGTTGAAAATATAAAAAAATATCATGAGTGCGTAGCATGAGTGAAACTCTAATATTTTCAACACATGAAAAAATTTTTGGTATTTATCGAAATAGAATTTTCTTTTCATTTTTTCTGTTTTGAAAAAAAAAATAACTTTTTTTCATAGTCATTTCTTGTTAATTTTGCTTGTCTTACCACATTTAGTGGGTATAATATTGGGTGAAACTATAGTTTGCACCTAGAAAATAACTAATAAGGCTATCTGAAAGAACGAATAAAAAGAAATTGGCAATTTAAGAAAGCCCTTTGCAGCTGCCTTCAGACTGATGTCGCATGCAAATTAGTTATACTCCGGCTCAAAACCTGAAATCAAATGTGACGTCATTACTTGATTTGGCATGCTAACATCTGTAGCATAATGTCAGAATGCTACTTTTCAGACAGCTGCAGCATCCACATGATGTAAACCAGTATGATGTAAACCAGTATGAAATAAACCTTTCATGTATCATCAGGTGCCACTGAAGTATATTGGATATAACTATTTGCCAATTAAATACAGCGTATGGCTAAGTCTTAGTTACTGACCCCAGGACCCATTCATGAGCCTGACCCTGCAGCTTAGGTAGTCCATAAAGAAAGCAATGATGCAGGGATATCATGAACCAAATATGGAAGAAATCTTTAATGCAGTTACATAGATATAAGCAATCAGATAGGTTTAAGGCAAAACTTTGACATAATGAAAATGCCTAAGTCCTAATTATTGACCCCTGGTCCCACCCTGGGACCTGACCCAGGGTTTTAACTAATTAACATCAAAAGTAATGCTCTAGAGATACGAATCAAATATGAAAAGAATCTGATGTGTGGTTAGAGATATGAGCAACCCATAAAGGTTCAACGCAAAACTTTGATGTAAAGTTGACGAACGGACAGACGAATGAACAAACAAACAAAGGGACGAACGGATGGAATGACAAAAACTATATACCCCCTGACATACTTTATCTGTAGGGGGAATAATGAATCATATCAGTCACTAGTGAAATGATACAATATATTTTACTGCAGACAATATCACCTTTATTTTTTTCTAGATATGCATTGAATTCACTGCTAAGCATAAAATAACTAGAAAATGGTGTCTGTAAGACACTAATGATGCCCCCATGCAGCGCCTGTCACAGGACATGTGTACATCCCTAAAGCACTTGTTAAGCACAAACACTGTCTGCAAAGAGAATCCACTGGAAACACTACACAAAAACTTCTTACCCAACAGTGCAAAAATGCCGCCGAAAATGATAAGTTTAAAGGTAGGTTCCTGTACTTTGGAATTCATCATAATTTTGATGCTCTTTCATCCAAATTGTTGGAAAGCACTTATAAAAAGGGAATGAATAAGATTCACTAAAAAGTGTAAATCGAAAAAATATAAGAAAAGTTGTTTTGCAAGGGATTTCCTAACTCTGCTTCGCACACCAGTTAATGCTATTTTTAGTTTGTGCCAAAAATAAATAACACAGCTGACGTCATGCTGCATTGCATTTTGTGATAGTTTTAACCCATCCGCCATGCCAGGACCTCTAGGAGAGCTCACAGCAAGAGAAAATTGACCTTTGGAGAATGGCATCAGAAATCGTGCACTTTAGACATAATAAACGTAGTTATTTTTAGAACTGGAATTCCAGCGAAAGAAAATAAACCAAAAGGGAAAGTGACTATTTTCTTCAACATCTGACGATTTTCTCAGTAGCAACAAATTCAACAGTCAACCTATGTATTTTCAGTCCGAATTACAAAGGGAAGCAACTGTCAACTTTACAAAGAGGAGCAACAAGAACTCCTGTTTTCTGATTTGCTTTCCTGAAGGACGCATCTCTTCATGAAGTTCTGTATGCCTCTCTGGACCTCATTTTCAAATAAATGAAGTCTACACCCCAGGGAAAGAATTTGCTCCCAGAGGAGCAAACTACCCACAAGGGCTGATCCCCTCAAGAGGGGGAAGCAAATAATGGGTCACCATTTGGTTTTTCCACCAGCCCTACAACAATGAACATCACAAGATCCTGTTTTATTCTTGGGCCCCTTTTGTTTCTGGTGTACATAAATGATATAGTCGAAGACATCAATTCCTTTATAAGATTATTTGCAGATGACACCTCTCTTTATGTCATCGTTGAAAACCCTTTTGTCTCAGCCGAAATACTCAACTCCGATATTGATAAAGTACACTCGTGGGCAACAAAGTGGCTGGTCACATTTAATCCTCTTAAAACAGAAGAAATGATATTCTCAAGGAAACTGAATAAACCGCATCATCCTCCTATATACATGAATCAGAATCAAATTGCACAAGTAAGCTCTCATAAGCACTTAGGACTCACTCTTTCTGAAGATCTATCTTGGCACGAGCATTTTGAAACTATTAAGTCTAAAGCCTGGAATCGTATAAATATCATGCGTAAGCTCAAGTTTCAGCTCGATAGAAAATCTCTCCAAGCAATTTATTTTTCATTTATCAGACCTCTTTTGGAGTATGCAGATGTCGTTTGGGACAACTGCTTCCAGTACGAGGCAAATGAGTTGGAAAAAATCCAAAACGAAGCTGCTAGAATTGTTACTGGCGCCACAAAACTTGTCTCGATCAATAATTTGTTGTAAGAGACTGGATGGGAATTACTGTCAACCAGAAGGAAAAAACATAAACTTTTTTTGCTTCAGATTTCCAGTGGGGTTGTTTGGCAGGACAGGGATCTCCACCTGTCAGACGGCCCGTTGTATCTGTTGAGTCCTCGTCTTTGCTTCTTCATGGTGTTGAAATTTGATTTATGTATCTACCGTGATGATTCACTGACGAGTTAGAGGGTTATCATGCGAACCGAACAACCAACTAAATGTTTTGTACCACTTCAGAAACTGAGGGTGAGGTTGGGCCTGTAAAATTGATTTAAGCCCCCCAGTTATTCATTACTGACCGTTCCAAGGCGGTAGTTCTGTTGTGGTTCTTTGTTGCCTGTTTTTGGTGTCAGAGTTTCTGTGATGTTTTACCTTATGTATGTTATTATTATTTTTGGTTCGGTTTGGGTTGCTGAGTGGCCACCTTTTGGGAACAAGCTGCTCACTCGGTTGGCCATATGTTCTCTGTATCTTGATTATTTGTAATCTTAGTTGTTTCCAACTATGGTTTGAGGGCTGGATTTGGATTTTGATTGTTTCAGTTCCTGGTCTTTGCATACTTTTTACTTTTACACTTTTCTATAAAATGAATAATGGCTTATGTCCCAGTTATTTGAGTTCATTAGTCCCTCCATCTGTTGGAAGCAATACAACTTACAGTCTTCGAAACGCTAGATACATTCCAACTATACATACTAAGTCGCAGCTTTACTATAATTCATTTCTACCGTCAGTTATTCGAGATTGGAACGATTTACCGTTGGAAACTCGTGATGCAAGCAGTCTAAATTCCTTTAAGTACAAACTTAACACCGACCTAACACTCCCACCCGTATATTTCAATGACGGTAATCGGTACGGTCAAATTTATCATTCCAGACTTAGAACTGGTTGCAGCTCTCTCAACAGTCATCTCTACGCAAAGCACATAATTGATAATCCGCTCTGCATTTGCGGTGAGGTTGAGGATGTAGATCATTACCTACTTCAGTGTAACAGGTATGCAGAACATAGAAGAGAAATGCTTAATATAATATCTACATTATGTCCACCAACTACACACACACTTTTGTGGGGTAACCCTGAGCTGACACGCCAAACAAATAAAGAAATTTTCCTAGCTGTTCAGAATTTTATACTGAAAACCAAGCGCTTCGAAATACAGTAGGTTTTTATTCGATTTCTCATTATGTACAAAAAGAATATATAACTTCTTTTCTTTTATTGAATTATTATACAATTGTTAGATGTGTAGCATCTCATTACATTGAGCTGTTTATATGTGAGTACGAACCTTTGGCTTAAAAGTACTACACCTGACTGCTGTAGTCAAACGTACCTTTAGATATCTAAAAAAAGTTAACTGATAGCAAGCTTGAAATTCCATTCCCCGTGGAGCCCTCCTACCTGTCACTTACCTGCTACTATTTTGTATATTTTTGTATAACTTTACTGCCATCACTCTCAATAATCTTGTTGTCTAAATACTTGATTATATGTTAAATAACTTCTCCAGACATAATTTGTTTAAAACTGATTTTGTGTATGTTTTAGCAAAGTTAGAGTTCAAATGACTATATATTTGTTATATGATCAATTGCAACATAGGATACAGATTCAAATAAGTCATATGACTTTCTTCTGAATCCTATTTGTACTGATTTCATTTACATGTACGTGTATCTGTATTTACTTCATGTATGTTTCAGTTTCAAATAAAATATTGTTTAAACCAAGATCCTGTTTGCCTCCCTGGAGGACAGAGCTCTTCCAATAAAGTCTACTCTTCAGGACGTTCAGAAAAAAGAATGGGTACACTCTCAGGAGCAGCAACTCTATCATTTTTATTTTTGCCTTCTTCCTAAATTTACAAGTGCCAACTCTTAAATGTAAGAATTTGCCTCCCCTGCAGCATATTCTTTCCTTTACAAGCAGGCTCCATTTTTGAAAGCTTCTTCATCTCAGGGAGCAACCAGGAAGTCACAAAGGTTGTTCCCCTTCGTAAAAATGGATGAGAAACATGAGGGAAGTAAACAGGAAGTCAATGATTTTGTTTCTCTTTGTAAAAATGGTGGAAAAACATGACGGAAGGAAAGAGGAAGTCACTTAATTTGTAAAAAGAAACGGTAAAGGTAAAGGTTTCCTATAGCCTAATAGCTGTAGGGGCAATGGGGGTTAGAGACCCACTGTATCTTGGGCACAGCTGATGAAAGGCAGAGCCCATCTCTCTTCTTTCGCTGCCTTATCCTTCCCTAATTCCAAAAAGGTACCCATTTACTACTGGGTTGACAGAGAGAGTTTTCCAGTTGTCAGATGGCAACAGTGAGCTGCGAACTCACGACCTTCCGGTGACTTTCTGCACAATAACCGAGCCACTCTAACCACTTTGCTACCGCGCCTCTCTGTAAAAAGAAGGGAACACATAAAGATGTATCCATACATCGTAACTGCATATTTGAAAAAAATCAACATGGGATACACAGGTATACTTTAAAACTGTGCAGTAAACCCCATATCACTTATCTACTTAAATCATCAAATGTGAATGGGTTCACTCTCAGGAACAACAACTTCCCCACTTTCATTTTTGCCTCCCATCTAAATTGATTCCGTAGGAGCAAATTCTTTCCTTAACAAGTAGACTCCATTTTGTAATCATCCCAGGAAGCAAACAAGAAGTCATTCAAGTTGTTCCTTGTGTAAAAATGGTGGGTGGAAAACATGAGGGAAGCAAACAAAAAGTCACTAAAGTTGTTCCCCTTTGTAAAAATGGTGAAAAAAAACTTGAGGGAAGCAAACAGGAAGTGACTTAAGTTGTTCCTAGAGATGTAAACATTCAAATACCCATACCTTATAATTTCATACTTGGAAAAAAAAATGAAAATGGAACATACAATACTTGTACTTTCGGTAATCAAAAGCCAGATTTTCTCAAAGAGTAATATGTACTCATGTAATCTGTTCTCAATCTAACTAAGGTCCATAGATCCACTTTTGGGGGGAGAGGAAGTTACTCTGCCAATCAGGGGATAACTGTCTTGAAAATTGTCATTTGGGGAGGTAAATCATCGGTTTTATGGTCGGAAATTTCGTTTTACGGCGACGCGCCTGCGGAGCCGTAAAACGCAATTTGCGACCATAAAACCGATGATTTACCTCCCAAAATGACAATTTTCAATACAGTTATCCCCATTCTAATGCACTTTTCCACATTTCAACTTTCATAATGGACTATTTTGCACCCATTTCAAGCGCCGTCAGCAACGTAAAACCAAACGTCAGCCAATGAGAAGCGACGTTACTTAATAAGGTCGGGTTTGCGACAGTATATCGCAGAATATACTGTCGCAAATTTTTGACGTTATCCAATCAGACGTCGCGTTATATTTGTAAGTGCATTAGAATTTGTTTTTATCTCCTTTCTAAATGGGGGTCAACTCTTAAAGGCAAGAATCTGCTTCCCAAGAGCAAATTCTTTCCTTAACAAGTAGACTCCATTTTGAAAAGTCCTCCTTATCCCAAGAAGCAAACTGCAGGAAGTCACTTCAGTTTTCCTTTGTAAAAATGTTGGAAGAACATGAGGAAGCAAACATGAATTCACTTACTTGTTCCCTTTTGTCAAAATGAAAAAAAATAAATAAATAAATAAAAACATGGACGTGTACACATATACTGCAGAGCCCTAGATAAGAGGGAGTATTTGATGATAATTAGGGATAATTTTTGTAAATTCTGGATAAAAACATATGTTGTGACCCCTCATCTGAACTGCCTTGATGAGACGGTTCAGATGAGGGGTCATAAGATATGGTTTCAATGAGAAATGAAGAAAATTATCCCTCAATTATCATCAAATACCCCTCTTATCTAGAGCTCTGAATTACTGTAATAAGTGTAATTTCATATTTGATCAAAATCAACATGGAACATACTGGAATACTTAATAAAATACACCGCATGAAATAAGTAAAGTGCATTGTAGCAAGGGATTCTGAAGTTCAAACTCACTACATGTTGCTGAAGTTTTTTTGTTTTTTTTTTGCATCTTTCACAGAAACTTGTACATTTCTTAGTATGTTTATATCCAAACCACATGCATATCTTCAGACCATGACAAATATATCTGTAAAGTTTCGAAAGAATCGGCATAAAACTGTAGAAGTTGCACGCACAAGGTACCTACTAATTTAGGCGGACGGAAAGACGGATGGACGGAATGCCGAAAAACTATGTCCCTCCGTTTTTCTTCGAAAAGGCGGGGGACAATAACTGGTGTTAATGGTCCAATATGATCCATTATCAACCTTGGCTGAGATCCTGTTCAATAAATGCAGCCCTCAATGCCCTTAGTGAATAACTACCTGTAGAACTTGCTTATAAGTTATTTGCATAGATCAAAGGTCTGGGTTCTTTCTATCGTACTTTCTGGTAGGCCAACCAACAGACATCATGATCACCATACTGGCTGTCTCTAGTTTGGTAACACAGTAACAGGGAGCCATCTCTGGTACAGTCTGTATAAGTAACCAATCATAGAGTCTCCTTCCTGCTTATTAGACAAAAAAAATCTTCAAAATCATTTGCAAATCAGAACAGTCAAAACCAGATGTTCAAGCTGGCTTTTGCTGACCAATACTTACACAGTGTTTAAATCAATTGCACGTAAACCCCATACAAATCCATGATCTTCTGTTTACAGCAGACGCACAAATTACATATTTAAACACTTCCCTTGGAATAGAAGAAATCAGTACAAATGCTTGATTTATTTTTAGAGCACCTGGTCTCCCTGACTGAGTATCAGTGCACAGAATGTCAATATTTTTCTATTCTACCACCTTTGTCAGACTAGTCCAGACTAGCAATACAATTGTCCAATGTAAATTTTAACAAGACCTGTCACCGGGACAGGATAGCTCGCCTGACAGTGCCTTGCCCATCACCTAAAAAACTTTAATTTAAAATTTTAACATTTTGCTTATGCAGCCGCCGCCGCTAAAACCAACGCCGGAGGTAGTACAATAGCTCTTCCTGAACTTTGTTCAGGCCAGCTAAAAATGGCAGTGCCAGTGAGTGAGACCTGTATTATTTGGAGCTATGCATTTAATGTGTCCCAAAAAATACATAAATAATTGTGAAGATTGTATGAAAGGAACCATTATTTATGAAAGTAATGGTAAAAGGTTTTCCAGAGTCTTGTGGTCGTAGGGGAAGAAGGCTGTTAGAGCCCTACTGTATCTTGGGCACAGCATATAATATGAAAAAGAAATAACCCAACACTTTCCTTTTGCTGCCTCAAGGTAAGTGAATACAGAAAGTAAGACAAGGGCCTACTGTGCTTGCAGTAGGTGCAGGCGGGCATTGTTTTAAATTCTTTCAATCATTTCTCTCTTCTTTCTCCCTCTCTCTGGGAGATGGTCTGATACAGACTAAAATACTGCCTCAAAGGGCCATTAAACCCATAACAACCAACCAACCAATGCATACAGAAATAATCACATCGTGCTGCACATATCAGTTTCTACATTTCACTTTAAAGATTCAGACTGCAAATGAAAAACAGTGAATTTAGAAATCTGGTAAGACTCAACAAATGTGCAGGCAGCTGGCTGATATAAGTTATCAGGTTCCTTTAAATCTGTTTCATATGACATCACTGTTATTCAGTGGATAATGTCCTGTCATAAAAATCGTATGGCCACACGTGTAATAACACTTTGGCACATACATGTAACGTCATTGACAACGTACGCGTCAACAATGCGTTTACTTATTGAATTAATGTTCAATTTGAAGACGTTAAAATCTCATTTTAAAGGGCAATATGATAAACAGAATCATACACTCGTGGTCATTTCATATGAAATTTATGAAACTTGCCAAAGGCTTGTTTCATAAATTTCATATGAAATGATCACTCCTACAAGATCCTCTATTTAATGCAATGCCATTAAAAGTATACCTACAGCAGACATTTGGACAGTATTCTTCAGGCATATTTCAAGTTTCTCTGCTCCCACAAGCATGTTGCTGAAGTGGCATACATGGCGTATTTTGGATTCATTTCTTTCATTCTCAAAAGTACATTGTTATTGGTATTTCTGTCTATCATCAGATGAACCTTTCACTGGCATAATCAACTATATTTTCTTCATATGTTTCAGTCCCTAAAAATAGATAAAAAGATTTTCCGAATGTTCATATACATGCATAATGTAAAGTATGCATAATCATAACACAGAGCTCTTTATACAATGTAAGAGGGAGTATTTGATGATAATTAAGGATAACTTTTGTTATTTCTGCATAAAAACATATGTTGTGACCCTTCATCTGGACTGTCTCGACAAGACGGTTCAGATGAGGGATCACAACATATGGTTTCAATGAAAAATAAGAAAAAATTATCCCTCAATTATCATCAAATACCCCTCTTATCTAGAGCGCTGTTAACAGGAGATAAGAGGTGAAAGGGATCACTGAAATTGTATCATATCACTGCCCTCTCATGATTCATTGAAAACTGATCTGGTGCTATCCATATATTGTCGGGACAATATAATTTACTATGTCAAGTTTCTTTCAACTTCTTTGAAAAGTTTTGTAAAATCTATAACTTGGCAAATTTAAGGTGTACAGATACACTTTCATATGAAGCAATCTAAACCATTTTTTCTCTTTTTTTCCTTTTTTTTCTCAACTGTGCCAACTCATAAAGGAAAGAATTTGCACCCCACCCCTCCCCTGACCAGATTTTTACCTTTCTGAATAGACCTCATTATAGACCCCATTATGGAAGGGCGTCTTCATTCAGGAAAGAAAAGAGGACATCACAGAAGTTGTTTCCCTTTGTAAAAATGGCAGAATATATCGTTTTGTACCCATACACTACAAACAGTTCCATTGTCCTAGATGGACTGTGTTTATTTCTAAAACACAATTCTAGAATAAACAGTGTATTGTTGCAAAATGGGCACTCTAATATTTGAAAAACATTAATATTGCAGTGCCCAACTTGCAACAATACACCATGTACACTGTTTATTAAAAAAAAAAAAAAAATATATATATATATATATATATATATATATATATATATATATATATATATATATATATATATATATATATATATATACATAAGAAGTGTGTGTGCCCCTTGTTGATAAAACCCTCCATCGGCAATTGGCTCCACAGAATTTGATAAGGTTTGTGTTAATGGAAAAATTCTTGACCATTACATTCCCCAGCAACTAGTAGCCCAGCACTGGGCTGGAAAATACCTAGAAACCGTTTTCATTTTTTTAAAACTAGAAACTTGTTTCTGAAATAATTTAGGGCTAGAGCTGGAGCGGGACTGCGGCCGCTAGCAGCTACTGAGCCTCCTTTACTTACATATGGCAACTGGAAGAACAACATCAGAAACATCATCGATTTGTACATTGTCTCTTCTGTGATTCCCCTGTCTCCACGAGGCACTTGCCTTTCTTGTGTATGACTTAACAAATATCGAGGGCCACCACATATTATTTGTCTTATTGTTGGCCTTAAATCAACTGCTGTATAAGAGAGGCTGTAGCGGAGTCGAAAATAACAGTCTCTACAATGACTGAATCTACAAGGCACACACAAGCATGCACTGGAAATGACTGGCATGATTGTTTGTTTAATAGTCAAGTAATTAATTTGTCTTAAATTGATATGATGCATGCAGTAGAAACCCTTAAACTCCCAGTGTACGAATCTGCAAGCTGTACGAATCTGCAACATATCACTCTACAGCACTTCACTTTCTCCAACAATCAAGAGATAAATCTGATAAACACACGTAACAAATACATGTAGTGACCTCAGAATTGTGTAACATTATCTGTAGACGGTGCTACAATGAATAACTGAATAAAAACTCAGCATACAAATTCACAAAGTTCGGTTGGTTGGTTGTTTCTAGGTCCCAATTGACCGAAGTAGTCTCGCTGTAATGTATCACTCTGTTATATACTGTATTCTTCTCTAGTAAAGTTCACACTATAATCGCGTTTGAGGTTGTGCGCTGTTCAGAGAGTCTTTGCTTAATAATAGAGCATTCCTGTATTTAAATTGTCTCTCTAAGTTCTAGTACTTGAAGGGACTTTCCCACTACTCTGCAGTTCCCGACTTATCTGTCTATCAAACTCTGGCATCAGTCAAGCCCAGTGTGTCCAGTTTCCTGGAATACAGAAGAGTTTATTAAGTAATATGCTTGACCTCTACTTATCTTATGACTTCTATATCCATCATCCTTCTATGATGTGCCTGTAGTTGCATGTATTACGTGTTTATCTAGTAACATTTTCAATGTTCCCTAGGTGGACTCCTGACATAATAATGTTCAGTAGTATATGTATTTTTTCAAAGTCTTCCCTAGCATGACTCCTTATTCCCTTATTGTTGCATATTTTGCATCTGTTGTTAATTCCAAATGATGAGGCTATATCAATAAAAGTCTACAAACGAACAATGATTACAATGGCACATTGTGCTTCTGACTATTTTAGTCAAAGGTGTACTTAACATGCCCTAGCACTACCATTTTTCCCTACAAGATGTTTTGTCTACTGATGTAAGATGAGAACAATGATGATGATGATTTTTAACACAACTAAATTTTTCTGCAAACAGTGACTGTGAATTGTGAAGAGATGGTGTCATGATGGAGTTGGATTTGTTCAAGTGAATGAATGAGTATACATTTCACAGTGTATGAGATGGATGATGGAAATTGAAAATTATAACAATGAAAAAATAACAGTAACATCAATTACAGGGTGACCAGATGTCCAGAATATTCTGACTGGGCAGGAGAAACCACCACATCTAGCCTGAGGGCTAGAATTTATTACTTAAACCCAAATTTCCTGAACTAGGCAACTTTTAAGGTTATTAAATGATTTTTCAGAAAAATTTTCCGAATTGCCAAAGTAAAATGATCAACCCATATATATGATCTCAAACCCCATCTCCCCACCCCCCCCCCCCCCCCCAAAAAAAAAATATATATATATATATGTATATATATAAATAATAAAAGTGGTCACCCTGCATCTATCACATTCATTTCATCTCCATGCATATGCTACCACCTGTAACTTAAGCTTGACTTTACCTTAAATAGCCAACACAAGCGATTTATTAAGTATTAGATAATATCAGATATGCACACATTCTTCCACACTATCATCTTGAACCTCCTTCAGTCCAAAACAATTTTCAGTAATCAGTCATAACCAGAACATACATGCACTCAACATTTTAAAGAATTTATAAATTTATTTATTTATTTTTTTTTTATTTTTTTTTCACTGTTTTTTTTTTTTTTTTTTTTTTTTTTTTTTTTTTTTCTTTCCCATTTTTTTTTTTTTTTTTTTTTTTTTCTTTCCCATTTTTTTTTTTTTTTTTTTATATATATAATTTTTTTTTTTAAACATTTACACCAGCATTCATACAATTCTTCCATACAATATACTCAGGCCAGGAAATAAACTGTGCAGTTCATTATTCATCTTACTTGCAACGGAAACTTAAGCAACATTAAAATAAGTTTGACTAAATGGTTAAGTACTGAAATTCTGCTATCACTGTATGCCCAAACCGCACAATTTATCTACTGGCCCGAACAATATTTCCCCGTCCCAGCATCACCAGCCCAGTATGAATATTAGCTGTATGTGATTAAGTTGTCGTCTCGAATAGGGTAACTTAATAGTATTTAAATGAAAGGTACATAAGTAACCTATATGGCTTATGTGTGTAATCAGCCTAACTTTTGTAAAATGGAAACAGTCAATAAAATAATACAAAAAAAAAAATAATAAATAAAAGAAAAATCATTCACTTCACAGCCTACTGTGGAAGGTTGGGGGGGGAGAGTAAAAATTTAATTATTTCTCTTGAGGGTGGCGGTGGGGACGGGGACTTCACCGAATGAATTAGTGCCTTTGGAAACTCCCAGTGCTGGAAATGAATTCATCCAGCAGCATCAGGAGTGTTTCTCTATGTTCTTTTAGTGAATCATTTTCCAGACCCAGGAAAATATCTGTTGTGACTTCTTGCTTACCTGTCTGATAAAACAACTGGGTCATCATTTTTTGTCGCTGCATCTCGAAATTCTCACAACTACACAAGAAATGTTCTACAGTTTCAATTTCACCGCACTCACAATTTGGTGAATCAGACAAACCTACCTTATATTTGTATTCTTGAAGACCTACATAGCCTGTCCTCAACTGGGAGATAATCTGTTTTTCTGTTATGAATGGAACTGACATGTATTTAGGAAGTTTTGTGGAAATTTCTGGCTTATACCGGTGCAAAGTCCTACCTGTTTCAGCTGCCTCCCATCGCCTCTGCCAGTTAACACAACATGAAGCTCTTGCAAATGTCTTGAAATCTGCATTGGTTAGTATCTGACTATCTTCTGGAAAGTTCTCAGCTTCTCCTGCTGCCTCTTTGGCTAATGTGTCTGCAATGTTATTACCTTGTATTTCAGCATGACCTGGAGTCCATTTAAGTTCACACTTGATCTTCTGCTGACCCAACCTATTGATAAGCAATTGTATATCTTTGACAGTCTGCCTATGGGAAGTTGGTACCCACCCAAGGGACAAAATACCAACAGCAGACTGACTGTCAGAGAAAATTGTGATACCTTTCACTTCTGTTTTCCTTGATTCTTCTAATGTGAATTCTATAGCTACCAAGATAGCAATAAGTTCACCCAATAAAATGGACCCTCTCCTTGCCACCGGCCTTTTCAGCTTGACAGGTTCTGCCTGGTCTGGAATGAAAATACAAGCCCCAGCCCCACAGGGCCCAGGGTTACCCTTACAAGACCCGTCTGTAAAGGCTACAATCTCTCCAAACTCACACTGGTCTAACAATCCTGAGATAGTGGCCCTTGCTTCCACTTCTTGCTCTACTGATCTGGATTTGGAAGACCCAAGTCTATTCCAATATTCTGGCCTTGTTCTACTTGGGCACAGACCATTATATAAGAAAACTCTGGTTCAGTATTGTGAATTGTCATGTTGCAATTTGTCTGCATATCCTGCAGTTGCAAATTTGCCAACCCAAAGGGTGAAATATGTCTTTCTTGCTCATTTTCACTGTCTTTCCAGTTATTCCATAAACTTTTAATAGGCTGATTCTGTCAAACTTGTGGAATACCCGCCTTCAATTATAGCGTAATTGTTTACAAGTTTCTTTGTTTTACTGTGAAGAGCTAACAAGGGAAGTAACTGCGTAGCAACCAAAGTAGAATAGAATTGAAGAAAATTTGGCTTTTGGGGTCCAACCACCTCCAGAATTAATGCAGAAAACTACTTTACCCCACTCAGATTTTTTATCAAATTTGTATTATAGGCTTTTCTTTATATACTAGAATATGGCACACTGTCTGTATCAGACTGCGTTTTGCACATTGCCCTCTTAAATAGGAGACCATGGTACACCAAGAAAACCTAAAATTTCACATTTAAGTGATAACTGGAGCAAACAGCAGTTTCAGAATATACACTTCCCACTTTGAATTATTTATTTGTTGTCTACTTTATACAAAAACTGCAAAATTAATCAGTTTCAGACAAAGTATGAATGTTTAAAATCTTAAGATATCCACCTACTGTAATTTCCCACCAGTTTCAACATTTTCTATTTTCATCTGCCGTTTCCATGACAACGGAAAGAAGAATCGCAAAACTAAGTATAACTTTTTCGTTTTTTGATACACCCTTTCATTTGAAATAAGTGTCATCAAAATCCCTTTCGGTGCGTGGACAAAATATTCTGGTGCTTACAGAGAATTGATGTTAAGTTGTTTAATCCTCATAATAGCCCCTGTCCATAATTACAACAGCCCCACCCTTGTATACCTCCTTAATGACAATGTTATTGTTTGTCAAACAATTTAAATCGTTGCAGGCTGCTGCTGCTGAGATATATTTTCTTTATACATTTAGCATTTCTGAGTTAAGTAGGGTTACTTTCTCAATTAGAAATGAATTTTTCTAAAGCAACGTTTCGGTTTTTGGATGGCATGAAATTGCTATTATTTCTAAAAAGGGAACCATCGTCAGCCTCATCGTGATTATGAATTTTTTTTTTTTTTATAAAAGTCGTAATTTCTATTGAAATTAGCTATGTCTTCTTTTAATTCCGCTTCGTTATGCCTATTCGAGTAGGTGTAAATTTCAATCCCTTTCAAGAACGCTTACAGGATCCAGTATTCTTTTGGATAAGCCTTTTATTATATTTACTGTTGTTTTGTCGTCTAATACACAGTTCCGAGCCGCACCCAGAATGTCACTCAAAATCACATGATATCGTATACCTGGCCAATGCAACGACAACTTAGCACGTGACATAGTCTCACAAACAAATCGCACGTGGTCAATATCAACATAAGTCCGTGAGTTTACCTTACAGTCAATGAAGTGATGTATTGTTCGTAAGTATTGACCTGGCACTCATGAATATTCCGTTCATCTCCGTAAATTAATTCACGGTGTCCGATAATGAACGGGTAAAAGTAGCCTCAGTATGTACAAATACTATTAAACAGACGTTAAACATCACTCTATCAAGTGGCACAGTGGATAAGGCATTGAGCCTTTAATCTCGAAGTTATGGGTTCGAATCTCTCTACCGTCTTTTAAATATTTTTTTACGTATATTTTTTTCTTTGCATAAAAGCAGCAGGTAACCTTGTCATGATCCAGATCTTTAATGTTTCATATCTATTAATTTGGATGGTTGCTTGGTTGGCTGTCTTGGGTTTAACGGCCCTTTGAGACAGTACTTCATTCTATATCGGGCCGTCTTTCAAAGATAGGGAGATAGAAGAGATGACAGGCGAGAGAAAAATATATCCAAAAAGCCTCACCCGCATCTACTGCAAGCACAGTAGGTAGCTCTTTGTCGCACTATCAGCCAAACTAGTATGTCGGCCGGGCAATGAAAGTGACCAAGCACCATCGCCCGACCCGACACCCCCCTTCAGCTATTGAACGAGATGCACTGCCTTTCTACTATCACATATACATGTAAATCCTACAATAACGTCGACCAAAAAACATCTCAAATACAAACAAAACCTATGCATTGCTTCCACATCAAAGTATTTTCAGGAAAACCCAGCACCTGTAGGCGGATCATATATCCAACAGACAATAAATGCAGCTGCTGTCAGCAGAAGTACAATTTTCAGAGCACGTAGAATCTAGAGAAACCGGCACACTCACGTTCCTACGAAAACAAATGGGGAAAACCTAAACTAGAGAAAAAAATATATTACGTTAAAATATGCATTTTCGTTCATAACATTAGAAATAAAGACAAAAAGTAAAATAAAAAGATTAGTAAAAATGAATGCTGTAAGATTCGATATTGTGATATTTGTATCTGCCGTTAGAAGACTAAACCACCACGCTACGGAATCATCGACAAACTGTTAGACTGTAATATATTCAAGTAGCAGTATTTTCCGGTAAATCATCGCTAAAACTAACGAAAACATCCGAGTATAATGACGGAAATAAATGAGTGCCAGGTCAATCCTTATCGACAATATACCTGTTTAATGAAAAATAAACTAACACCACTTTTAATAAATTTACCCTGCTTTGCAAGAACAGACTGCCATGTGTAGGCCATGAGGTGACTGATTCTTCGCCATAGATCGCCAACTTTTAGCAGATACTTGCATTTGTCATTTGTTTTTCCGCCATCTTTGTGTAAGCTTGTGAGACGTAGTAACAGTAACTAAGCAGGCGGAGCTTAGCGGCTATTCTCGGAACTGTGTATTCTAAAGAAGCATTGACTGTTTGGTTTAATGTTGATACTAGAGTTCGTTCGCTGAGGCCTAATCCTACTCTAAAAATAACTTCGGTTAGAGCTTTAAGGTTTCCCTGGTTTTGAGCCCATATTTTTTTAACCCGTTGCATAACTGTAGTCCCGATTATAATGTGTTCTGTTTTGCGTACGGAAGTACTTATCTTGGTTTTCATTGTTTAGTCTTTATAATGTTTCACGAACCCCATCTGTATATTGTTGGCCTGTCTTTCTGATCTTTATGCATGAATATGCAAAATAGCGCAATCCCTTGCGAAATAGAAGACACAGCTTTTTAGAAGAATCACATCCACGCGTATATACTAAGACTGAATGACTACCATATCCTGAAGACGGGTTTTCATGCCGATGGTTGAGGTGATTACGAAACACTTTATCCGCGGTAATTTTGTCATGCATTTACAATGATATGCCTGCTTTGGCGCCAAAATCGTCATAAAATACGCGCCGTAGAAAATTGACCTCGACATTTCGAGAGCGTAAGGTTGAAAAAAGCTGGTGGAGTGTATATATTTTTCGGTGCATGTTTTGTAGGCGACTTTTCCTACATGTTATGCATATGCAAATAGTACGGCAGATAGGCAGCCTATGAGAAGGTGCTACTGGTAAGGTTCTGCAAACATCTTGGGTTATATATCATATTAATCGTTAGAATCTCTAGTTTACAAAACCAGCTGATGACACCTCTGATTCTGAGTACTAAGCGAGTTATCTCCCCTTGAATTACCCCACCCATTTAATTGGGTAAAATGATACTTAAATGGAAAAGAGTAAAAAAATCATTTATGAGATGGTACTTTGTACGATTTTTTATTTGTATTCAGTTTGTAGCTTATTTACCGTATATGGGGTACTTATTATTTACTTTAGTTTACAATTTGTGGCGTTGTGATATCGCGTTTACGTTGAAATTTGTTTTGAAAATAATTTTTTAAATTTCAGGTTTACAATTTTTAATGTTGACGCCATCAGTCAAGATTTTGGAACAATATTTGCAATATAATATCAAGTCTAGAACCTTGGCTTTACGTATAGATTATCAGAACTCAAGATTTAAGTACAGAGACAAGGAAACTCTGAGAAACATGAGTAAATACCCCACCCATCTAAATATGCATTGCAAAACTGGAAATCTTTCAGGCTCTTGCAGTTCAAAAACGTAAGGTTAGGTCATATTGTAACATAATATACATGACCTTATAGGGCTGCACATCTATGCTAGTGCAAATAAAATTACTTCCAGCAATCCTTCACGCTTCAGTTAGCAAGGATTAATTTACTTGAAACAGTTTTATACAGACAGTACTTCTACAAACCTACTTACACAGAGGACATGTTCACAATATTTATCACATATAATTTTTTTCGCAACACTTCTAACTAGCAATGTAAATGCAAAAAATATCTCCAAATGTTGTAAATAAGTGATTGTTTACCTTATAACTTATTTATTTGTTATTTACATTTCAAGTGACCATACTGTATGCAACACTTTCTTACTTTGTTATTTTCTTTGCAAGCGTATACATATTCATTGGTGTTTTGATGAACGACTGGCATAGTTTTGACATCTTCAACATGCAAGACATTGCAAAAGAACAGTTTGTCTTAAAACAGAATAACAAGAAAAATTACCCACTCACTAAAGTGCATTAGAACCTGTACCCTAGTTATACCAGCCGCTAAATAAATGTAGGTCAGGCCAGTAGGGTGTTGCCCGGCCACCCGACGAAGTTGTGTAGACCTCATTTTTCTAAGTGTCCTATATATGCAGGATATTTGCCTCTTTCTTGCTGCCTACTTAGTGGGCCGATTGAGAGTTCAGACTGTTGAATACGTTACCAATAGTAAGTTTACAAAAAATACTATTTATTTAATAAAAGCGAAAGTCAGTAATCTATCTATAAATCGATATAAATTATTTATTTTTATATTAAGTGATGCAAAAACATTTTTTTTTTAATTTTAAACTTTTATTATTATGCTTAATTATTCTACAGTTTATAAGGCTGTAATCTATGTTACCATTAGATACGAATTTAAGACAAATAAAACTTTACAAGACAAAATTGAAATTGATAAGTTGCATTAGTATTAGTATTAGTATATTACTATTTAGGTCTAGGGACAAGCTTTATAGTGGAAAAATGGTTTCATTAAGTTTTGTAGATTACCATACAGAAACTGTTTAATGCATGTAATATAATTTTTAATGCAATATTCAAAAACATTATATAATTATTTGAAATGGCGCTTACATGCCGAGATTCAAAAATTTCTCAAAGTATGACACTCTAAGAGTATCTTACGGAATTCAAATTAATCAAAATGACGTAACTAATGTAAATAGTAACACAGCTTATGAGACTGTGATTTATGTTATCATAAAGAACAAGATTTACAGCACATAAAAAATAATCAAGTCAGAACTGGAAAATAAAATATACTTTCAACTCTTTTAGGGTATAATTCTTGCACAGCTTTTAGAAAGAAAAGGTAGGTGTGATTTATCTTGTGTAGACTACGAGACAGAAACTTTTCAGAGTTGTTGCATGAATTCTAGTGCAGTTTCATAGTCACCTTAATGTGTAAAATAATATTGATACATAAATAGGAAATATGTTAAAATAATGACAAAAAAACATGAAACAGAAAACAGATTACTCAGGTGTATCTAGTTTGCTCACTAAAGCTGAGATTATTCAGATTTATGTAGTTTGCTCACTAAAGTTGTATATGCGCCCTTGATTTTATTCACTGTTACAGTTAGAGAAAAAAATAGTATCATTCGATAATCATACAACCTAAATGTATATGATAATATTTTTCTCTAGCCTTTTTTTTTAAAATGTAGAATAAACTGGAGATAATGACAAGATTATTACATCAACACTTATTAAATGTGTTTCACGCATAAAATATTTAAGTGGTTGCTGTGAGTTACATTTCTTGTTTCTACTTGTAATATTAAATCTATACACTCAAGTCATGAAACTGAAAACTGTCTGACGACAGGTTTAAGTAACTGATGTGCCTTTGACTCAAAACTGGCATTGGTGTAATTCAGAGTTCAAACACGACAGTAACACATTATATATGTATCAGTCTTACAATATTTGATGTAATATACGTTAAGCGAGACTAGTATAGGAGAGAGTATGTGGTAACAAATTCCTGATTGCCCATAAAAACTGTTCTAATGTACATTCACAGTATATCATTTTATGGAGAATTGAGAGAGAGAGAGTGAAATCCCAAAATTATCCTTAAATTATCTTCTACTCCTTCATCCATATATAAAAAGTGTACACACACTTTAAAAGTCCTCTGATCAGTAGCTCCTTGTGTGACAGTGATACAGTTTCAGACTACTCCACGTCTTCTAGGCAACCATTTAATTACTTTATTTATAATAAAGTTCCACCATAGAATGCTAAAAGACCTCTTTAGCAATAACAGTTTCTGTAGCGCAAAATATCATTTTGGATGCATTTCATTGCTACTCATATTCGGTAACGTATATGACAGTGCAAAGTTTTGCAAGTTTGATAGCATTTGTGTTTATTTAACGATATATAAATGCATTAGTGTTCTTCATTCACTGTACTTACATGCTCATTCTAATCAGATTAAGTAGTTTTTGTCCATTCTTGGTAGCGTAGACAACAGTACGGTTTCTAACGCTTCAGAAGACAATATTGATTTAATTCAGAGGCTTCCAAGCATATTTTCTACAACACTAAGATCTATGTCTGTTATTGTGTTTATATGGGTAAGAATATGCAAATGTCATTAAAATGATACGGTCACGTATATAACATGGGAGAAACAGCCTAACTGCCCAATACTCAGACAGCAGAAAGCAGGGAAATATTTTGTAGACGTTGAGCTTTCAGAAAAAAAGAACACATTGAAAAAGTATCTCATAAAAGGAGAGGGAGATATTGGAGCTTAAAAATCTACTAGCTTTTATAAATGTATCATTCGATCAATTTCAACCGACAAATGGACCGACGGACGAACAAATGGATGAACTGACAAGGACAGACGGCCCAAAGAATATCTTAAAGTACCAGATTGGACTGAAAATGACATCAGAGTATTCAACTACAACTCTTGTATGATCAGCGGCTAGTTTTGATCACTGTTAAGCTTGTCGTTTTTGAGAAGTTGACTGCCAAAACAGTGGTGAACACATGCTATTGACAAATCGACGTACGGACGGATGGAAAAATAAATATACAGAGCACATATTATCTAAATGAGTGCGAAGTGATAGAAGATACACATATATACTGTTTTCCAAGCATTTAGCCCATTTAGCTGGTCTTAAAGTAGTAACTAATTAGATTTTCATCATTTGTATACGTTTTCTGTTTGACCGTGACCTTGACCTTTTGTACATGTTGAAATATATCTAGATAGTTTATTCAACAATGAAATACCTTGTAAATTAGTTTCTGCATAAGACTTGACATATTTATTGTCGTGGTAATAAAACAGACAAATTCTAATATTAATGTCGAATATTGTCAACCTTTGGTAATCAACGGTAATTAACAAACAGACGCACGGACAAACACTGTTCAATAACCGATATTCGTTAAACGCTTCTATGTTTAGTCCATTCCATTTGTTTTCCGTACGTACTATTGGAAAATGACAAAAACTTGTCTTTAGTTGAAATAAATGGACATTTTTGACGTTCACCGACAAAAATTGTGTAATTTTGCTGTTTATGGGTACGTAATTTTCAAGGGCCATAACTCTGTTAGTACTCAGCTGCGGCGATGTCATCAGCCGGATTCATACACTAGACATGCTGACAAACAATTTGGTATATAACACTTGATGTTTGCAGAACCTTACCAGTAAAGTCCTTAAGGAGAGCACTTTTGGGGTTCCGTCTGCTCTACTAAAAGGCGTTACGGTGCGTAACAATTCTATATGGAAAATTGCGTATATTTTCACACTCGTAAAGGCTAGGTTTTTTAATGAAAATTATAGAGTTCGGTTTTTGTGAAATGAATGTTTAGCTACTTGGATGGTAGGGGAGAGAGAGAGAGAGAGAGAGAGAGAGAGAGATGGGTACTTGTTCAGACTCACGACATCGTTTACCATATCATATGGAACTTATCGCCTGTTGAATTATACGCTATGCTTGCAAATGATTATGGATTATATCCTGACTGTTGGTGAACTTTTATAAAGACATACATGTACAATGAAACCCATCCCACCCCATCTCAGGAGCCGCGGTAGCTTAGTGTGTTAAGTGCTGGCCTGCTGATCTAAGGAACCTCGGTTCATTTCCTGCTTTTCCAACTGTAAATGAGATCCAATCCACACAGCTTTTCATTATCACTCTCAAATCGCCCTGCTTTGACTCTTGACTTTTGAAAAAGACGTAAAATCGCAGGTCAAGCATTCATTCACCCCTGTCCCCCTCCCACAGCCCCATCTCGAGCTTTGACTCCACTTGGTTTGATATGATTTTGCAGTTTTTCCTATTTTTATACCCCGCCACACGTTAGTGGCGGGGTATTATGTTTTCACGTTGGCCGTCCGTGTGTCCGTCCGTCCGTCCGTCCGTCCGTCCGTCCGTCCGTCCGTAGTACGTACGTCCGTCTGTCCGTCCGCACTTCGTTTCCGTTCGATAACTTAAGTATTTTTCAACGGATTTCCTTCAAATTTTGCATATGCATTTGAACTAAGAATGTCTCGCTTGGGATTGTAAATGGGCAAATTTCGTTAATTTCTGACAGAGTTATGGCACTTGTCAATGTACAAAAATGGTTTCTGGCCTCTAGTTTCTTTACTACTTGGAGTATCATGATGAAACTTCACAAACATGATCTAAGTAACAAAAGCTTTTAATGAGCACAGAAATTTTATCATCGGGGGTTATCTGCCCCTGCCCGTGGACTATATACATGTATAAAATCATGAAAAATTCCATATAAAATCAGAGTTTGAAGCAATTTTTCTGAAACTTTCAGCAAATGATCAGAGTGATGAAAGCCTCCAGCGATGCTCAAATTTACCCCAGGGAGTTATTTCCCTCTCCCCCCGGGCTATATACATGCATAAATCTGGAAAAAATCGGTGTGTGAAAAAGGTTTGCAGTGGCGGGGTATCACGCTGTCGTTTGCGATGCTTTTATTAAAAGATTTAAACGATTTATATATTGTCTTCTTAAATACATAGGATCATCCTAGCTCCAAATCAAAAGTGCTGTTGAGGACTAATTTTACTCTCTTTGAACCAACCCCGATTAAGCGCTATCCATAGTCAACGTATGCGAAAAACTTTACAATATGTCCATACATGGATGCAAGTTTTACTGGTAAACTATAGACAAAAGCACGAAGTTATCCATTTTCAGGTGAGAATGCTCGTGAATCATAAGAGGACTGATTATGTATTAGACCATTGATAAAATACCTGTTTGATGTGTTCCTACTTAGGGCGCGTTTACACTACCAAAGTTTCTATGACAAAATAGGTTTGTCACAGAAATATTTGCTCGTGTAAATGCCAAAATATGACAATGTTTCTTTGACAAATATATATGGTAAAGTTACTTTGATAAATTAAATTTGTCCGTGTAAACGGAGAACTTTGCTAAAGATTATGTAACAAAGAACATTGCTACAAGCGTGGAAAATGTGACAAAGATTTTGTTTCATCGCTGCAGGTAACTTTGACGAATAATATTTAGTCGTGTGAACACTGCAGCAAATATTTCATTGCCAAAGTTTATGTGACAAAGATTCTAGGGCACAGTTTCTTTAACAAATAATTTGCTCCGTGTAAACGCAAAATGTTTGTCATACTTTCTTTGTTAAAGTTTCTGTGAATAGAAACTTTGCTCGTGTAAACGCGTCCTTACCCAATAATTTTGGCCTTTTCTGTCAGATTTTTTTCCTTCTTTTTATTTTTTTTGAGTGTAATTTTAATACTTTTATATTTCGACCTAGGCTACTATTAAACGGAGTTGAAACTGTCAGTGTGAGATGACAAACAGTGTTGATCCTGACCAGGCTGCTTTTAAGGACTATAAAGTATAATCCAAAGCTGCCTTATTTGCAAATGCATTTCAGTAGCAGGACTTTCTGGCACCTAAAAAAAATCCAACTTATCAATCCAACTCACATGATCTGCATTTGAGCACAGCAGAGGAGTCCCGACAGGTTCAGTACTAGCCTGCTGATTTAGCGATCCCGGGTTTGAAGCCTGCTGGAAGCCAAAATCTTTCCAATCGTAAACGAGGTTACATAGCATTCAGCATTTCATTACCATTCTCCCCTATTCCTGATATGACGTAAAAACTGTTAAAAAGGGCGTAAATCGCAAGTCACGCATACATGCTTCGTGTGCAACAAACATATTTTTAAAGGATATTTCTTGCATCCCTATCTGTGGAATCAACTGAACCTACTAATATATTCAAATATGGGGTCAAAGAGACAGGACAATATGCGTCAACTATAGTTTCTGGGTGGCAGACGCTTCCTATTGAACCGCTGTCCTATATATGTTGTGTTGTTGCCAGTTCCTGAATTCCAAACGCGTTTGCTACTGTTACGCAAAAGGTTTTACACACGGTTGACACGGGTGTAGAGCCTTATGCGTGGCCAGGACGGCGGAGGGTGACTTCCGGTTAAAGGGTATTCGACCACATTTAACATGTATTACATTAACAAGGAAACTCTAACAACGTTAGAATTTTTGAAGTTTATATATATAGTAATGTAAATTCTATATACAGACAGTACAATTCAGAAGTATCACAATTACAATAATATACAACACATATCAGTTCATGTCGCTGGCCCAAGTAAGATGTTTGTTTCAAATCTGTAATCGATTTGCGTACGATACGCGAATAGATTACCGTCTGACGTCATCACCGTACTCGGCTCAGCGCCATGAACTAAAGGAAAATACAAAGAACAAAAACGTTAATTGAGCTCATAAAAAACAAGGCCTTATGCTGGTTAAATTCAACTGGTCGCTTCCTGGATCCCACCATGGGCCAGTCCATATATTATGAGGAACACCAACTTATATCATATCGCGCACGCTTATATACTGGTCGCTTCCTGGATCGTACCAGGGACCAGTCTATATACAATAAGACACACTTTAGTGGACGGACTAAGTCCCACTTTCACCTCCGCAGTAATCACATCGACTTCGCCTATATTTTGTGCTGTCCGCCTCGGCTAGGAAACATGCACAAGCGGCGTTGTAACTGCCTCTACCCGGGTTGGTGTTAACCTGGAGATGTATATTGAATCTCCAGGTGAGACGTGGCTCTAAGCCGTAACAGCTGACTGCCGGACTTGATGTGCCCCTCAGGTCTTAACAATGAACATAGGCACACGACAATATAACATCCTTCGTCTTAGAATTAAAAAGCCACGTCTAATTTTTCAATAATAGATACAAGTAAAAATACTATGCGTCTCACATTAAAATCATGCGACTCGAATTTAAGTGTGCAGGTATTCACCTTAAAATCATGCAAAACACTGTCCAGTGAAAACTGCCACGTGAGGTATTCAGCAATAACCCATGCATGACGTAGCCACACTTTCCGTAAATGTTTTATTACCACAGTTACCCTAAAAACTGTTGCCCTACTGATTGAAAGGATTAAAATAATTTCGACGACATAGTCGACGATGTGATTCATTTCGTAACAGCTACTATCCTGTGTATGACTAGCTCTTGTAGCGTTTGCGTAGGATACTGGGGCCAGCAAATTTTGGGTACGTCATTCATTTTCCTGAGGAAAGTTGTGTTGGGGGTTGGATGTAGGTAATGCCGTTGTGCCAATTCTATTCTGTTGTTGTGTATACGGCCGCTGATCTGCCCTCTTATACTGAGGTCGCTCTCCTTCCTCCGTATTTCGAGGGCATACTTTAATTAATAAAAGGGTTTTTATCTGAATACTTGGAGGAAAAGTCTGTCTCATATTTTTATAACCAAGTCTTGTTGTGTTATCCCATCTAGACTGTGAAATATCTTCTTGCTGCTTTGTTTCTTTTTGCCACATGTCCACTAGTTTTTCTTTCATTTTGCCAGAGAACTTTTCCGAAAAGACCAAAAGCATTTTTTCATCGTTATTTCTATAATTCTCCTCATGACTTTTAGCTCTTAGAGTCAGCAAGTTTCTTTCAGTTCTGTAGTTGTCAAGAACTTGCCTCTCTCTTCGTCTAGTTTAATCGTCTGGTTCATATTTATTGCAAACATTTGAAGTTCTTTGGGTAAAATAATGGTTGTTTTATTTCGCCATTCTTCATATACCTTGGCGGTATTTTCATTTAATTTTTATCCAAAATTGGTTTCGCCGGGCAAACAGTTTCTTAATCCAAACGGTGATTATTGTCTCTTTGATCTAAGCAGCTTCTCCAACAATTCTTGGCTTACTTGTTACATTAATAAATTCTTTAATATTTTCACAGAGCTCCTGCATGTTTATCTGGCATAAATGCATTGTCTCATTGAGGTTTGTCAAACTAAATTGCGTTTGATTGTCCGGCAGTTTACGCAGAAAATCTAGAAATCTACTCACGTTGTCAAGATATACTGCTTAATTTCTCAAGAGTTTGTTCAAATTTCCCCAGTACTGTCGCCAAGTTCGCCTGGTTCTCACTGGCGCCTGTAAATGTGTTTTCGACACCGTGTCTCAAAGCTGGTTTGTTGTGGATCTTGAAGTCCTGGTGGCCGGCATTTCCTCACGATTTTGCATAAAAAGAAGTTGAAAACGGTCAGTCCACAACAAAGGAAATGTAGAAGTGGAACAAGAAGTGGAATAGCCAGATATTACGTTGTTTAATTCCAACGCGTTTCACTGCTTCGATAGATCGTTAAGAAATAAATCGATGGCAGTTACCATCCTACTAACTTTGAATGGATTGGGCCTACGGTTGATAAAGATTCACTTTGTATTTACGATGATTTTTCTCTTGAATAACTTACACTGAAAAAATATTCACATATTGAAATCAGACCAGTGGTATGACTGAGTCCTAATAAAATGCGGTGTATTTCAATACAGAACAGTGCCTTGGAATAGTGTTTGGCATCATCGCAAAACTATAATATATGAGCCGCGACACGAGAAAACCAACAATGTGGTTGTGCGCCCAGCACAGACTCTGATCAGCCTGGGCATCCGCCCAGTCTGATCAGAGTCTTCGCTGTCCGCATGGAGGTAGCTTTGATCCTTAGCTACCCTTTAAGCGCTTAGCGAAAAGTCTGAGCGGGCTAGCGGATGCCCAGTCTGATCGAAGTCTGCGCTGGGCGCACAACCACATTGTTGGCGCACAACCACATTGTTGGTTTTCTCGTGTCGCGGCTCATATTGCTTTTAGTAGATGCATAGCGCTTTTCCTTAGTATGCCCTTAAACAAAGCTATGAAGCCACTTGCAAAACTTTTCAAACGCCCCTCGTATCCTTTCCACAGCCATAGCGTATTTTTTCGCAATTGTTGACAATGATTTTTTGACCGACACTCACGACCTATATATTCAAGCATTCTATTAATGTTGATTTCTCTATATTTGCCTGTATCATGGCCTTGCATGATCTTAGTGTCAGTCTGTTCAAATGGGGGTATACTGGGTTTTTGATTGCCAGAAATGACTGTTTTCAAAGTAGACCACCAATCACGTGAAGATAATGATTCAGACTTAGTTTATTAGTAATTACATCTTTAATGTGTTGTTTAGATTCTCGAATCTGGGTTCTGACTGTATTTCTAAGTTATCTAAATTTTCGCCGGTGTTGAATAAGATTTGTGCGTCTGGCCTTCCTATATGCTCTTTTACGTTTTCTAATAAGAAGTTTTATAGATGTTGTAATCCAGTCGGGTTCACTAGGGCGCATCCTTGTTGTTCTATTTGGTTTACATTCCTTAGCAATTTTCTGTATATTTTAGAGATGTTTGAGGTATGTATGTTTATGTCGGGGTCGCTTCCTAGTCAGTTGATACAGCCCTTTGTCTTAATAGATCGTAATTCCCTTTTTCGTATGACCAGGTTTGTCTGAGGTAGGTTTTACTTTTTACTTTGGAAAAGTTAAGAATACCGAAGACCGGACAGTGATAACGGACATCTTGATGTAGGAAAGGATCACCGACCCCACTAATTATTAAATGGTTTTCATTATTAGTTAGTATGAGGTCTAATAGAGATCACAGTATCCAAACGCCCCTCGTATCCTTTCCACAGCCATAGCGTATTTTTTCGCAATTGCTGACAATGATTTTTTGACCGACACTCACGACCTATATATTCAAGCATTCTATTAATGTTGATTTCTCTATATTTGCCTGTATCATGGCCTTGCATGATCTTAGTGTCAGTCCTGTAACCACAACTTTGGAGGATACTAAAGCTTTCAAATGCCGAAAAAAAATGAAAAATGAACTTCTAAAAATCGACTTTGACCTTGTTCAAAGGCCCTACTGAGCTTACCATACCAGCAAGGCCAAAACCAAATAATATGATAAACGCACAATAAAAAAGCAAATACGAAGAAAAAAATCTGTAAGGAAATAGAAAAACCAAAGGATCAATGGTCCTGTAGCTCACCTGAAACCGTACTGTCAACAAACACAATTTGTCACGTTTTTAATTTGTTATTAAATTTAAACCACTGCATATTTTAATTTTACTAGAAAAGAGCCCGCGCAAGCGCGGAAATATTTCATGATGGTCAAGTTTATATAAAAAAGCGAGTTTTAATTTTTCAATGTAAATGGCCTTAGGCCCAGGTGAAGATATGACCTTTACCATGAATACTCACTAAAGCTTCATTTACCTAATTAGTTGTCTGCATCTACAAACTTTCAGGTAGCAGACTGCATTGTTTCTAAAAAGAAATCAACTTTTTTCCCTTTTTCCTATAGAAAAACCTAAGTGACTCAAAAGTTGACCTTGTCGTAAAACAGATCAAGGTCATCCCAGGGTCATCATTATATAAATTTTGTTGAGCTTTTGAGTCCTTGATGCGACATGCTAAGTTCCAAGATCATAGGATTTGTGGTTCTGGGGGAGAATTGGTTCTCTCTCTCTCTCTCTCTCTCTCTCTCTCTCTCTTTCAGTTTAATTAGATCCCTACTTAAATTACACGTGCTGTTAGTCGAGCCTATTTCTTGAATTGCCATTCACTATTGCTATTTATTGTACAGGAGATGATTGTATAAGTGGTTATCGCTTGTTATCAGATCCTGTTTTCCAGTATATTTATTGTATGTGCTATGTGTGTAAATGAGTTGAAATAAATATTGTTTAAACCAATTGGTTGATTTGATGCTTAACGTCCACGGTAAACAGCTAAGGTCATGTCGGGACGGTCAGTTAACCTAACCACACTATTCCTGGGCAGGCTTAGACTTCCTAAGCGGTTAACCAGTACTAAGTGCACATACTTTCGCCAGTACCTGACAACTGCCCTTCTTGAATCAGCGGAAGGAGAAACGAAAGTATGTGGCCAGACCGGGTTTCGAACCCAGGACCTCTGACTTATGAGGCAGGTGCCCTACCGATTGCGCTACGCGGCCCGGCGTGGTTCTGGGGGAGAAGATTTTTTAAATTTTTTACCATAATCTAGATGTTTGCCATCTTGGTTATGTGACCTGTCCTGGGTATTTTTGTTCTGGAAAAATTGGGTCCTGGAACGTTTTGGGGGAAAATATTCAAGCCCTCTGAAGACTAAAGGCTTATTTAGCTTCGTTGAATCTTGAAATTGATTTGTCTGCTTCGCTGGAAAAAATGCCCTTTCTTACCTGGCGCATGTGTGTTAACCTTAGACATTTTTAATTTTTGTCTTTTCGAAAGTTCAGTTCAGTTTGAATTCTCCTAACGACGTTCCCCAAGTGGCTCAGCGGTACGTAACCATAGCCGCACACACTTGGCGCCGTGTGTCCGTCCAACTTTTCGAAAGTAGTAGTAGTATTTCAATTCTCATATCGACGTTGCCCCCGCACCTCAGCGGAACGGATCCATAGCCGCAGTAACGGGGCGCCGAGCGTCCGTCCATACTTTTCGAAAGACCATGTGCGTTGAGCTTTATTCTTCAATGGGCGAGTTTGATTGGCTACTCGTATTGACTATCGTTCTGGAAGAAAATGGGTCGTTTCGAGCCAGGGCCGTCGGGACTATGACCATTTAGTTCTTCATCCGTTTAGACATATGAGCAAAAATACAAAAATAAATCGTTATTTATGGGGAATGACGTACGTTCATGGGTCGGATTTTTGCATTAGAACCTGCTAAATTTGGACTTGCTAAGCAGCGCGCCGATATAAGGACGCAGAACCGAAACGACCGGATTAATTTAAAACGTGTATTCGGGTCCTACTAATGACAGAAAAGGACTTTTGCCACCGAAAAGGACCGAAAAGAACTTTCGGGCACCGAAAAGGACTTTTTAGAATGCCAGTTTATGCTATAAAAACGTTTGAAATATATATAGGGTAAAAAAAAACATTTTCTCAACATAATTTTCAAGAACATTAAGTGAAAAAATGTCCTTTTCGGTGCCCGAAATTCGGCATTTGCGATGTCCTTTTCAGTATATGGCGTCTCTTCACACTGACCAGAAGTGGAGTCCTTTTCGGTGCTGTAATTTTTTTGTAAAATTTTAGGATGAAGATACTACAATTCACAAACTTATTATTCAAGCGCTGATTACTATCATGATGATATTAAAATTTCTAAAACATATGTTTTATATGACATTTAACGGCAAATAAAAGTCCTTTTCGGTGCCCGAAAGTTCTTTTCGGTGGGGTAAGTCCTTTTCTGTCTTTAGTAGGACCGCGTGTATTCGAGTACACGATAATTTCACTCGAACGCACCCATTGTTGACAAAAAAAAATCGACCAATAGTCGAAGTTTCTAGAAAAATACTTGGGAGAATTTAAAATGAAAGACGAATTTAACTCCCAAATTCTTTAAATCTACGTGAAACTAAAACACACGCTAACCGAAATTATCAATGATAGCAATATGCGAAAGAACCAGTATAGAAATTACGCTTGAAAATGCCACCAATTTTGCAGTTTATGCGTTACTTCGTTTATTTAGTAGTATAGATAGTTTCCAATTATTATATCTAGGCTTAAAGCGTTTTCGTGAAATCGACTGTGTAAGTATTTACGCATATCAAAGCATTAGGAACCAAAGTTGACCTTGCCATAAGTTGGTCAAGGTCAACGAAGGGTCATCATTTGAAAAACTATTGTGTGCCTTGAGTTCACAATGCTACAAACAAAGTTTAAAGGTCATTGGCTTTTCGGTTCTGAGGAAGAAGATTTTTAAAGGATGTTTTACCATATATGGGCGTGACTGCCATCTTGGCTATGTGACCAAGACTTTTTGAACAAACTTTCAGTCCCCCAACTAAGGGAGGCTAAATATGAAATATGGTTTCAATCAGCTCAGCGGCTTCAGAGGAGAAGCTGTTTGAAAATGTGCATGGGCAACAGGATCTCCGTCACCTTGAAAAAGGTTAAAGCACAACCTTCACTTTAGCAACATAGTGACTTATCTGCTCACTAATTGCACCAAATATTAAATATACCTTCTGAGAAATCCATTTTATGCATTTTTCCATACAAAAGCATAACGCAACAAAATTGACCTTGCCCTAAATATGTCGATGTCAATTTATGGTCATCATTTGAACATCCTTTATAGGACCTGAGTCGCCGATGCGACACACAAAGTTTCAAGGTCATTGGCCTTTCGGTTCAGGAGAAGAAGCGTTTTAAAGAGTTTTCCCATATACACTGAAAGGATTTAAAAACTTCCACTATTTATTGCTGGCTGCTGATCTGTTCACTCATGACAGTGTTTAATATTTAACGACAAAATGCTTAAAACTTATCCAATTTAACGATGATGCAATTTATTTGTATCAAATGACGTCAGTAATACTGGCGGGCGACCAGTGGTAGCCGTTTTTTGGTTACTCTTTTTATCTTGTAACGGACATATAGTGATTAGTGATTCTATATTTTGGTTTAATAAACTAGGGGTAACTGTCGTTATAATACTGATTTAATTTTTGAAATAGACTATAACTTGTGCCTGTGACAGATCCTCAAACTAGGTCACCGAAACGCATTGAAAAACGAGGGTGGCGTACCAGTGATGGCCGTCACAAATGCCATGCGTTGAATAATGCATTTTTCAAAACCTTGTTGTGGATATAAACTTTGATGATACGTCATTGTAAGTCTGTGGTCTTTGTCAGAGTTTAATAGTTTTAGCGCGTTCAGCACAGATAGAATATAAGCAACAATCAGAAACGGACTTTAAAACTCTGACGTAGTCATTTCGTAGGCGCACGCTACACTACGTCGAAAACAAACATAAATAATGGTTACACGTGTGCTGTCATTTACAAGAATTTAGATGCTTTTTTGCAGGCTGGTTGCAGGTTATACCGTTTTCGTCATAGGTAATCATTTATAAAGAAATTTGTTCATGTTTATTTCTGTTTTTAATTATGTGTGTATCAAGGGTTGTGATCCCCGGCAAGGCAATAATGTTGGTATGAGGGTAGCTTTGGGAATTTGTTAACCTTTTGCCTTCCGGGGAGATAATTTAACCAGTTTTTTTCTTGTCGGAGTTCCTTTTGTTTCCTTTTACAAAATGGCCAAATCTGAGACGGATCAAATACGTAATTGCTGCGCAAAATGCAAACGGCCACCACTGGTACGCGGCCACCACTGGTCGCACGCCAGTAGAGCCTTGCATCACTGAAATGCAAAAGGCGATGACGGCGTTCTCTTATGCAACACTCTTTTTGACCATTTCCTACTGTCTTGATATTGTGACGTCATCCACATTAATTTGCGAGAATTAATGCGGATAATGCTACCGCGCAAAGCCTATGATGGAGACGGCGTCGACATAAGTTAACGTCATTATCTCTGGGTTTTAATCTCGGTTAGGTACTTTCCTGACGGTCTTTTGGGCTTCCTGTATTCCGTGCACGTCGTCTGAGATTTTAATTGCCGTAATTAACACATAAAATTGTCTCGCGACGTCATTTTTTGAAATTTCAGAATTTATCTGGCCCAAAACTCTGCACCTGTTTGCGATATTTAGGCGCGGTAGGCCAAACAAAGCCACATACCGCGTTCAAACTTTTAAAATTCAATTTGATATTGTAAGAGAAATGTTTCATCAGAAAACTGTATACATGAAGGTGTAACTCCGTATGTAAACGGTACTAAGAACACGCGGAACACGTGCTTATTCCTGACCGATTCGGTTGAACGATTTCAAATTCGGTATATCGACATAATCAGGTATAAGAGAATATATATGTTGTAAAATTTCGGTGGACGTAGCTGCATTCATTTTTGAGATATTCAAAATTAATGGGTGGAAGTTTTTAAATCCTTTCAGTATATAAGCATTACGACCAGCTTGGCTATGTGATCAAGACATCTTATAAAACTTTTGCTTCACATGAACTATGGCTTCAATTGGCCCATTGGCTTTAGAAGAGATATTTGAAAATGATGACGAGGGGACAGAACCTCAGTGACCTTGAACAAAGGTAAAAAGTAACCTTGGTCTAAAGCAATATAATATCTTCATGTGCTTATTTAGTTAATCATGTATAGCAAATATTACACCTTAGACTAAAATGGTCTTTGAGAAATCTATTAGGCATTTCCCAAACAAAATCATAACGCACCAAAATTGACCTGGCAATAAATTAGTAAAGGTCAATGGAAGGTTATTTGAAAACAAACATAAAAACTTTGAAGGGGTCCAGTCCCTAATGCTATATACAAAGTTTCAAGGTTATTGGCCATTAGGTTCAGGAAAAGAAGGTTTTTCAATCGTTTTTACCAGATACGGCCATTTTGGTCATGTGACTAAGACCATCTGAGCAAACTTCGTTCCCCTGACCGAAAAAGGCCCCACATGAAATATAGTTTGGTATTTATTTCACTTTTTCACAACATACATAGATAATACAACATATAAGTTTTAGGATTAGAACGAAAGCATGTTGCTTATTTATTTCTTCTCCTAACGTAAATAAAGTTACATATATGATGGCAGAAAAGTGTTCGTAAATTATCACGAATTATATACGTTTACAATAAACACATGCACATACACACACATGCACACACGCATACACGTTCTTATGGAAAATAATTAGAAATACTGTAGAACGAAAATACATAAGTGAGCATCATCATAATAAAGTGCACCTCATAGTATGTGCGAACAAAAATACTCGAATCAGCCGGCGCATCAACATAATCCCAATTTAGTCTTCCATTTTAAATTAAAACCCATAAATTCCAGGGAGTACATGAACGCTCAGATAAGGCCGCACATGGATTTACCGCCTAACACTCATGGGATGCTGCTCAAGTGTTTTGAAGACATAAGAATACAAATGAAATTTGATGTTAATTAACATAGCAATTGCACAGAGAGAGAGAGAGAGAGAGAGAGAGAGAGAGAGAGAGAGAGAGAGAGAGAGAGAGAGGTATACAGCCAGACAAAGAATCAGAAGGAAGAAGGAGAGGGCAAGTTTGGGTTTGGTTTGACCAGATGCCAGACATTCTGTATCAATAAAACACGTGCTCGGGTGTTCGGTCACCTGCTCACCTACTGTAGTTATTCTATAAAATGTACAAATAGTAATAAATGCTATTAAAGGGTCTAATTAAAACCTTTTCTTTATCATGCATGTATTTGTGCGCAGCTTCAAACAGTTCAGAATTAATCTCATTGGATAGTGCAGTATTACCATACAAAAGAAATTCCAAACTAACATGACAATATTGAGAAATGGCGTGATTAAGCTCTATTCCTTGAGCACGATATAGCTGACAGTTGATGAAGTACTGTTCAGCATTTTCGATGCTGCCACAACGGTATAGGGGAGTATCAGTTATGCGTTTCAAAAACAGATTCGGTTTAAAGCACTACATTTTGTGCGTAGTCTTGTATGAAGAATTTGCAGTTTCCAATTAACTGAATAAAAGTACTTTGGAATTGTGATATTTGCCGCATTAAGGTTTTGCTTTAAAGACTGAACGGAATCATTATTTCTGATATCCAAATGTAGATTGCTCCATTCTCTTACTACCGATGGATGAAATGACGAATAGTAGTTAGAGGTACGAGCAGGGATTGTTTGAATATCATTAACCAGGGGCGGATCCAGGAATTTTATATAGTGGCTTCAAATTAGCTGAGGGGGGTTCGATTTGCGCAGTTCGACCAGTTTTTGCTGAAATTCCTCATCAAAATGAAATAATTTAGGCTGAAAAGGGGGTTCGTTTGAAGCCCACGAACCCCTCTTGATCCGCCACTGTTAACATTACGTAGATTGTATGTAGAACCATGCCCAACAGAAGGAGGAACCAGTGTTGATAGGTATAAAGGGGATATATTATAATTCATTTTATAAAATAGCGTATGTTTATGTTTCCTCCTTCTTATTTCGAGAGTATCCAAGCCAATTTCCTTATAAAGAATCTCAACAGAAACGTGTTTGGCAGTGCCAGTGACAAATCTTGCTGCCTCTATTTGTATTTTTTCCAACTCTTGTTTTTCATAATGCATACAGTTGTCGAAAATTACATCTCTCTATTCTAAAATTGGCCTTATAAATGTGACATGTATAATTTCAAATGACTTCTTATCTAGTTCAAACTTAAGCTTTTTCATAATATTGATTCTGTTCCAAGCTTTTTCCTTGATATAACTGATAGGTTTGTGCTAAGAGCAATCATTGCTAAGGTATATTCCAAGGTGTTTGTGTGTTTCGACTTCCGTAATTATTTGGCCAAGCAAGAAAAAATCAGTATGAACATGTTAGGATATTTTACGAGAGATTAGAAGAGTTTCTGTTTTCGAAGGATTAAACGTAACTAACCATGTTTTTGCCCATTAAGTAAGTTTTTCAAGATCACTATTTAGAGCCTAAGCTGCCATTTCAGATTTTTATACCCCGCCACACGTTAGTGTCGGGGTATTATGTTTTCACGTTGGCCGTCCGTGTGTCCGTCCGTCCGTAGTATGTACGTCCGTCCGTCCGCACTTCGTTTTCGTTCGATAACTTAAGTATTTATCAACGGATTTCCTTCAAATTTTGCATATGCATTTGTATCAAGAATGTCTCGCTTGGGATTGTTAATGGGCAAATTTCGATAATTTCTGACAGAGTTATGGCACTTGTCAATGTACAAAAAATGGTTTCTGGCCTCTAGTTCCTTTACTACTTGGAGTATCATGATGAAACTTCACGAAAATGATCGAAGTAACAATAGCTTGATATGAGCAAAGAAATTTTATCATCGGGGATTATCTGCCCCTGCCCTGGGGCTATATACATGTATAAAATCATGAAAAATGTCATATAAAATCAGACTTTGAAGCAATTTTTTCTGAAACTTACAGCAAATGATCAGAGTGATGCAAGCCTCCAGTGATGCTCAAATTTACCCCATGTCAATTATCTGCCCCCCCCCCGGGCTATATACATGCATGAAATGATGATATCTGTGTCCTGTCATGACAAAGATTTTTATCCTTGTTCAGTGGGGTTAGGTTGCCCCTGCCCTGGGGTTATACAGAGAAAAAATAATAATTCTGGAAAAATCGGTGTGTAGAAAAGGTTTGCAGTGGCGGGGTATCACGCAGTCGTTTGCGATGCTTTTATTCAACAATTATATACAGACTGGTGTCGTCCGAAAAAAAGCCGAAAGCTAGATCCGATATCTAAAACGATATGAGCCGCGACACGAGAAAACCAACAAAGTGGTTGTGCGCCCAGCACAGACTCAGAGCAGCCTGGGCAACTGCCCAGTCTGATCAGACTCTTCGCTAAGGGCTTAAAGGATAGCTAAGGGTCAAAGCTACGTCAATGCGGACAGCGATGACTCTGATGCCCAGGCTGATCTGAGTCTTCACTGGACGCACAACCACATTGTTGGTTTTCTCCCGTCGCGGCTCATATCATTGATAAACAGTAAGAACAAAAATGGACCCAACGCAGAGCCTTGAGGAACACCTGCAAGAATATAGTTCTACTGCGAATTAACACCGGTAAGAACTACTCTTAGTTTTCTTTTGTCCAGATATGAGGAAAAGCAAGATAGAAGATTCCCTGAAATACCAGCTGCTTCAAGTTTAAGTAAGAGACCCTTACGCCAAACACGGTCAAATGTCTTACTTATATCGCAGAAATCAGCCCTAACTTCTTTCCCAGCGTAAAGAGCCTGGCAGAATGTATCATATAGATAAGTGAGATGGTTGACTGTAGAATCAGCAGGTACAAAGCCTGATTGCAAAGGTGTTAAAATCTTATTGTTTAGGAAATAATTGTAGATGTGTATAAATATAACTCTTTCAAAAACTTTGTCAGGAGTACATAACAAGGAAACAGGTCGATAGTTTGAAGGCGCAGAACGATCACCACTTTTATAAATCGGACAGACGTTTCCCATTTTCCGGCATTTGGGGAAGGTACCTGTCCGGACAGACTGATTACATAGTGAACATAAAGGAAAGGATAACTCAGTTGCTAGTTCTTGTAGTACACGATTGTTTATACCATCAGGTTCTGCTGCATTTCCTAAAGGCAAAGATTTTAAGACTGATTCTATTTCCGCCGATGTGATAGTTATTGTGGAGAGAATTGATTCTAAGTCACATGGTACTATTATTGGAAGTTCTGCATTTTTATCGTCTATAATTGTTTGGTCTCGAAAGAAGTCGTTCAAAATGTTAGCCTTGTCCAAGTCATCTGACTAAATAGTGCCATCTTTTTCAAGTGGGGGTATACTGGGTTTTTGATTGCCAGAAATGACTGTTTTCAAAGTAGACCACCAATCACGTGAAGATAATGATTCAGACTTAGTTTATTAGTAATTACATCTTTAATGTGTTGTTTAGATTCTCGAATCTGGGTTCTGACTGTATTTCTAAGTTATCTAAATTTTCGCCAGTGTTGAATAAGATTTGTGCGTCTGGCCTTCCTATATGCTCTTTTACGTTTTCTAATAAGAAGTTTTATAGATGTTGTAATCCAGTCTGGTTCACTAGGGCGCATCCTTGTTGTTCTATTTGGTTTACATTCCTTAGCAATTTTCTGTATATGTTTAGAGATGTTTGAGGTATGTATGTTTATGTCGGGGTCGCTTCCTAGTCAGTTGATACAGCCCTTTGTCTTAATAGATCGTAATTCCCTTTTTCGTATGACCAGGTTTGTCTGAGGTAGGTTTTACTTTTTACTTTGGAAAAGTTAAGAATACCGAAGACCGGACAGTGATAACGGACATCTTGATGTAGGAAAGGATCACCGACCCCACTAATTATTAAATGGTTTTCATTATTAGTTATTATGAGGTCTAATAGAGATCACAGTATCCGAACGCACTGCACCATCTCTTCCGGTTTTCATAGCATTGATAGATAATAAAGTTTCCTTTTAAAAGGAAAGGCTTGCCAAGTCAGCACTTTGTTTCCGAAATACGTGAAGTTCAATGTTTTGGTCTTTTTTGGTGGTGTTTGTTTTGTGGTCTTCGGAGATGGTATCTTACTTTGAGACACTTTCTTCATTTAAAACGTCCACAACTGTAGTAAACAATGAGGTTATTCTACATTCTGGCTGTTCTGACAGTCATATGATAATCCTCAGTGAAAAGGTCAATTTTCGCATTACTGTTACTGGAAAAATATTTCATAAAAGCATTTAGAAATAAGGATTTCTCGTATTCTGTTATGTATTGTTGTAAGACATTTAGGTCATTAGAAGATTTACTGGGAGTTTCGTATTTTTTATCTGTGAAACTAAGCAGAACTGCGTTTGCACTTTGGAGCAAATAGACTAGAGTAAGGGGACATGGCTTCGCACAGGGCATGGCTTCGCACACCTCCAAGATTTCTTAGAATGTGTCAGTATCAGTTGTCTTACCATCATTTTAATATTTGCAAATACTATCAGGTTCATGAATTAACTTTTATGACATCATTTACGCGTGCATTGCATCACGTGCACTTTGGCGCCAAAATGTTTAGTGACATTCAGATCAAAGTCGGCAAAGTTTAAGATTTTTATAGCAGACAATATCATCGATAGTACTTTGTCGAAATTTTGTTCATGAAATGTTAATGAAATAATTCTTTGCTTTCTTAAATATACATAGTGGACAATTATCATAAACTATGCCGGTTATATGAGTAGGAAAGATTTTCCATGCCACGGGGTGTGAAATTTGTCCCCCACTTTTATGAGAAAAGTCTGCATATTATTTTTAGCTATCATCCTATCAAGTCGTAGGTCCACTGTAAGGTTACACAGTCGATATGTGATGGATTCAACATCAAATTATCAGTCACTTTTTAAGTAGTGTTTTAAAATCAAATAAAATTCTGAAAATCGCTGATTTTCCATTTTTCATTAATGGAAGAAGCATTGACATTATACTTAACCTCGCAATCTATGAATAATAATTGCGTATTTGAAGTACTTTTATAATTTTCATTTACTGGTCCCAAGGTGTTTGGCAGAGTATTTAAAATCGTCTAGAAAGCTTCTAGTTCCTTCCAAATAGATGCGCGAAGCCATGTCCTCAATTACCCGAAATAAGACGTAGAACAGCAGTACACATTACTGCACGACCAACATATGACGTCAGAGCCCGACACCAAATATTTTCATGAGTAACGTCCTGAAAGTGTCAGTGTATAGTATGATATTAACGATCATGCTTTATGTTAGAAGCTTTGCCAGTTAATGTTGCAAAAATCATAAAAGTGTGCGAAGCCATGTCCCCTCACTCTACACATAACTGGTGAAGTGTAATGAAAAAAGTCCGAAGGGTATTCAAGTTACAGAGTGGACAAGAAAGTGTTTTAATAGACGTACTAACATACGAACAGAGACAGGTGGACGGGAATTTGATTGCTATATTCCCTGAACCGTTCGGTCAGGGACAAAGTTATGTTTATTTTCAGATCGTCATGTCTTGATGTTGAGAAAACTACATCTTACATTGGAACAGTATTTTAACAAGTACCTTACATGTAAGATGATATATGGTTATTGGCTCCTGAAGGAAATAGTGGAAATAGTTAGTCCCACTAGCCTCATGTGTGGCAGATTGGTAGGGGAAAATCTTACTGTTCGCAACAATGGCTATTATTATAAGAGGAATTCTTGTTTCTGTTGGAGCAGATTCGAAAGCTGGCCGCCACTGAGAGGAGGTTATTATGAAAATGATAGTTCCTTCCCAAACAGTTGCCATAGATATTCTGCAAATATTCAGTTTATTATTTTTCGTATTTTATCATCATTGAGTTATGTTATAAGTACTGGTTAAGCCTGTAGTAGTTTGTTGTAGTTGTGTTATTGTATTACGTCCACGGTAAACAGCTACATGTATGGTCATGTCAGGACGGTCAGTTAACCTAACCACACTATTCCTGGGCAGGTTAAGCCGTCCTTAGCGGTCACGCGGCGGTTAACCAGTACTAAGTGCACTTACTTTCGCCAATAACTGACAGCTGCCCTTCTTGAATTAGCAGAAGGGGAAACGACAGTAAGTAACCCGACCCTGTATCAAACCCGGGACCTCTGGTTTTTAAGTCAGACGAGCCACCGACTGCACTATGAGACCCGGCAACGAAGGAATTAGTGTATTTTTGTTGCTTCCAAAGGATGTTGTTTTCAGAATCACTTGCGTGTTATCCTTGATCATCATATATTTGGTCATTATTTAGGGATTTAATGCAAAAGAAAAAAATGAGTCTTTTTTAGTAAGTCTTATTCAAAAAGGAAGGTAATTGTTAACATTGCATAGGCCTTGAAAAGGATGATTTGATGGCAACTATAAGGTACTGATAATTTCCATATAACACATGCTGTGTTTCCTGGATTGATTTTTTTCAATTAGACACTTTCATGAAACTGAATTTCAATGTACGATTATGAAAAAATAAGAAATAGTATCTAGTAAATACCATCAAACACCTTGTCTGTAATACCAGTAAATGCTTTTAAATAAAACTGTTGGCGCAGACCCTGATCAGACTGTTCCAACCAGCAGTCTAATTTGGATCTACACTCTACACTGTTTGTGCAGGCATATCAACTATGTTGAAATATTTTAGTCCAGGTTTTACAAAGTCCAGAATCCAAAGTCCAGGTTTTACATAGTCCAAAGTCCAGAGTCCAGGTTTTACACAGTCCAAAGAACAGAGTCCAAGTCCAGTCCAAGATTTACATAATGTCCGCGAATTGCGCATGCCGTTATTTGACAGTGGACAATTAAGAAACATTCAAATACACCGGATAAATAAAAATAAAAATAACTTGAGTATTTAGGGCAAATATACCAGACATGTTCGATTATTTCATGTGCCAGATTGTGGAGTGTCGTTATTTTACGATGCTTAGGTACAATAGTGCTACCGGCAAAAGAAACAGCCAAACGAAGTTGCGCCCCGTAGACGCTCTCCATATATTGGTTCTCCACTTGTAATTATGGACCATTCTCGAAGCTGGGAACAAATCAGCATCTTCCGCTTGAGTGCGCATGACAGGAAGTTATATTCCATCTGAATACATAGGCTCGCCCGCCGAAGCGGGCAAGCCAAATAATTTGCTTAGTCTGTTGCAACCCTTCTGTTTGGTCTAAATTATTTAGTTCAATAAAGATAGCTGAGTTGCCACCTATTTGGGAAAAGCTGCTGACTCGGCTTATCACTTGTAATTTATTGTTTGTTGGGATGTCTTTGTCAATCTTTCCCTTTGATGTTGGAGATAGGGTATGGGATCTGATTCAGCCAGTTCCTGAAGTGTAGTTACTCTTTAAATTTGAATCGAGAGTACACAATTCCTTATAACCAGTAGTCGGAAATCATTATGTTTTGAGATATTATCCGGAGTCTGCTGCGTCATTTATAGTTATTCAGCTTTGAAAATGTAAAGAGGTAAGTTTATATATAATTTGCTCTTCGATCTGTTACTTCATTGCCCTGTACAATGAAAACCTCATGGCCGTCATAGAAATTTTATTCCGATCAGCTAATTGAACACGGGTTTGTGTCGTGCAAAACCTAGCTATCATCCTACTATCGAAACTAACAAACTGTAGATTGATAACGCCTTCTGTTTTTTTGTAAAGATTTTTTATAAAACACGTCAGAAAAGGCTCAAAATGATTTTAGAATCATGCCAATGGCGATTTGAATACTGTACCAATTACTACTCACCCATACACGACATTGTACAGGGCAATAAAGTAAAAGACCGAAGAGCAAATTATATTAAACTTACCTCTTTACATTTTCAAAGCTGAATAACTATAAATGACACAGCAGATTCCGGATAAAATCTCAAAACATAATGATTTCCGACTACTGGTTATAAGCGAATGTTTGTACTCTCGATTCAACGCTATGAAAACCGGAAGAGATGGTACAGTGCGTTCGGATACTGTGGAGATGACGAACGCTCAGTGAAATGCGTTGGTTCAGCTATAGTCTGTTTCGGAGAATATTGTTCACAGAGGCAGAATGAAGTGGGTTAAGCATGCTGAAATTGAAATCACTTGTTATGATTATGTCGGCTATTTCAGAGTCAATTGCAACAGAAACTGAATCTACAATGGACAGAAAATACATTGCATCTGAACTAGGAGGTCTGTAAAAGACGCCAAAATATACATGTTTCTGTTTTAAATTTATTTCAATCCATGCACATTCGATATCATTTACTTCCAAGTCATTATGCCTAACATAATGAAGTGTGACCTTAACATAAATAATGACCCCACCGTGACTGTCCCCCTTTGATCACTTTGTTCAGCGGAACAATAAGAATGAAGTTGAATATCTTCTTTTAGAACGGATTGGTTTAACCAAGTTTCAATGCCAAAATGTCAAATTCGTTCAGCTCAGTATAAAGCATATCTAACTTAGTAAATAAACTTTGGACATTATAGTGAACATAAGATAAATGCTGCGAAAGATTAACTAAGCCCAGTATAGATGCAGATGACGTAAAAGACAAGTCTGCTGAACCTACAGACAGCTCAGATGACGAAGGACCTGGATTAGGATTAATATCTCCTGACACCAGTAGAAGATTGGTAAGCTACAGAAGCGTTATAGCCACAAACAAAACAATCAAAACACGTTTCACGAGCATGGAGTTAGCCATACATGCAGTGCCAGGTACGCATTTTCTGGACAAGTGATGAGAAGTTACTCTCATTGCTGTTGCTGTTTGTTTCCAACTTGTAAAGCACACAGTACTTTGGTTAAGATCCTGGGGTAGATCCATCTCGCCCCACCCATCAGAATTACCTTGAACAATTCAGTCCTAGGAAAGATGGTGCAGAACTCTCTCTCTCACACACACATCCATAACTAACTTTCTTGTAGGTTAACTTCTGCAGGTTTAATCTGCTGTTGCAGGTTGGCTTGCAGGTCAGCTAACAGGTTTTCTTTTTGCAGGTCTTCTATCGATTGTCCTATTGATACGAATCATCAAGTTGGTAAGTGAAAATTTAGGGTCAAACGCTCGACCCCATCCCCTTTTCCTGCAGTTTTCTTGATATCTCCTTCCGTTGAAAAGATATACAAGCAAACACTGAAAAAGAATGTTTAATGATTCTGTACATTTTGCTTTTAACGCGTCGACGTTAAGAAAACGTACGCGCTTCGCCTCGTCAGAACGAAGATGGCGGCGCCTCTGAGTAATCCTTGCGTTACATCAGAAAATATTCACTTGCCACAAACTTCTCCTAGGTAAACCTTAGGTTACCTTAGGTAAAGCATCTAGTTTCGTACACCGAAGAACGCCACTTGATCATGTGACATCGTCAAGCCAACATCTTGATTGGTCAATATAACTTTAAAATGACGCCACGTCAGGGCGACGGCTGTTTAACGAAATGGCCGAATATGTCGTTACTAACTTTTCTCCGATCCATATTTTTCATTTTCTAAACTAAATTCCCACCAAAACTGCACAGAAAGGGTCTAAAAATAAAGTTCAAATATAAGAATGAAAATTTGATGTTTCAACGTTCATTTGTTATTCCTTATAGTTCTATAAGTTTTTGCTCACTTCAGTACGTGCTCAATGTGAGCTGTTGCGATCGATATGTGTCCGTCGTCCATCCGTCCGTACCTTACGTCCGTCCGTCTGTCTATCCGTCCGTCCGTCCGTCGTCAACAATATCTTCAAACGACATCTCCCCCTAGAGCTGTAAACCAACTCAAAATAATGTCACACAAATGTTTCTATTATAGTCCTGTACCGAAATTGCTAAAATGTTTCCACTCCGCTGTATAATAGAAATAAAAAAAAACTTAAATCGATATCTCAAGCCAATGGCTCGATATCAAACTAATTTCAAAGAAATGTTAAATTCATGGCTTTGAACCAAAATTGTTAAAACGGTTCCACTCCACTGAACAAGATGGTCACCAGAGCTAAAAATAGAAATTAATCTTAAAATGACATGAGGGGATACAGTTTTAATCCAATCTTCATGAATTTTGTCAGAAAGTTTATCTCTAAGAAATCTAGGCCAAGTTTGAAACTAGGTCATATGAGTCATAAACAAGTTCACTAGATCAAACCTTAGAAAAATATGGTGTACACTCTGGAGTGTACAGTTTTATTTCAATCTTCATTAAAGCCCAGGCGCATTTCGAAACTGGGCTACGTTGGGTCAAAAACTAGGTTACTAGGTCAAATCTTAGAAAACCCTTGTGTACACTCTGGATGGCACAGTTTTAGTCCAATCTTCATGCAACTTTATCAGAATGTTAAGTTTTATTAAATACAGGCCAAGTTTGAAACTGGGTTATGTTGGATTGAAAGCAAGGTCACAAACTAAATCTTAGTAATGCCTTGTGTACACGGAAAAGGCACTATTTTGCATTAAATCTTCGTGAAACTTTGTCAGATTTTCAGCTCTAGGAAATCTAGACCAGGTTTGAAACTCGATCATATGAGGTCAACATTTATTCCTCACCCCTCACCCTTTTTTTCTTTATTCCTCACCCCTCACCCTTTTTTCTGTCTCTGTGAGGGCTAGCAGCCCTTGTTTTGTTTCTTCTGAGGCCGCCGCTTATCTGTAACCCAGCCGTTTCACTGTCACTACTAGACGAGCATAGATTTTGCATCTTATTCCTCACCCCTCACCCTTTTTTCTGCGATGTGTGCTTTCCTGCATGTGTTTTTATGTGCTTATACATGTGCTCCTGTCTGAGGCTCCACGGGGATTTAAATTTGCTTGTTCTGTATCGTATACTTATGCAACTGATACTGCTTTTAAATTGCATAGTTTGAAGCACCCCGCATCCCTTAAACTACTTAGGTTTTTGGTTTACTGTATTACATAAATGGACCCTATAGCAGTCTATAGGCCTACATTACAGTCGTCATAACAAAATTAAGGGTCTTGATTACTTGACGTCTTTCGAATTTTTGATAATTTTGTCCCTGTTGCTCTTAAAATCAGGAGATGTTGAACTGAATCCTGGTCCTGATACTGACAGCGTCTCTTCCTCTTCAAGCATTTCAACCCAGTTTGAAGATATAATAAGAAACAAATTTTCAGTCATCCACTACAACGTGCAAAGTCTATTACCTAAAATTGGAATCATTGAGTCAGAGCTATTTAACTTCGACGTAATTTGCCTGACAGAAACTTGGCTTGACCAACGAACTAGTGATGATGTATTAGCTTTAAATGAATATAGCTTGTATCGTCGGGACCGAGCAAGGGGTGCTTACGGTGGCATTTGTGTTTTTGCTAAGAATGAACTATATTCACGGCGCAGGAATGACCTTGAAATGGCAGACGTAGAATGTATTTGGCTAGAAATTCATAATCGCAAAAGAAAGGTTCTTATAGGTACTTTTTACAGACCTCCTAATTCAACTCCTGCTACCCTGACGTCCATTGAAAATTCCATAGGCCTAGCTTTCGACACAGACATAGAGAATATTCTCATTACTGGAGATTTCAATCTTGATATGCTTTAACAAATTTCTAAAAGAAAAGTAAATGACATTTGTCAACAGTTTAACCTTGAACAGCGCTCATAAATGAACCAACACATTATACAGAATCCTCGTCTTCAATTTTTGACTTATCTCTTACAACAAAAAAGGAAACTATATTATTAAGCGGTGTTGGCGAGCCCTTCTTGGAACAAAACATACGATACCACTGCCCTATATACTGTGTATTCAATTCTAACAAAACTGTTACATCCTCATATGAAAGGCATATTTGGCTTTATGATAGGGGGGACTACGAAGCTCTTTCTAATGATATTAGGCAAACAAACTGGGATGATATTAAGAGTAATGATATTGATAAATATGCCCAAGACTTAACTAACCATATAACCAAATTAGCTAAGAAGCACATCCCAAACAAACTAATTAAAGCCCGTCAATCAGATCCACCCTGACTTTGCAATAATATAAAGAAACTTATGAGAAAAAGAAAACGCCTCTATGATAAATATAAAAGAACAAAATCTAGTACCGACTTTGAAAGCTATAAGCAAACGCGAAATAAAGTAACTGCAGCTATAAGGAAGGCGAAGGCACTTGAAACTGACAAATTAGCACAGAAACTTAGAAATGATAATATAAACTCGAAAGACTGGTGGAAAACTCTAAAAAAATTTCATTAAACCAGGACAAACATCAGCCATTCCGCCGTTAAACAAAGACGATGTCATTTACTCTGACCCTAAGGATAAAGCTAATACATTTAATACTTTTTTTACGGAACAAACAATACTAGATGAAACTAACGCCTCTCTACCTTCAGTGATTCCTATCCCGACCTCTACTCTAAGTTCAGTGTCAACTACACCCTTTGAAGTTAAAATCAATATTTAAATCATTAAAAACTGGTAAAGCCACAGGCCCTGACTGTATAAATAATAGACTTCTGAAAGAAGCTGCCTCCGCTCTATCCTTTCCTGTTTGCGACATTTTTAACTTCTCCCTGGCACAAGGTAAAGTCCCAACTTTATGGAAACAGGCTAATGTAACACCTATTCATAAAAAGAATGACCTGTCGAACTGTTCTAATTACAGACCAATTTCACTTTTAAGTACCATAGGTAAATCACTAGAAAAGATAATACATAAACATGTTTTCAATTTTCTTCAAGCTAACTCTTTGTTAACTAACTTACAGTCTGGATTTGTACCAGCAGACTCAACAGTAAACCAACTTGTCGACATTTACAACACTTTCTGCAAGGCCCTAGATGAGGGAAAAGAAGTTCGTGCCATATTCTGTGACGTCAGTAAGGCTTTTGATAGGGTATGGCACAAAGGTCTTTTGTTCAAACTCAAATCAACTGGTGTCACTGATTCTCTCATAGACTGGTTTGAAGATTACCTGAGTAATAGAAAGCAAAGAGTTGTCCTACCTGGTGCAACTTCCAGATGGACAAACATCAAAGCTGGGGTTCCCCAGGGCTCAATACTTGGCCCACTCTTATTTTTAGTGTACATTAACGATATTGTTGATGACATCGATTCAAGTATAAGGCTTTTTGCGGACGACACTAGTCTCTATATAATAGTAGATAACCCTATTGAAGCAGCAATTCAACTTAATGCAGACCTTGAAAAAGTGCACCAGTGGGCCTCAAAGTGGTTAGTTACATTTAACCCAGCTAAGACAGAATCACTTTTATTTACTCGGAAGCAAAATAGACCATATCATCCACCTGTAAGTATGAACCATAATGTAATAACCGAAGTGACTGACCATAAACATCTAGGTCTAACCTTTACCAGTGATTGCACATGGCATGAACACTTAGAATCCGTTAAGCAAAAAGCATGGTTTCGAATTAATATTATCCGAAAATTAAAATTTACTCTTGATAGACTGTCCTTACAAACAATATACTTTTCTTTCGTTAGACCTCTGCCTCATAGTTGAGGGCATACCAGTATACCGGCAAAAGCAAAAAGCAAAAGGAGTACGCCGACGTTGTCTGGGACAACTGTACACAGTATGAGGTGTCCGAACTTGAAAAAATACAAAACGAAGCAGCTCGGATTGTGACTGGCGCCACAAAACTGGTATCAATTAATTCACTTATTACAGAAACTGGTTGGGAAACTGTAGCTAAGCGTAGGAAAAAACACAAACTCCAGTTATTTTACAAAATGCAAAATAATTTGTCACCTGATTACCTGTCCTCATTAGTTCCGCCAACTGTTGGAAGCACTTCAGCATACCACTTGCGAAATGCTTCAGATGTACATCTGATACATGCAAATACACAATTATATTTTAACTCGTTCCTTCCATCAGTTACGCGAGAATGGAATGAACTCCCGCAAGACGTGCGCGATTCGAACAGTTTGGGCACATTCAGATGCAAATTAAATGTCGATATTACTAAACCTCCTGCATATTACAACTCTGGCTCCCGTCTAGGTCAGATTTATCATGCTAGATTGAGAACCCATTGCAGCTCATTAAATGAGCACTTGTTCTCAAAAAATCTAGTGGACAGCCCACTGTGTGTGTTTGTGGTGAGGTAGAAAACACACACCATTATTTGTTTGATTGTACTCGGTATGGTGATCAAAGGCGTGATCTCCTAAATGCCGTCTCTCATTACTGCGAACCAACTTTTAATACACTATTATTTGGTAACCCAGCACTTGCGTTAACCCTGAATCAGCATATCTTCACTGCCGTCCAGGACTACTTGATAAACACAAAACGATTTCAAGTTAATTAACTAATATCCAGTACATAGGTGAAATTAGTTGCTTTGTCAGCCACCATCTAATAGGTAGACGACTGTACTGATACTGTTTGTGTACTGATTGTACATTACATGGATGATTATTTTGCATAAGTCTCTCTCTCTCTCTCTCTGTCGAGAAGCAACCAAATTCCATTCCCGTGGAGCCTTAGTTGGGTGGCATTTATATTGGATGCACATACAACACATGTTCAGCCTCATATACTTACTTTACTTGCATTGTACTGTTGTATTGTAACATGAATCTCAAATCACAAATTACTAGTCAATATTTGTTTGCAACAATGGGATACAGATTACAAAAGTCTCACAACTTTCTTCTGAATCCCAGTTTGTATAACTATGATTTGCTGTTGTCAATGTCTTTGTCATATGTATATTATACAAATAAAATACTGTTTAAACCAACATCTAGGTGACTAGATCAAATCCTAGAAAAAAAAACTTGTGTACACTCTAGAGGGCACAGTTATAATCCAATCTTCATGAAAATTCGCAAGAATGTTTATCTTTAAAAAATCTAAGAAAGTTTGAAACTGGGCCATGCCGAATCAAAACTAGGTCACTAGATCAAACCTTATAGAAACTTTGTGTACACAATAGAGGCTCCATTATGAATTTTATCATCGTAAAACTTTGTCAGAATGTTTATTCTTAGAAAAGTCTTATGTACGCAACAGAGGATTCATTTACCATTGAAACTTCGTGAAACTTTGTCAGACTGTTTATCTCTAAGGAATATAGGCCAAGGTTGAAACTGTTTATTAATGGACAAAAACTAAGTCACTATGTCAAATCTTAGAACCTTGTGTACACTCTAGAGGGAACTGTTTTGATCCAATCTTCACGAAACTTTGTCATTGTTTTACCTTTATAAGTTCTAGGCTAGGTTGGGCCATGTTGGATTAAAAACTAGGTCACTAGGTCAAATCTTAGAATAACACTGGGAACACAATAGAGGTTTTATTTTCCGTTGAGTCTTTGTGAAACTTTGTCAAAATGTTTGTTAAAACAATATCTAGGTTAAGTTCGAATATGCAACATGTCGGTTTAAAAACTAGGTTACTGCAGTAAATAATTGAAGAATCTTTTGTTCATAACAGAGCCTTTTTTTAGCTCAACCGAGCGCGATGTGCTCATGATGAGCTTATGGGATACCATGATGTCCGTTGTCCGTCGTAGGTGTGTGGACATCCGAAAGCTTAAGTTCAAACACGGGTCATGGCGGTTCAAAACCTAAAACACAAGGTCATCATTGAAAAACCTTGTGTACACAATAGATGTTACATTTTTCAATGAATGTTTGTAAAACTTTGTCAGAATGTTTGTTTCCACAGTGTCTAGGCCAATTTCGAATATGAGCCACGTCGGGTATAAAGTAGGTCACTTCATAAATCTTCTTCTTCAAAACCAGTGAGCCGATTGGCAGACTGCAATGAAATATTATATTTAGCGTTGGGGACCCGGGCCCATCACAGTCTCTTCAAGTGATGACCCTGGGTTAACCTTGACTTATTCTACGCCAAGGCCAATAAGATAACTCGAATATTCTTGGTTCACATGATACTCAGGTGAGCGATCCAGGCCATCATGGCCCTCTTGTTCTAGTTTACACCAAAATGAATTTTAAAATTGGGGTTAAAATACAGCAAAGGTAGCTTGAAAGTCTCTCTTGCCGTTGGACAGAACAGCTGCCAAAACGTTTCGAAACCCCACTTCGATTTGAAGCTCTGCTACCGTAAACGGGGTTCCATTGCACACAGCCTTTCATTATCACTGTCCCATCGTCCTGATATAACTGAAATACTGTTGAAAAGGACGTAAAATCGCAAGTCATCCATTCATTAAAGCTCTGCCTATAAAGAAATAGCTCCAAACGGCAACTGAAAGTCCATATTTGATAATGTTTATTTTATAAACAAGCTGATTTTAATAGCATAAATTACCAATTTGTGATAGTCGGAAAATCTGGTCAGCGCATTTAGAACCAGATCAAAATAGTACCTGTACACATATGCAATGATGCCAACGGAAAATTTCGCACGTGACTCAATGTAAAAATTGGATTATAATTACATTCCCTTTGATTTTCGTTAGATGAACCTATTTCGGAGAAACAGTGTTCATACTTCCATGAACAAAAAAAGGTCACGCGACGCTGTTGGTACGAAACGTCACATGAAAACAAAATATGTCATTGGCCGTTGAACGTTCCATTTGAAGTCACGTCATGGCGACGGCCTTTGCGTGATAAACTTAAAGAAACTTACAGAAATAGTGCTTTAATCTAAGAATCGCGAAGCACTAAACAAGGTTCTCGGCGTGATAAACCTTTTTCTATAGAAAAACAATGCTGTAAGCTAAGAATCGCGAAGCACTAAACAAGGTTCTTAGCGTGATAAACCTTTTTCTATAGAAAAACAATGCTTTAAGCTAAGAATCGCGAAGCACTAAACAAGGTTCTTAGCTTGATAAGCCTTTTTCTATAGAAAAACAATGCTTTAAGCTAAGAATCGCGAAGCACTAAACAAAGTTCTTAGCGTGATAAACCTTTTTCTATAGAAAAACAATGCTTTAAGCTAAGAATCGCGAAACACTAAACAAGGTTCTTAGCGTGATAAGCCTTTTACTATAGAAAAACAATTCTTTAAGCTAAGAAGCGTGAAGCACGAAACACGGTTCTTAGCGTGATAAGCCTTTTCGATAGAAAAACAATGCTTTAAAATAAGAATCGTGAAGCACGAAACGGCCAAGTCGAACACTCACGATATTTCAATCGTTTGCTCGTGAAAATTGCAACGTAATGTCATCGATACCCAGGGTTATTCTTCAGGTGGGTTGACACGGTGACACGTGTTACATGACACATGCGTCATGCAACATGTGTCACCGTGTAAACATTCAAAAACATATGTTGCATGACACAAATCTTTGCATGCAACATGTTTGTCTAAATATATTCTGCTTGCTATACAATTAGTTGCATGACACGGTATGTGGCACTTGTCATGCAATAAGTGTCGCCGTGTAAACCCATCTTCATGTACGACGTTGCCCCAGCCCCCAGATACATAATAAACTACATGAAATTATACCAACCTTTAATGGTAAAAATAATTTTTATTTTATAGAGAAAAAAAACTGTCATACCTAGATAACTGGACTAACACATGCATTTATAAGGAAAAGAAATATATATATATATATATTTAACGTCGGCTCAGGTCATTATCTTCCTTTAAACGAAGTAAGTAAAGGCAGGTAATGATGCGGTCGACGTGAAAGAAAATGACACTGGCCAAAATTACAAGAATCATAACGCGGCCAACAATAAACGAAGAAATTGACTCGAGCCAATGTTAATCGAAAATAATGACTCGAGCTAAAGCCAGACAGAGACAATGACTCGGGCCAACATCAAACGAAGACAACGTCGCAGGCCGACGTTAAACGAAAATAATGACCTGGGCCGACGTTAAACGAAGATAATGACGACAGTCGATGTTGAACGACGTTTGGCGGTGTTTACTGATGTTTCTTTAGTGTCATTACCCGTCTGAAACCTTCATTCGGTGAAGCATGCTTACTTCAGTTTTGTCATATGGATTATTACAGTTCACACAAACATGATATGACACTTTTAAAATTAAACTTTTAACACTATTTGAGCCGCGACATATAAAAATTAACTAAGTGGCATGTGCGCCTAGCAACGACTCAGATCTGCCACCCAAGCTGATTAGAGTCTTCGTTGTGCGCTGAAAGATAGCTTAGACTGCTGGCAGCTGCCCAGTCCGATTAAAGGTTTCGTTGTGCGATTAAAGGTAGCTTAGACATATAACTACCTTTAAGCGCAAGACGAAGACTCTGATCAGACTTGGTAGACTGATCTTACCGGAGTCTTTGCTGGGTGCACATGCCACTATGTTAGTTTTTGTCGTGTCGCAGCTCGTTTATGCAATGACCTATTCCATCTCTGAATTTAGACAAGTCTACATCCCTACCATGTCATGCTTTAGAACTGTCAGCTAAACGAATACAGTGACAGTCTGATCCTGGTCTACATAGTTTGTGCTGATTTGATAATCTCCTATACTTAGAGTTTCACGATGTAATTCAAGGGCGTAGCTACCCATACGCAAATACGCAGGTGCGTATTGAAATTTTGTCAAATTGACAAAATTTCAACACACACCTGCGTATTTTCATGCTGAAATGTTGTTAACTGGGCATAATTGTAATACTAACTGCCAACAGACACGAAAATTTGAAATATTTTAGGGGCTTAACTCCCTATTATTGCCCTTAATGAGAATGAAACATAATTGTGCGTACTGTGTAATTTCCCCTAGCTACGCCCCTGTAATTCACTTGTCCAAATGTGTTTCTCTATTCTGAGGGGTCACGTCTGAGGGGTCACGTCATTTGATATTCACGGATCACAGTCCGTTTGACACTGATTGTTCATTGGACTCCATACGTTACCAGGTGGACATGGGAACTCCGATGGCTCGGTTGATCCATCGCAGGCGAAGAATCTGTTACTGCACGCTAAACAAGGGTCGTTAAATATGGTTCCGATGCTGGACATGGCACACGAAACTGTAAACAGAACACAATAAACTCAGACTGATATCCCTGAAGATACATCATAGGGGCTTGAATCATGCTGACTGGATTAGAGGAATGCAGACTGTATATGCATGAAACTCTGGTTTAAAATGGTTAGGGAAACGTTGTTTTTCCAATGCAAAAAGAAATCATAATATTTGACCAAGCATGTAGCAGAAAGCTAATGTCTGTTTAATCACAACCACTTAAAAAGCATTCATTTGAGCCGCAACACGAGAAAACCAACGGAGTATTGTGCGCCCAGCGCAGACTCAGATCAGCCTGGGCATTCGCACAGTCTGATCAGAGTCTTCGCTGTCCGCATGGAGGTAGCTTAGATCCTTAGCAAACCTTAAAGCGCTAAGCGAAGAGTCTGATCAGGCTGGGCGAATGTCCAGGCTGATCTGAGGCTGCACTTGGCGCACAACAACTTTTTTGATTTTCTCGAGTCTCGGCTCATTTGCTGTCATCAAACTGCGTCGTTATTCAAAACTCCACAGTAACGTGCTGATGAAATCAAAGAAAAAAAAACTCTCTCTCGCGTCTTTCGGGGTATTTATAGTAATGAACATGTGTCAGTTATTCTTGTCAGTTTGTCTGATACGACAATTCAAGGTGATTTTTCATGATTTAAGGGTTTCCTATCATTGATAATGAAAAACGTCTTTGAGAGGCTTGTTTTGTATCACTGTCGTGGGACGAATAGTCGCCCATCAGTGACTGACTGAAAGTATTTCTTGAAAAAAGCGATATAGGCTAAGTAGACTTGTACTATTTAAAATTTTGCTGGAAGTCTGTTCATTAGGCATCTGATTTTATGTGATAATAAAAGGGGAGGTCATATTCGTTAAAATTGCAATGTACAGTTAATGGACATAATTGTTCACCACCCAACAAGAAAACTGGTAGACTTGGTTTACGCAGTGTATTTGTTTTGCTCTGTGCTGCTCATACATAGATATGCTATATGATTAAACTGCTTGTTACTTCATGATGACGTCACGAGGTTGTCTGATGGCGTCATTACCATGGACACAGAGTGCATAATGGGTAAATAGCATGGTTACCAAGCATAATAATTTTGACAGGTTATAAAAGTTATAAAAACTTAGTGTGCATATTTTGCAGGTCTAGGGCCACAGTTTCATGAATGTTGAAGGGAAAATATAGCTTGAGTTGTGAAGAAATGTATCTAGGCTGCGATGGTAGATGTTTGTCTTGCATCCAAAGCAGATAGCTAACTTTGAGTTTAGTGAAAATAAAAGCAAGACGACTGTGGGAGAATTCAGTGGTATGCTGAAAGTTGTTATTAAGTGCATATTTTACAGAAAAATTAATTAAGAGAAAACGACAAAGGGTTGTCAGAAAATGTAAGGATCGTGTAAAGTAGAGGCAGAGGATTATTGACATACAGTTAGGGGTATGGACATCCAGTGATAATTGTCAGTTATTTTATTTTTTATTTAATACAAATCTGGGAAGTGGAGACACAATTAATTACGTGCCCATCACTGACAGGAGTCTCTCATTAGACAGTAAGTCAACAGGGTCAAGTCAGGTAAATTCGGACAGCAGGTAAATTCGGACAGTGGCATTGTTTCCTTTATATGTCACTTGTTTGGAATTGAAACAAAATTAACTGGGCACAAAGTGAAAATCCTGATGAGACGGCTCATTATGAATTGCAAAGATAGGTTTGACCTTTTGAGCCGTCTCATTTGGATTTTCACTGTTTGCAATAGTATGTCCGAATTTACCCGCTGTCCGAAGTTACCAGACACGACCCCAATCCAGACGTGTTATGGATAGTTGTCGATCTACCCTGCTTCTGTCTCTGACGCAAGTCGCATGTCCATTTCTCGTAAGAAAAATGTCTGTCACTACGTATTTTAGATGCATTTTTAAATGTCCATTATTTAGAACTGAAATGACAATTTTGAGCTCGGGATAAAAAAAAAAAACAAAAAAAAAACATTTGCTTAGTTAACTATTCGTGAAGTCAAATGACAAATGACTTCATATATGAATCATAATGAATGATATAGGGTCGAGTCGGATAACTTCGGACAGCGGGTAAATTCGGACATACCATTGACAAACAGTGAAAATCCAGATGAAACGGCTCATAATGAGCCGTTTCATCAGGATTTTTACTGTTTACTCAGTTATTTTTGTTGTAATTCCAAATAACTGACATATAAAGGAAACAATGTCACTGTCCGAATTTACCTGCTGTCCGAATTTACCTGACTTGACCATGTATGTTTACAGTGGTTTCAATATTTTTTTGATGCTTAGGTTCGGAATTAAAAAATGAATTTAACTCTTTCGGCGCCAAAGTCGCAAAAATGCGACTTTGCAAACAGCGTATATCCAGATCAGCCGGCTCTTAAAAGAGCCGTCTGATCAGGATCTACACTGTTTGCCATTCAATTATGAACTTAAAAAGCCTGATTTTATGAAAAATGTCTTTAGATTGTTAAAATTTCCAATTACAAATCTGTCGTCTGATGATTTGAGCAGACGAAAATTTGTCGTCTGAAAAATTTGGCGCCGAAAGAGTTAAAATGAATACTTGAAAAGTTTACAAAAATATCAACTTGATTAAAAGGAGAATAGCTTACGTGGACAGTCTTGTGTATTACATGCAACACCGGTTTCATCTTCCTGGCTTGGCCCGGGACAAGTCGCTCCGTTCCCCGCTGCTGGTGGATCACTACAGGTCCTCGTTCTAGTTCGATCCTGTGTACCTCCACAGCACGACACACTGCAAGTTGTAGCAACCCACGTATTCCACTGCGCCCAGTTACCATCAGCTTTGTAAATAATTCAAAAAAGAATATAAAAACCACACATACCTGGGGTCAGTAAATTTTGCGTTTCAGAACACCTTGATCACCACCCTTAGTCATAAAACTTGTATATACCTTCTGGACAAGTTTTTTTTAATAAAATGACCCTATTCACTATCAATACTACCTTTAAGGCACTGATAGTGAACACGCCTACCAAACGCTCTCATGCCAAACCGCGGTTCAGAACGCCAATCCATGAGAGGAGTTTCCGGTTTTACAGTAGGGGAGCCAAAAAGTAAACAAATTTGACAGCGGCACAAGGTTTGTTATTTATTATCTCTGAAAACTATAAGAATGTTATTTTGTCACATATAGATAGCTTCTTCAACAAATTAAAGGATTAGGCATATGGTCTTGCATTTTTTCAGATATTCATTTAGTACAGCATAGGATGTGTTCAAGGTCAATCTCGGCGATATATACATGTAGGGAAAAGCCACATTCTGTTGCTTGATTTTGAGTCTCTGACCTTGTCAGTCGTAAAAAAGTGAACAGAACTGCTGTACGCGTAAATCCAAACGTTGAAAGTAAGCTTTCCATGTCGGACAGTTTAGCTTATAGAAAACATATGCAAAAACTTGGCATCGTCAGCCCGGTTCCGCATGAGATATTAGTAAAAATAAGGAATTTTTATGAGAAACAAAAACAGTTTCTGAACAATAATTGAATCAAAACTAGCATGAACTCTGTGATAAATCATTATTTTATACATTGCAGATGACTACTTTTAGGCTGATTTTATTCCCCGTTTGTCGTTTTAGGCCTTTTGCAAACCTCTTTCAAACACTCTTGCATGCCTCAAAACAGACAAACGGAGATTAGGACAGACAGAAAGTCATCTGCAATGTATAGAGCTTTGCGTCTCCGCCATATGAACGAGTGCCGAATATTTCACAATATAAATTCAATAACCTTTTTATTATATACCTTTATCATTAATCAGCTAGTTTCAGCAGTGTTGTCTGCATAAAAACCATAATAAACATCGGCATATCAAACCACAATTTCTTTAAATTTGAAGTATCATTATGCAGTTTGGTGTCTTCATGAGTGCTAAAAGCCACGCCCGACGGCGCGAAAGTTAATATGACGTTATAGAATCAAACGAGACGTCAGTAAACAAACTTTGACGTTAACAAGAAGTGGGCGCCATTTTCCAGTCCTGCTCTGTGCAACTCTTAGGAAATCCTATATTATTATTCGCAGACTATGCCTGAAAAGATTGACAGATCAAAGGTAAATCATATTTTATTGTCTTATATGCAATTTGTACAGCGAAACCGACAGCAGTGTAATCATTTTACCTGTTTACCCGAATTATAATTGCAGTCGGCACCAAAATGGCTGCCACACATTTATCCTCTCAAAACAAAAGTAGTTCTGGTGAACGTGACTCCTTAACTCCGTGCAATATGCACTTGACTCCGTGCAATATGCAGAAAATATTGCAAGATTACTCCAATGCAATGTGAATGGGGATCTTTTTAGGTATATAATAAAATAATGATATAGCACAGAGTTCATATTCAGAGCCTTTGTCTGTCACCGATGACACATTGGTTGAAATCACATGATGTGTCTCAAATAATAAAGAATTACCACAGTGGTAAAAGGCAGATTTCCATAAAATTTTGAGCCGCAACACTACAAAACCGACAAAGTGGCATGTGTGCCCAGCGAAGACCCAGTTTAGCGTGGGCATCCACCCAATTAGATGCCCAGTCTGATCTGCGTCTTCGCTGGGCGGACATGCCACTTTGTTTGTTTTCTCGTGTCACGGCTCAAATTGTTTACAGTGGTCAAGATAAGAAGTGGTAATTTTTGGATAGTTTTCTTATTTCTCAACGAAAACATATCTTGTTACCCCTCATTAGAAGCGACTCCATGCGAGGGTTCCAATGAGGGATCACAACCTATGTTTTACTGAGAAATAATAAAATTATCCAAGGAGTATCCCTTTTACCCCTTCTATATAAATGTATTCATACCTAATTTAGTGCGACAGACGCGCGTATCTGTATTTAACTTCTTCAGTGTCGCTAAGCCCCAAAAGTTTGAAAGAAAAGATATGATGGCAGGTCTCGGCAGGCAACGAGCATCCCTCTCCGAGCCACACTTACTCTATCTGCCTCACTGGTGATTTATTTTCTTTCTTTTTTTTTTAGTGTCAGGTCGCAAAACTTAAATGCGGCTTAGTTTCCAGGGGCCGTATTCATAAAACGACTTAAGTGGTTGCTATGCTGTTGCTAAGGCTAAACTTCTTTGAAGGAAATTCCCTACAACTATGCAATTTGCTCTGGAGGAACAGTCTTACAAAGACTGTTCCTCCAGATCAAATTTCATAGTTGTAGGGAATCTCCTTTATAGATATTTAGCCATAGCAACCGCATAGCAACGACTTAAGTGGCTTTATGAATACGCCCCCTGGCCTATTAATGCTGCAATGTTTTCTTGTTTGTATCTTTTGGACGCTTTACTGCATTGTAACAGCCCCGGATCCAGGGGGTGGGCTTTGGGGCCTCAGCCTCGCCACCAGGTCTGTCTCGCCTGTCTTATACGATATAATATGTCGGCATCCAGATAATAAGGCCAGTATCTGATGACAGTTTGAGATAACTTATCCATGTGGTTAGAATAAATTCTAATGAGATGTCACAACATATATTTCAAGGCAAAAAAGACTATTTAAAATTCTAATCAAATTGATCCCTGCGGCTTATGTCATATACTTTCAATCCCCCCGCCCCCATCCCTCCCCCACCTCCCAATCTTACACACACACACACATCTCGGAACCCCACGCCCCACCAGTTATCAAGAGCCCCACCAGCACGTGGTGGTCTGGATCCGGGCCCGTTGTAATTTCTTCCACTTGGAAGTGGTATAGTGTACTGAATCGGCGCGAAAGATGGCTTCTGACTAAGTCATAATGTTTACATTTTAGAATACGCTGCGTGCGTTGAAAAATGAAAACGTCCACAGCAAAACGATCCAAAATGAAACATAGATATGACACCGAGAAACCCTGACAATGTACAAAATATAGTTTACCGTCTTCACAAGTGGGTCCTTCAAAGCCAGTGCCTGTACAGTCGCATGTAAAACCACCTGGTGTGTTCGCACAAACGCCGCCATTTTGACATGGTGCAATGGTGCTACACTCGTCTATATCTGAAATGGAATTATAATGCATGTCAAAGTGCGGTGCCATTTGGACCCATATGAATAGAGCCTCGATTTCACAAAGCCAATGAACTTTACAACATTGATCATGGGCTGGTACGGCGTGATTCAGAATTTCGTTGAAGCTTTGCTGCATAGCAGAGCTCTAGATAAGAGGGAGAATTCTATGATAATTAGGGATAATTTTTGCTAATTCTCATTAAAAACATATGTTGTGATCCTCATCTGAACCGTCTCGATGAGAGGGTTCAGATGAGGGGTCACAACATATGGCTTCAATTAGAAATAAAACAATTATCCCTCCATTTTCATCAAATACCCCTCTTATCTAGAGCTCTGTGCATAGTCATTCTGGCTTTGCTTATTTTAGTTCTGTTCCGCTCCACCAAATTAAGCAAGGGCGTAGCTACCTATACGGCAAATACGCAAGTGCGTATTGAAATTTTGTCAAAATTGACAAAATTTCAAAACGCACCTGCATATTTGCATGCTGAATATTTATAAAATAGACAAGATTTCAATACCAATTGCCAAAGTGGCTGAAATACCAGCTTTCCCTTCAAGAAGTAGAGAATAAAACATGGTTGTGCGTATTATGAAATCGTCCCTAGTTACGCCCCTGTTAAGCATTCTGACAATTTACATTATTATGTAATTTAATGATATACAGGAGCTTGCACGAGTAATCATTTCATATGAAATTTATGAAACGAGCCTTCGGCGAGTTTAATAAATTTCATATGAAATAACGACGAGTGTAAGATTTTGTTTATCATATGATACTTATTAAAAATGGGATTTTAGCGACTTCAAACAGACCATTAATCCAACAAGAAAACTCATTGTTGACATGGACGTTGTCAATGACGTTAGGTGTGCGCGCGAAAGTGTTATTACACTTGTGGTCATACTATTTATAGCGAGCGCTCGCTTGCAGGCTACGCGCCTGCAATTCAAAAGAGCGGGAGCTAGATGGTAGAGGATTGGTTAGGCATATTTTTACCTTTAAAATACATTACTTTCAACGGAATTTCTTTTCGTGACGACACCAAACCGGAAGGTATTATCCACATTAGACTGTTTTGAATAGAAATCAACAAAACAGTAAGAAATAGAGGTCGAACAGCTTCTGAAGTAGCTCCTGCCCTTAGCCCGATCTTTGCAGCATCCTTGTCTCAAGGCAAAGTCCCTGATGACTGGAAGACAGCAGATGTCACCCCGATATTTAAAAAAGGTGATCGAAGTGCAGCCTCCAACTATAGGCCCATCTCATTGACTGCTGTCTGCAGCAAGGTGATGGAGCATATCCTTCATAGCCAGATAATGCAGCACCTAGACCACCACAACATCCTGTCAGACCAACAACATGGGTTTCGTAAGAAACGATCCTGTGAAAGCTAGCTGATCCTGACAATTCAAGATCTGGGGCCGTATTCATAAAATGACTTAAGTGGTTGCTATGCTGTTGCTAAGGCTAAATTTCTTTGAAGGAGATTCCCTACAACCATGAAATTTGCTCTGGAGGAACAGTCTTACAAAGACTGTTCCTCCAGACCAAATTTCATAGTTGTAGGGAATCTCCTTTATAGATATTTAGCCTTAGCAACCGCATAGCGACGACTTAAGTGGCTTTATGAATACGGCCCCTTGCCTCAGGCTTAGAAGAAGGCGAACAGATTGACGCCATCTTATTAGACTTCAGTAAAGCCTTCGACAAAGTACCACACCAGCGTCTTCTCCTCAAGCTCCATCACTACGGCATAAGGGGCCCACTATTGTCATGGACTGAGAGCTTTCTAACCCTGAGACAGTGCTGGAAATGGCCAGTGGCCCGGTAGCCGAATGCTTCTAATATTTGTCTTGGGCCACCAGAAATCTCCAAAATATGTCCTTTAGTGGCCCAAATTTATCTTTCTAGCAATACTAAATGAATGGGAACTTTAGCTAGTGAAGGATTTGGGCCACTGAAATTTGGCCTGTTTAACTTTTGGGCCACCACATTAATCTTGCGAGTTTCCAGCACCGCAGAGACCTTGGATGGGAAACCTTGCCGCAAAGACGCATTCAGGCCAAGCTGGTGATGATGTAGCGGATCACACATGGTCATATTGACATCCCAGCCACGCAGCTTCTTCATCCAGCAGCTCTCAAGCACACGAGGTCACTCCATGCGTTACCTTGTTCCGTTTTGCAGGATCGATGCATACCGGTGCTCCTTCTTCCCATCAGGAATACATGTACGCCTATGGAACCAGCTACCGGAGTCCATCGTAACAACGCCTACCTTGGAGACCTTAAAGGAAGGACAACCGGATCTCTTCTAATCAGTGCAGAAATGTTTTTATCCATCTTTTAACCGTTTTAACTACGCCTCGGGTGCATCTTGTAAATAGTCACAGTGCGACGATGCTCCAGAGAGGGCCCTGCACTTACTGGGAGAAGAAGAAGAACAGTCTTTCTGTCGCTATGTTACGCGTTGACATCAAACGTTCCGTTTAAGAAAAACAAAATGGCGTCAACGTTAAACGCCTCTATGATCATATAAAATAAAAGGTGGCTGAGCGTTAGGTGAAATTTAAGGGATACAGAAAATGTCGTAGAGAAGAAACTGAACAAGAGGTCCATGATGGACCTAAATCGCTCACCTGAGTTATGATGAATTAACATGGAAGATCATCTATTTGATGACGGTTAAACTGGAGCAGTTTTGCACTTTCCAATATATTATTCTGACAAAGTTTCATGAAGATTGGGTCAAAACTGTGCCCTCTAGAGTGTACACAATGTTTTTCTAAGATCTGACCTGGCTATCTAGTTTTCGATCAGATAGTATTCAGTTTCAAACTTTGCCTAAATTTCATGAAGATAAACATTCTGACAATGTTTCATGAAGATTCAATGCAAAATAAAACGACAATTGTGTACACAAGGTTTTTCTAAGATTTGACCTAGTGACCTAGTTTTTGACCCGACAAGACCCAGTTTCAAACTTGGTCTAGATTTCATTAAGATAAACATTCTGACAAAGTTTCATGAAGATTGAAGAAAAATTGTGCCCTCTAGAGTGTTCACAAGGTTTTCCTAAGATTTGACCTAGTGACCTAGTTTTTGACACAACATAACCCTTTTTCGTAATTTGCCTAGATTTTATGAAGATAAACATTCTGACAAAGTTTCAAGAAGATTAGATCAAAACTGCGCCCTCTTGAGTGTTAACAAGGTATTTCTAAGATCTGACCTAGTGACCTAGTTTTTGACCTTATGTAACCCAGTTTTAAAATTCATCTAGACTTTATAAAGATTAATATTCTGACAAAGTTTCATGAAAATTGGATCAAAACTGTGCCCTCTAGAGTGTACACAAGGTTTTACTAAAATTTGACCTAGTGACCTAGTTTTTAATCCGACATGACCTTGTTTCAAATTTGGCCTGCATTTCATTTAGATAATCATTCTGAGAAAGTTTCATGAAGGTTGGATCAAAACTGTGCCCTCTAGAGTGTACACAAGGTTTTACTAAGATTTGACCTAGTGACCTACTTTTTGACCCGACATGACCTAGTTTCAAATTTGGCCTAAAGTTTATCAAGATAATCATTCTGACAAAGGTTCATGAGGGTTGGATCAAAACTGTGCCCTCTATGTCATTTAAAGATTTATTTCTATTTTTAGCTCTGGTGGCAATCTTGTTCAGTGGAGTGGAACCGTTTTAGCAATTTTGATTCAGGGCCATGAGTCAAACATTTCTGTGAAATTATTTTGAAATCGGTCCACTGGCTTGGGAGGAGATGTCGTTTAAAGGTTTTTCTATTTATAGCTCTGGCGGCCATTTTGTTCAGCGGAGCGGAACCATTTTAGCAATTTTGGTTCAGGGCCATGAGTCGAACATTTCTGTGAAATTATTTTGAAATCGGTCCACTGGCTTGGGAGGAGATGTCGTTTAAAGGTTTTTCTATTTTAGCTCTGGCGGCCATTTTGTTCAGCGGAGCGGAACCGTTTTAGCAATTTTGGTTCTGGGCCATGAGTCAAACATTTCTGTGAAATTATTTTGAAATCGGTCCACTGGCTTAGAAGGAGATGTCGTTTAAAGGTTTTTCTATTTTTAGCTCTGGCGGCCATTTTGTTCAGCGGAGCGGAACCATTTTAGCAATTTTGGTACAAGGCTATAAGAGGAACATTTGTGTGAAATTATTTTGGAATTGGCTTACTGGTCTAGGAGGAGATGTCGTTTAAAGAAATTGTTGACGACGGACGGACGGACGGACGGACGACGGACAAATTTCGATCACAATAGCTCACCTTGAGCACTTCGTGCTCAGGTGAGCTAAAAATATAGCCCGTTTTCCGAGGGTAAAGATTACTTAGGGGAAAGCTTTTGTCTGACAGTTTCTCATCAGTTTGTCAGATGTAGTTCGCAGCTGTTGATTAAGATATAGATCAGCTCTTGAGTAATAATTCACTGTTTGGAGGTCAGTTGTAAAGAAGATCATATCACAAGCGCGGAGCGCGAGTGACAGATCTTCTTACAACTGACCGACAAACAGTGAATAATTACTCAACAATTCAAGTCTAGAGCTGAACTATTTCGATTCTAACACTCAAAAACGCTGAAAGAGAATTATTTTCATTCAAACTCTCCCAACCTTCCTAACAGCGCGTTCATGTGCCCACCAATAATCCTGTCCTGTGATCAATTGTCGTTCATCGGTGTATGAAGCTAGAGGCTCTAAAAGGTTTACCTAAGGGCAGCCCATGGTAAGTGTAAATATTAACTAGCAAAATGCCCCTATAGGCCGCAGCGCAAATAAAGAAGCTTCCCCGGTTGAACCAAATGATTTTATGTTGTTTGAACGTTGTGTGCCAGCAGGTTCGGAATGATCAAATTTTTTGTGCTTTGAACATGTTGTAAGGGACGAGTCATTTATTGTCAGCTGGGGGGCCGGGTACATTTAGGGGGGTCGGAATTTTTTTGGTGATGTACTGGGGGGGGGGGGTCGGAAATAAAAAAGCCTTGGAGCAGGGGGGGGGGGGTCATATATTTTATTAGGCATATTGGGAGGGTCAGAATTCTTCCATCAGTCCTTATTTTTAAAAATGTCTCAGCTTCTGGGGGGTTCGCCCCCAGACCCCCCATTTCTCATAAAATTTCATACTCTTTTCTTTCAAACTCACAACTTAAAACTTTAAAGTCTTTATGGAAATGACTCAAAAAAATCAAAAATCAAATTTTTTCATTGTTTTGATAGAATAGTATGAAAGTGTCTATAAAATCATGTCAAGTAGATGATTTTGTGCTCAATTAAATTTAATGCCTGCATTTGTGATATCAGCTCTCCATGTGCCTTTTCATCAGCAAAAACACAGCCCCCAGACCCCCACCACCCAGAGGCCCAATTAATATTATTTACAGTTATAATTATTAAGCATTCAACAAAAAGATTTCCGGACGGCCATTAGCAGAAGTAAAAATGCAAGAAATGCAGACAAAGTTTAAACAGACCATGATTACATGTAATTAACCTGTTAGAATAAGAAATGTTCTTTGTGTTTCATACAGCTAGGTTTTGATTGAGGTCAGTCTGACATAAAATAGGTAATATGGTATTTGTGTGAAGGGTAGCTGGCACTGGGGATAGGGGGGTCATAAAATTTTTTGTCATCTATCTGGGGGGGGGGGGGGGGGGGTCGGAAAAATAATTCTGGTGAGACTGGGGGGGGGGGCGGAAAAATTTTGGTGAACCATATGAAAATGTACCCGCCCACCCCCCCCCCCCCACCACCACCACCACCACCACCACCTGATAATAAATGACTCGTCCCTAAGTTGTATGCTGTCGAGGGATGAAACATGTTAAGTTATATTGTCATTACTGACAACGGGGTCTACCTGTGGAAATAATTGAATTGGTCCTCGTAACCGATATAGACAATGTAAGTATTCATTATTTTGCTAAAAATGAAAGCAATATAGATGCGGGAAGTAAATTAAATAATACATGTAGGCTATATTCATTTTAAGGGAAAATCTTCCTTTGACCTTGAAAATGATTCAAGGTTACCATAGCCTTCTCAAATCTTTGGCCTGTCAAAATGATGTATACAGTCAAGTGTTTTGAAAATCCATCTTTAGGTTTAAGGAATATTGTCGAAAAAGAGGAAATTTCGACATCCTTAGTCTTCTTGTGACCATGAAAATAGGATAAGAGTATCCTAAATCTAATCACTTCTGTGCCTTTTCCCAGTAATGTTTACATGCTTCTTTGGTACTGTCATAAAGTAGCTCCACCCCCACCCCACCTCAACCCCCAGTAGTTTTCCTCACCGAAAACCTGACTATGATTTTTTCCATAAAGTAGAATTTCCCACTCTAAAAGTGGCTATCTGGGAGTGTCCCCTACACACACCACCACCACCACCACCACGGAAATATGACTATAAAGCCAATTTTTCTTCGGGGAACATCTACGAAAGCCGTTTTCCTCTCTGTAGTGGATTTGGTGGAATTTGCTCCCTCCCCAGTCATAAGAGTAAGGTTCAGAGCAAGTATCTGTTCGAAAACTACCGCCGGATAAAAAATGCTTCAACTGCATGCATATGCCCATCAGCCTGTCTAATTTTTGTGTTGGGGATTAGGGTCAAGTCAGGTAAATTCGGACAGCAGGTAAATTCGGACAGTGAGATTTTTTCCTTTATATGTCAGTTGTTTGGACTTAAAACAAAAATTAAGGGGCAAACAGTGAAAATCCTGATGAGACGGCTCATTATGAGCCGTCTCATCTGGATTTTCACTGTTTGCATGGGTATGTCCGAATTTACCTGCTGTCCGAAATTACCTGACTTGACCCTAAGGTATGCATTTTGCTTTTCCATGCCGGCCAAAAGAAAAGGCTACATGTATGAGATGTATAATTTTGTGTTTGTACTAGCGTTCATCTGTACCTGGGCGCGTGGACTAATGTTCAGGCTCGAATCCCATTGAGACAAAAGTCCGATGAATAAACCAGGAAAACCGCACCAAGTGTGTCCTGAGCTGGAATACGTGGTGTCAGTGTGGCTGTCGGTGATAGCAGTGTTGCAGAATGTCGGCGGTGGTTCAAGCCTTATTTATTTAATTACAGTGTCGGGGCAAAATATAAAAAAGGACATGCAGGAGCCAATGGATTCAACGTAGGGACTGGTTATTTTTGTCCTCTCCAGTCTCAGCTCAAGCCTTATCAAACTGGCAAAGCAGTACATGCGCACACAAAACACAATGTACGAGGTAACAATAATAGTGTATCTGTTATAGTCTCGTACCCAGGGACTGTGGTCCCGCTAAATCAAATAATAATGAAAAAAGCTGCCGCTCATCGGCGCGTTTGTACATCTTCCTGCCTAAGCTTGCATGCTTCTATATGTGTATAAATATATGCGACCAGGGATCTCAAGAGCGATGCCCTGATTCTCCGGCCTTTCGGATGAGCATTTTAACCGAGATCCCGTCTTTGTATGACCTAGTTGTTGGTGGGACGTTAAACCCGAGTTCGTTTACTCATTCAAATATCTGCGATGGGAAGAAATCACATCTTCTAGTTGTTTCTGTCAGAGAATAGCTCCTCCCCTAGTAGTTTCCCCCTCCACCCCCCCCCCCCGGAAAAATTACTATGATTTTTCGATAGTAGAATTTTCCACTGGAAAAATGGCTATATAAAATAATTTCTCCTCGGAAATATGACTATATAGCCTATTTTCCCCGGGGAAAATCTACTACACGTGTTTTTACATAGCCGTTTTTCCCATCAATAGTGGATTTTCCCAAGGAACATTATGTAATACGATTGCAGACAAACATATGGTGGAAAATATATGGTGGAATTTGCTCCCTCTCCAATCATAAGAGTGAGAACTGTATTAGAAATGCGAGTATCAGTCCAAAAATACCGTCGGATAACAGAGGCTTGAACCGCATGCATCACTCTTTTTTTTTTTGTTTTGTTTTGTTTTGTTTTGGGTAAACCAGGCAGGCATTTTAATTTTCCGCGACAGCCAAGAAGGCTATGATTCTACTTGGTTGCGCGATTAATTTTGATTAATTTTGTGTTTGTACAAGCGTTCATCTGTGCGTGCGCTTTGCGGAGTGCCTGAACTTGTTTTCGCCTTTCTTGCAGGATGGCACTGGGTAACTTTCAGTGCCGAGGCGTCCTACTAATTTGGACAGTAGTAGGGCAAGGGCCCTATTGTGTTTGCAGTAGGTACAGGTAAGGGTTGTTTGGGTATTTTTTCCTCTGTCTGGGAGACAGCCCGTTATGGACTGAAATACTGTCTCAAAGAGCCAAACAAAACCAACCAAATCAACAAACACAAGCTTTTTGTGCAGAAGTCGTGGGCTCAACAGAAGTCCGAATATTATTTTAAATCTAAAACCCCGACCCCGCAACCACCACCACCACCCCGCTGAATCAAACACGACTGGACAAAGCATCCGTTCATCTGCGTGTTTGTACATTCTCACGTAACCTTGCATGCGTTTGTATGTGTATGAATGTACGAATATCTGCGATGGGAAGAAATCACAATCTATCCATTTCTTAAATAAGTAATTATTGGTTATTATGATAAATATGTTTGCTAAATTTGCATATTATTTTACAGGAAAAAAAACGCATATACCTCCCTAGAACAACTTATATATTTCTAATGCGATTAATTTTGTAAATGTCTCTGTTAAGTGCCGTTCTGTTTGGTTCCATTCCTAAAAATATCCATAGCCATACCAATTTATTAAATGGCTCATTTTCCGGTGGGAGAAAAAGGACTATTGGGGGAAAAGTGACAAGTAGTCGTCCTTCCTACAGCCATTTTTTTTTTTTTTTTTTTTTTTGGGGGGGGGGGGGGGATTACTCTCTGATGACAGTTTCCATTTTCATTAAGAAATCACACGATGTTGTTGTCTTAATACGTTCTGTTCTGTTCTGTTTCAGTTCTCGTAATGATGTTGTTGTTGTTGTTGTTGCAATTCTCGTAACAACGTTCCCAAAGTGGCTCAGCGGTACATAACTATAGCCCGGTCGCGATAAGTTGGCAATGTTATTGTTTTGTGTTTATTTTGATTTGGTGACTGACTGGCAATATAGCAGAGTTCGGCTTATCCAACTCACGGGAATGAAAGAATAAATTTGAATAATTTTGTTACTATCAATTTTGTTATCAATGATATTCTTAAAATAGAGACAGTTCCTGTCTTTAAGCTTTCAAAAAGTGTCATTTAGATAAATTAGAACTGCAAGTTAACCGTAATGTGCCATTATGACCACAGGTCAAGAAGGTACATGAACTGCACCGTAATGATAGTACAGGTACTGTTGACATTAAAAATGTAAACAAAACATTGCCACTATAGCGCGACCGACCTATATAGTTCAACATATACAAACCTGGTTTCTTAAATAAAAAATATATAGTTGCTAGATTTGTAAATTATTTTACCGAATAAATCGCATTTATTATCTCCCTTTGAAGAACTGATACATTTCCAATACGATTTATTCGGTAAAATGTCTCTCTTCCAGGGAGCGGTTGGGTCGGGCGATGGTGCTGGGTGTAACTTTCAGTGCCAGCGCCTCCTGCTTATTTCTATTCTATTCCATCCCATAACCTTACTAGGTCGTTGGGGCACCACAGATGGCTACGAAACAATCCCTTCCACCTTGTCCTGTCTTCAGCAGCCCTAGTTGAGCTGGTAAAATCCATTCCTGTCCACCCCTTGATATTGTCTTCCCACCTCTTCTTCTGTCTACCTCTTCTTCTTTTTCCTTTCACTGTGCCCTGAAGAATCGACTTTGCTAAACCAGAAGAACATGAGACGTGGCCAAACCACCTTAGTTTCCGTTTCTTGACGAGCGTCAGGAGTTCATCATATTCTCCAATGGCTGCCTGGATCTTCCTGCGAACCTACTCCTTGGTTATATGGTTCTTGTACGAAATGTTCAGTAACCTTCGGTAGCATCTCATCTCAAAGGCCTGCGTTCTTTTCTCTAACTCTGCTATCAAGGTCCACGATTCACAGGCATACAGAAACACGGAAATGACAAGGGAGCGCATAAGTTTCATCTTTGATCCAAGAGATATGTTGTTATCTCTCCAAATTGGTTTCAGCTTGGTAAGAGCTGAAGTGGCTTGTGCAATCCTTGAGAGAACCTCCTGTTTTGAGCCATCATCTGAGACAACTGCCCCAAGGTATTTTAAGCTGTTTACAGCACCCAGCTTCTCCCCTTTTACCTTGATCTCCCTCTGGATGCCATCTGCGCTGTTCGTCATCAGTTTGGTCTTCTTAGCACTGATCTCCATCTTATACCTTGTGCAGGTTTGGTCGAGACTTTCAACTAGAGCTTCTAGTTCCTGCTCTTCCTCAGCTAGAGCGTCTATGTCATCGGCAAACCGCATATCGGTAATGTTTCTGCCGCCTATGCTAACCCTACCGTCATGTTCTTCCAACGCATCAGACATGATCCGTTCGAGAAAAATGTTGAAGAGGGTGGGTGACAGAAGACATCATTGTCGTACTCCAACTGTTGTTCTGAACCATTCTCCTGTGCTGCCATTTATCAGGACTGCACTTGAAGCCTTGTCGTATAGCTGCTCAATGGTGCGAACCAGATTTGCACTGATATTGTACTTCCGCATGGTGGCCCATAAGGCTGCATGCCATACCCTGTCAAAGGCTTTTTTAAATCAATGAAGACATGGTACAGATTTTGCTGATGTTGGAGATACTTTTCACACAGGATTCTAAGGCTGAAGATCTGTTCTGTGGTGCTCCTTCCTGCTCGGAACCCGGCCTGTTCCTCAGCGATTATCTTTTCGGCTTGTGGTTTAAGCCTGTTCAAGATTACTTTCAGCATGACTTTGCTGGAATGACTGATGAGGCTGATGGTTCTGTAGTTCTGGCAGAGCTGTAGGTTGCCGTTTTTAGGGAGCGTAATAATCAGCGACTGAGTCCATGGAGTAGGCCATTCTCCTGTTCTCCAGATCCTGTTACAGATATCTGTTAAAACATCAATTGCAGTCTTCCCGCCAGCCTGAACAAGTTCTGCTGGTATATTATCAACTCCGGCAGATTCCCCCTTCTTTAGTGCTGCTACTGCAATCTCAACTTCCTCATGAAGGATCGGTTGTTGATCTTCTTTGGGGACTGATTGTAGTCCAGAACCGCATTGTCACCATAAGTCTCATGGTTGTATAGTTCTGAGCAATATTCTGTCCATCTGCTGAGAATCTCTTGTTCCTCTGTAAGGCAATTCCCAGACTTGTCCTGGACAGTTGTGGATCTACCCTGTTTCTCTGAAGTTAGATCCTTCATCAGCTGGTAATGTTTGTTGTTTTTGTTCATGCAAGTTTCAATCTCTTCGCACTGACTAGCTATCCAGTCCTCATTCGCTTTCTTCACTGCCTTTTGAATCCTCTTGTTTGCTTCCCTGTATTCTTCTGCTCCTCCTACTTCATACCATACTTCTTCTTCAAATTTCTCCTCTCATCACAGAGGTAAGAACATCTCTGGTGACCCAAGGCTTTTTGCTGCGACGTTCCTTCCCAAGTATCTCACTGGCTGCCTCAGTCACTACTGTATTGTAGGTGGTAATCATGGTATCTATGTCCGTGTCATCATCCATTGAAAAGTGCATGCCACATCTGGGTCCCTTAGCTTCTCAAGATCAAACTTTAGTCTTGGCTGGGTTGGCTTTCTAGCCTTCAGCAGACAAACTAGGAAGGTCATCATCACCAGGTCATGGTCACTTCCTATGTCTGCTCCAGGAAAACTCCTTGTCCTATGTAATCGATCTATCTGATTGTGGTGTTTCCCATCTGGACTGTGCCATGTTCATCTTCTTGAAGGTTTGTGAGGGCCAAGGGTCTTGGTCAGTACTAGGCTGTTACAGGTTGCAAACTCTATAAGGCTGAGATCTCTCTCATTTGTCTCGACATTGCAGTAGGGTCCACAATCGTCTTCCCTGTCTGCCTGTGCATCGTTTCCAACTGAAGCATTCCAATCCCCTTGTACAACCAGAATGTCCTTCTTGGGTGTTTGGTCTATGATTTCCTGGAGTTGGTGGTAGTGTTCTACATGTACCTCATTGTCGTCATGCCCAGATGTTGGTGCGTAAGCCTGTATGATGGTGATGTTGAAAGGAGATTGAAATCAGTCTGCTGGAGACTGGTCGGCATCCCAAAATAGAACTCACCATGTCCTCATGCACAAGAAATCCAACCCCATACTCATGTTTGTCTTCTTCTCCACTGAAATAAACATTGCAGTGTCTGTCATCTGTTGACATCTCACCAAAGTGCTTATTTGGCTAAGGGCAAAAGCCATCTGTGCTTGCAGTAGGTGCTTGCAGTAGGGGCCCGGATAGCGTAGTGGATAGAGCACTCGCTTTCCACCTCTGCGGCCCGGGTTCGAATCCCAGCGTCGTCATGTGGGAGGGTAGCGGTCTCCTGTCCGAGGTCGGTGGTTTTCTCCGGGTACTCCGGTTTCCTCCATCTGTATAGGACCACAAACGCGCCAACATCCGTGCTATCGAGAGTATTTAAATAAGTTCGCGTGAGCTTTCAATGCAATCGATGTAAAATAAATAAAGTTTACAAATAGGTGCGGGTGGGCTTCTTTGGGTATTCTTTTTCTCGCCTGTCATTTCTCTTTTCTTTCTCTATCTCTCTGGGAGACGCCTCGATATAGACTGAAATACTGTCTCATAGAGCCGTTAAACCCTAAAAGAACCAACACAGCAAAAGTCTCTGTTCCATTCCGCTCCTTACGTTCCGTTCCGCTAAATACCGACAGCCACACCAAATTTTTTACTAGCCAATTTTCCAGTGGGGGAAAAGGACTATGAGGGAAGTGGCTTTATGAGGTCCAGGCAATCCAGTCGTCCTTCCTACAGCCATTTCCGGTAATGTGTGTGGAAGGGTGGGCGGTGGGGGCGGGAAAGGGTGATAAACTGCTCTCTGTCGGGTACAACTTCAATATTTCATTCAGGTGATAGTGTGCATACAAGCCATTTTCTTACGATTCTAAATGCTCGTCTGACCTTGAATATAGAGTCGAGACCACTAAAACTTAATCAACTCTTGTTCCACATCCACTGATGTTGCCATGCTGATTCAGTGTACATCTCACATTTCTTCAAGAAATATGGTAATGACAAGCAACAACGCCGTCGCGGACCGCACCAAAACCAATTTGGCCCCCACTCCGGCGGTGGGGGACATAACTGCGTCCCTTTGAAAAAAATGCTTCGGTGTTAAAGGGACACATTCCGACAGATCAACACTACATAACTGCCCAGAAAACCAAAAACAATGAAAACTCACCGTCCATACACGTATCCCCTTCAAACCCAGTGTCGGTACAGTCACAAGTGAAACTTCCTGGTGTATTAGTACAGACACCACCATTATCACATGGTGTCGATGGGCACTCGTCGATATCTACAACATATTTAGAATTAAGAATGAGGAAATTCAGAGCCAGTAGACACGTGACAAAAATCAGAAATGCAACTACATATACAAAATAAATCAATATACTGTAGCTGTGATACCCTAAACATTAAAGTATTGGGACTGATACGTCTGAACATGCAGTGCAGGCCTTTATCAGATTGCTTCGAGTAGTCTGCTCAGGGCTGACACTGTTTGCAATGCCGTCTTCACCGTTTGGACGCATTACTGAATCGTAAAACTAAAGTGTTCCATGTAAAAGACCATTACGGTAATTATATTGGGTGTCTCAATATTTAGAATTTTTAAGACAATTATATTTCGCTGCAGTCATTTAACCCAGCAGACACATGACGTTATAATGACGCTGTACTGACGTGGATGTGATGTGACACATGGACGTTATTTCGACGTCATTTGCCGGCTGGGATTGATACTCTGCAAGAGTGCTTCTGTTCACGTATTTCCGCCCTTATAGACTCGACTGTACAAGCTTAGCTACGCTGGAACTAGAAAGTGTATTTCATATTTGAAAAAAATATTACATATAGGTCGGAGAGAGGGGAAATGTTTAGCCACTGTTGAGCTTTTTTATTTATAAAATAGAGTCGGTTATAAAGAAAAAAAAATGTGAAACATCTTTTTATCATATGACGTCGCATCTGAGAGTGTAATAAAGCCATGCATTAAATGCGATAATCCACTAGTGGATTAAATATGCAAATTACGTCGTAACGTTATACGTTGACGTCCATAAAAACGTCAAGTATTCTAATGGCGAAATAGTGACGTTTTAGTGCAAATTTTGCTGATAAATGCGATTTTAGTGTCATATGATAAATAGAATCTTGCATTCGTGCTCCTGTATTATTGAATTTATTAAACTCGTTGGGGAAAACCGATAAGATCTTTTTTCCCCAACTCGTTTAATAAATTCAATAATACCTGAGCACTCATGTAAGATCCTCTATGTAATCTAGAAAAAGAAACATCGAACAAACGCATGCAACTGAGACCACCAGGTTACACAAAAAGTGTTCAGTAGTAGCACGGTCGTTAAACTGCACTGTTGGCTAAACCAATAACGCGTAGAAGTAACTGACCATAAGCATCTAGGACTCATAATATCTAATGACTGTACATGGATTATCACATCAACTATATTGCAGGAAAAGCTTGGAAAAGAATAGGTTCGATTTGTTTTAGATAGACTCTCACTAAGTAAGTTATACACAACGTTCATACGACCTCTTTTAGAATATGGAAACATAATTTGGGACAACAGTACACTTGGAAATAAAAAATACCTTCATTCAGTATAAGTTGAAGCTGCTCGAATTGTAACCGGCGGCACAAAGCTATGCAGCATACATAAACTTTATAAGGATACCGGTTGGGAATTGCTTCAGACTCGACGGAATAAACATAACTTTTTCAGTTGTATAAGATTATCAATGGACTAACACCAGAATACTTGCAGCCTATATTGCCACCACGACTTCATGAACTTTCGAGATACTCTTTTAGAAATAACAACAACTTTGCCATTCCAGTCGCGTACTGCAACATTTACAGATTCCTTCTTGCCATCAACATTAAGGGACTGGAATACCATAAATCAAGACGTCAGGGACGCTGCCTTTTTGAAAATCTTTAAATCTAAAGTCAACAGTGGCAATTCAGAGCGAAGTAAACCCCCTGACTACTTTAATAGCATTCAAACATCAAGAATAGGACTGTTTAAACAATTACAATATTTTGATGTCTTATTGAATATTATTTATTCCGCCTATAGTATACAATTTATAGCTGTTAAGGAGAAGAGCTCTATAAGCTATTAGCTTTCGTTCTAATCCCTTTCATTGTGTTTAGTTATGTTGTCTATATGTTGTAATGTGAAATTATTGATGAAATAAAATATGTTTAAACCAAGAATAGGACAAATTTACCATACAAGACTCAGACTTGAATGTAGTTCCCTAAATCAACAATTATTTACCAAAAACATAATTGACACCCCTCTTTGTTCCTGTGGCGCAGTCGAAACAGCTTCCCATTTTCTTTTTTCTTGCCCAAATTACCCCCATTTAAGAACTCGTTATCTTGTAAATTTAACACAACCTCTCACCCTATCAGTAGCACTAGCTGGGATTCCTGACGCTTCTGTAGAAGTTAATGATAGAATCTTTAAACAAGTGCAACAATTCATCTTAGCAAGCAAACGGTTTGCTAGGTAATTTTAGCTACATGCACGCACTTTTTTCCACAGCCTTCAAATTCAGATTCTGGTGAACTTTTTAGCATGAAATTGTTGTCTTTGTAGCTGACTGATAAGCAGCTGGACACTTTCAACCAGATAATCTGCCAAGTTCAACACTGCATAACTGCCCAGAAAACACAAGTAAATGAAAACTCACCGTCCATACACGTATCCCCTTCATACCCAGTTCCGGTACAGTCACACGTGAAACTTCCTGGTGTATTAGTACAGACACCGCCATTATCACATGGTGTCGATGGGCACTCGTCGATATCTACAACATATTTAGAATTAAGAATGAGGAAATTCAGAACCAGTAGACACATGACAAAAATCAGAAAGACAACTACATGTATAAAGTAAATCAATATACTGTAGCTGTGATACACTAAACATTAAAGTATTGGGACGGATACGTCTGAGCATGCAGTGCAGACCTATATCAGATTGTTTCGAGCAGTCTGCTCAGAGCCTACGCTGTTTGACATACCATCTTCACCGTTTGGACGCATAACTGTATCGTAAAACTTAAGTGTTCCATATTAAGGGCAATTACGGTAATAATTTTGGGTGTTCCAATAATGAGAATTATATGATAATCATATTTTGTCAAAGTAATTTAACCCAGCAGGCACACGACGTTATAATGCCGTCGTACCGACGCCGATATGACATGATGACGGCATATAGACGTACCGACGCCGATATAACGTGATTACGTCACATCGCCGTCATTCCGACGCCACGTGCCCGCTGGTAATTGATATTCTGCAAGAGTGCATCTGTTTACGCATTTTCCGCTCTTATAGACTCGATTGTGCTAGCTTAGCTAGGCTGGATCTAGAAAGTGCATGCCATATTTGAAAAAAAGTACTTATAGCCATTTTCCAGTCTGACTCTCTGGAGCTCTTTCGAAAATCTGCGTTTTTATTTGCAGAATTTTTTAAAGAGTGACAGATCAAAGGTAAATCTTTTATGCAGTTCGTACAGCGAAACCGACACTAGTGTCGTCATATTGCTCGTTTTTTTAATTGCTGTCGCCGACAAAATGGCTGCCAAACTTTTCACTTCGCAACATAAAGTAGTTCTGGTGAACGTGACTCCTTTACTACGTGCAATATGCACTTGTATCCGTGTCATATGCGGAAAATATTGCACGGTTACTTTAATGTTAAGTGTGTGGGGATTTTTTTAGGTATATAGGTCGGGGAATAAGGAAATTTTAGCTGCTGTTGAGCTTTATATTTATAAAGGAGGGTATGCTATAAATAAAATGTGTGATATCTTTTATAGTCTAGAAAAAGAATATCAAACAAATGCATGTAACTGAGAAAAAACAGGTAACAATAGCAGTGTTCAGTAGTAACATGGTCATTAAACTGCATTGAAACACCTGTGGGCTGAACCAATAACGCGAACATGTATATAGGAGGGGTGATCATTAAATAATGGAAACATGCATTTATCTCATTAGTTATGTTCAGATATCAAATCCCTAAGAGGCAGATGGGGGTAAGGGGGATAAACTACTTTTTTATATGACGTCGCTGTTATTCTGTGGGTAACGTCGTGTCATAACACGTGTAATAACACTTTGGCGCCTACACGTAACGTCATTGACAACGTCCATGTCAACAATGTATTTTCTTATTGAAATAATATTCAGTTTGAAGGCGTTAAAATCCTATTTTAAAGGGTCATTTGATAAACAGAATCTTACAGTCGCGGTTATTTCATATGGAATTTATGAAATTCGCCGAAGGCTCGTTAATAAATTACATATGAAATGACCACTCGTGTAAGATCCTGTATCTCTGACAAGTACAATTTCAATATTTCATTCAGGAGATAGTGAGCGAACAAACCATTTTCTAACGATTCTCACTGCTCGTCTGACCTTTAAGGTAGGGTCAAAAAGACCTCATCCATTCTTTTTACTCATACACTGGTGTTGCTATGCTAATTCAGTATAAATCTTTACCATGGTTCAATAGACAACGTAATGACAAGCAGAAACGCGGACACGGACCATAACTAATTTGGCTGTCTCCCCTGCGGTAGGGGACATAACTGCCTCCCTTTAAAAAATTGCTTCACTGTTAAAGGGACACATTCCACCAGATACGCTGCAAAATCCAACACTGCATAACTGCCCAGAAAACACAAGTAAATGAAAACTCACCGTCCATACACGTATCCCCTTCATACCCAGTTCCGGTACAGTCACACGTGAAACTTCCTGGTGTATTAGTACAGGCACCGCCATTATCACATGGTGTCGATGGGCACTCGTCAATATCTACAACATTTTTAGAATTAAAAATGAGGAAATTCAGAACCAGTAGACACATGACAAAAATCGGAAAGACAACTTTATGTATAAAGTATATCTGTAACACCGTAAACATTAAAGTATTGGGACAGATACGTTTGAGCAAACAGTGCAGACCTATATCAGATTGCTTCGAACAGAGCTTACACTGTTTGCCATGCCATCTTCACCGTTTAGACGCATTACTGCATTGTAAAACTAAAGTGTTCCATGTTAATGATTATTTCGGTAAATATTTTGGGTGTCCCAATGTTTAATATTTTTATGATAATCATATTTCGTCGAAGTCATTTAAACTTAACAGGCACATGACGTTATAATGACGTCACACTGACGTCGATGTGACGTCACAACGACACTATTTCGACGCCATATGCTGGCTGGTAATTGATAATCTGCAAGAGTGCTTCTGTTTACACATTTTTCGCTCGTATAGACTCGATTGAGTGACTTTCATATTGAAATCAGATATATAGGAAGGGAAAAGGGAAATGTTAAGCCACTGTTGAGCATTTCATATATAAAGGAGAGTGTGCTATAAATAAGATGTGTGATATCTTTCGCTATTTAGAGCAAGTCGCCCAAGGGCAACGATCGCTCACCTGTCAGTATATGCTCAATTTATATAAAATTGGTAGTACTACAGTCCCAGTTGCTAGATACCAAGTTTCAAGGCAATTGGCCCAGTGGTTCTGGAGAAGAAGATTTTTCAAGGTTTTTGCCATTATATGGGCATGGTGGCCATCTTGGTCATGTGAGTGGACCGAATATATAAACTTTGTTTCCCGCTTTGCCTGAAGGCTGCATTTGAAATTAAATTGAAATCTGCCCAGTAGTTTCAGAGGAGAAGTCCTTTAAAAATGTTGACACATTACAGACAAACGACCTTTAGCCAAGATAACTAGATCCATATATGGGTATGGCGGCCATCTTGGTCATGTGACCCAGACCCAGGGTATTAAATTTCGTTCCCCTATCCCACTGAGACTCCATATGAAATTTGGCTTCAATCGGCCCAGTGGTTTCAGAGGAGAAGATGTTTGAAAATCTTGACGACGGATGGTCTGGCGGAATGACCTTGACCTTTAGTGACATAATATCTTCATCTGGTCATTAAGTCGACCATGTATACCAAGTATTGTACCTTAGACTTAAATAGTTTCTGAGAAATCCACTGTTTAAGCGTTTTCCCATATAAAAGCCTAACGTACCAAAGTTGACCATGTCGTAAATAAGGTCAAGGTCAACGCAAGATCATGATTTGTACAAATTAAGATGGGCCCGCATGCCCAATGCTACACACCAAGTTTCAAGGTCATAGACCTTTTGGTTCTGGAGAAGAAGATTTTTTAAGGGTTTTTATTATATATGGGCATGGCGGCCATCTTGGTCATGTGACCCAGACCCCGGGTATAAACTTTCGTTCTCCCATCCCACTGAGACTCCATATGAAATTTGGCTTCAATCGGCCAAGTGGTTTAAGAGGAGAAGATGTTTGAAAATCTTGACGACGGATGGTCCGACGGAATCACCTTGACCTTTAGTGACATACTATCTTCATCTGGTCATTAAGTCGACCATGTATACCAAGTATTGTACCTTAGACTTAAATAGTTTCTGAGAAATCCACTGTTTAAACATTTTTCCATATAAAAGCCTAACGTACCAAAGTTGACCATGCCGTAAATTTGGTCAAGGTCAATGCAAGGTCATGATTTGTATAAAATTTAATGGGCCCGCATGCTTGATGCTACACACCAAGTTTCAAGGTCATAGGCCTTTTAGTTCTGGAGAAGAAGATTTTTTGAAAGGTTTATACCATATATGGGCATGGCGGCCATCTTGGTCATGTGACCCAGACCCCGGGTATAAATTTTCGTTCTTCTATCCCACTGAGACTCCATGTGAAATTTGGCTTCAATCGGCCCAGTGGTTTCAGAGGAGAAGATGTTTGAAAATCTTGATGACGGATGGTCCGACGGAATGACCTTGACCTTTAGTGACATAATATCTTCATCTGGTCATTTAGTCGACCATGTATACCAGGAATTGTACCTTAGACTTAAATAGTTTCTGAGAAATCCGCCGTTTAAGCGTTTTCCAATATAAAAGCCTAACGTACCAAAGTTGACCATGTCATAAATTAGGTCAAGGTCATCACAAGGTCATGATTTATATAAATTATGATGGGCCCGCATGCCCGATGCAACATACCAAGTTTCAAGGTAATAGGCCTTTTGGTTCTGGAGAAGAAGATTTTTGAAGGGTTTTTACCATATATGGGCGTGGCGGCCATCTTGGTCATGTGACCTGGACGAAATATATAAACTTTCGTTCCCCCATCCTGTTAAGGCTCCATATGAAATTTGGCTTCAATCCACCCAGTGGTTTCTGAGAAGAAGATGTTTAAAAGTGTGGACGACGCCGACGACGCCGACGCCGACGACGACGACGGACGACGGACCAAGGCTATACTATAAGCTCACCTTCACAGGTGAGCTAAAAAGTAACATCGAACAAATGCATGCAATTAGTCATCAGGAGTAGCATGGTCATTAAACTGCATTTTAACATCTGAGGGCTGAACCAATAACCTGTATATAATATGGTATTGATTATGCAAAATCTATATATCATAAACTGGACTTTGACTCTAATTATTTAGATGATATTACACTGGAAAATTACGATTAAAGAAAAGGTAATAGTGTTGAAAAAAGTGCAGTTATGATGGCGATGTGGACTATGAACCAATTCAGTGAGCCTGGACGATGATATGAATTCTAACGGGCTGATGGGATGATAACACTGAGAATTGTAATCTGATGACCACCGATGAAGTGATTTTGGACAATGGAGTGAATGATTCAGTGGATCAATCAGAAAATGGTATGACGGCGACACGCGAGGCGAAGAAAAATGGAGTGAATGATTCTTTAATAACCCATTTTTCAGTGGGGAAAATGACTATGGCGGAAAAAGCGGCTCTTTGAAGTCCGGGCGATCCATTTAATAGTCGTCCTTCCTAAACCCCTTTTTTCGGGGGTGAGTGGGAGTTGGGTGGAGGGGGGAGGAAGGGAGGGAAATTAGATTATCTCCTGAAGATAATGCGCAGACAAGCCATATTCTTACGATTCTAAGTGCTTGTCTGGCCTTGAAGATACGGAAAGACCACTAAAACTTAAAGAACTCTTTTTCCTCATCCACTGGTGTTGCTATGCTGATTTAGTATAAATCTGCACATTGGTTTAGGAGGTAAGGTAATGACAAGCAGCAAAGCCGATGCCAGCACGAACCGCACCAAAACCAAATTGGCTTCCCCCGCCCCCCCCCCCCCCCCCCCCACCCGCCCAACCTGACTTGAGGGACATAAATGCTTCCCTGTAAAAATAGCTTCACTGTTAAAGGGACACGTTCAACCAGATAAGCTGCCAATTTCAACACTGCATAACTGCCCAGAAAACACGAGTAAATGAAAACTCACCGTCCATACACGTATCCCCTTCAAACCCAGTTCCGGTACAGTCACACGTGAAACTTCCTGGTGTATTAGTACAGGCACCGCCATTATCACATGGTGTCGATGGGCACTCGTCGATATCTACATCATATTTGGAATTGAAAATGAGGAAATTCAGAACCAGTTGACACGTGACAAAAATCAGAAAGACAGATACATGTCCAAAGTAAATCAATATACTGTAGCTGTGACCCTAATTATCAAAATATTGGCACAGATACTTCTAAGCAAACAGTGCAGACTTATATCAGATAGTTTCGAGCAGTCTGCTCGCTTATGCTGTTTGACATACAATCTTCACCGTTTGGACGCACAACTGTATCGTTAAACTAAAGTGTTCCATATTAAGGGCAATTACGGTAATAATTTGGGGTGTCCCAATAATAAGAATTATATGAGAATCATATTTTGTCAAAGATATTTAACTCAGCTGGCACACGACGTGATAATAACGTCGTGTCGATGCCGATATGACGTCACATAAACGTACCGACGCCGATATGACGTGATTACGTCACATCTATATCATTTCGACGTCATGTGCCCGCTGGGTATTGGTACTCTGCAAGAGTGCATCTGTTTACGCATTTTCCGCTCTTATAGACCCGATTGTGCTAGCTTAGCTAGGCTGGATCTAGAAAGTGCAAGGCATATTTGAAAAAAAAAATAGGTTGTTAAATATTGCGAATGACGCAAAATTGCTTCAAATTTGCAATAACAGTATGCCGTTTGATGTCTTTATACATCTGAAAAACCACGCCCAGCGGCGTAAAAGTGAAAATTACGTTTCGGTATCAGACGTGACGTCAGTAGACTAACGTTGATATTAACAAGCACTGGGTGCCATTTTCAAGTCTGACTCTCTGGAGCTCTTTCGAAATTCTGCATTTTTATTTGCAGAATTTAAAGTTTAAAAGAGTGACAGATCAAAGGTAAGTCTTTTATGCAGTTCGTACAACGAAACCGACACTAGTGTCGTCATATTGCTCGTTTTTTAACTGCTGTCGACGACAAAATGGCTGCCAAACTGTTCTCTTCTCAACATAAAGTAGTTCTGGTTAACGTGACTCCTTTACTCCGTGCAATATGCACTTGTATCCGTGTCAGATGCGAAAAATCTTGCACGGTTACTTCAATGTAAAGTGTATGGGGATCTTTTTAGGTATATAGGTCGGGGAAAACGGAAATGTTTAGCTGTTGTTGAGCTTTTTATTTATAAAGGAGAGTATGCTATAAATAAAATGCGTGATATCTTTTGTAAACTAGTAAAAGAAACATCGAACAAATGCTTGTAACTGAGAAAAACAGGTTACAATAGAAGTGTTAAGTACACAGTGGTTCAGTAGCAGCATTGAAACACCTGTGGGCGGAATCAATGACGCGTATATAAGAGGGGTGATCATTAAATAATGGAAACATGCATTTATCTCATTAGCTATGTTCAGATATCAAATCCCTAAGAGGCAGTTGGGGGAAAAGGAGTTAAATTACTTTATCATATGACGTCCCTGTTATTCTGTGGATAACGTCGTGTCGTAAAAATCGTATGACCACCCGTGTAATAACACTTTGGCGCGTATACGTAACGTCATTGACAACGTCCATGTCAACAATGAATTTTCTTATTGAAATAATAAGACGTCAAAATCCCATTTTAAAGGGTTATATGATAAACAGAATCTTACACTAGTGGTCATTTCATATGAAATTTATGAAACTCGCCGAAGGCTCGTTTTATAAATTACATATGAACTAACCACTCGTGTAAGATCCTCTATCTCTGACAAGTATAACCTTAATTTTTCATTCAGCAGATAGTGACCGAACAAACCATTTTCTTGCGATTCTCACAACTCGTCTGCCTTTGAAGGTAGGGTCAAAACCATCTCATCAACTCTTTTTCCTCATACATTGGTGTTGCTATGCTAATTCAGTATAAATCTGCACATTGGCTCAAGAGATAAGGAAATGACAAGCAGAAACGCCGACGCCGACAATTACCGTAACTTATTTGGCTCTCTACTGCCTCCCTTTAAAAAAATTGCTTCACTGTTAAAGGGACACATTCCACCAGATACGCAGCAAATTTCAGCACTGCATAACTGCCCTCAAAATACAAGTAACTGAAAACTCACCGTCCATACACGTATCCCCTTCATACCCAGTTCCGGTACAGTCACACCTGAAACTTCCTGGTGTATTAGTACAGGTACCACCATTATCACATGGTATCGATAGGCACTCGTTGATATCTACAACATATTTAGAATTAAAAATGAGGAAATTCAGTACCAGTAGACACATGACAAAAATCGGAAAGACAACTTTATGTATAAAGTATATCTGTAACACCGTAAACATTAAAGTATTGGGACAGATACGTTTGGGCAAACAGTGCAGACCTATATCAGATTGCTTCGAACAGAGCTTACACTGTTTGCCATGCCATCATCACCGTTTAGACGCATTACTGCATTGTAAAACTAAAGTGTTCCATGTTAATGATTATTTCGGTAATTATTTTGGGTGTCCCATTGTTTAATATTTTTATGATAATCATATTTCGTCGAAGTCATTTAAACTTAGCAGGCACATAACGTTATAATGACGTCATACTGACGTCGATGTGACGTTACAACGACACTATTTCGACGCCATATGCTGGCTGGTAATTGATTATCTGCAAGAGTGCTTCTGTTTACACATTTTTCGCTCTTATAGTCTCGATTGAGTGACTTTCATATTGAAAACAGATATATAGGAAGGGAAAAGGGAAATGTTTAGCCACAGTTAAGCATTTCATGTATAAAGGAGAGTATGCTATAAATAAGATGTGTGATATCTTTCACTATTTAGAAAAAAAAGTAACATCGAACAAATGCATGCAATTAGTCATCAGTAGTAGCATGGTCATTAAACTGCATTTTAACATCTGAGGGCTGAACCAATAACCTGTATATAATATGGTATAGTCCGTTTGGTCCTAAGTGCAAACGGGGTTTTGCTTATTTTCTCGAAAACGATGAAACTTCCATCAAATGTTCCAATGTCCTAATGGTTCCTATAACTATACATAACAGAATACGGAAAGTCCAAATTTTTGGATGCTTTTGTAAAATATTTTCCATTGACAGTAATGCAAAAACTGAGCAGTTTCACTGAAGGGAGTCGTATGCTTGTTAGAACAGCCATAATATTGTTGATAGGCAACAGCGTAAACTCGTTGTTTACTACAGGTGTGGGCGTATATGAATGAAATAGTAAAATGTATTCACCTGTCCGCACGCGCAACGCATAGTGTCATTGGTCAGGTGATACTATGTTGTAAACAAACATTGAAATATTATATTATTTTGCGAGTAAAAAGTGTTTGTTTTAAAATTTGATAATATATGGGTGACACAAAAAGTGGAAAAAATGGATTCAGAATAAAAATTCAATTAATTATGCAAATTTTGTTCTAGGGATAGCATACATTGGTCACATGCTCTAATACGTAAAACTAAACGGGAATTTCAACAGCCAACTTTTACTCCCTTGTAATTAGGAGATGAAAATGACATATATTAGGTCCTTTTTTGTATAGAAACTTTTTTATGCAAAGCCTCACAGTTCTGTAAAATTATGCTTTTGTTATGTATAGGATGAAAATTAAGAATGAGCAATTCGAAAAACTTCTACCTCTCACCAATTTTGAGAAAATATTGGGGATGCCGTTTGCATTTGGGACCAAACGGACTATATTGATTATGCAAAATCTATATATCATAAACTGGACTTTGACTCTAATTATTTAGATGATATTACACTGGAAAATGACGATTAAAGAAAGGGTAATAGTGTTGAAAAAAGTGCAGTTATGATGGCGATGTGGACTATGAACCGATTCAGTGAGCCTGGACGATGATATGAATTCTAACGGGCTGATGGGATGATAACACTGAGAATTGTAATCTGATGACCACCGATGAAGTGATTTTGGACAATGGAGTGAATGATTCAGTGGATCAAACAGAAAATGGTATGACGGCGACACGCGAGGCGAAGAAAAATGGAGTGAATGATTCTTTAATAACCCATTTTTCAGTGGGGAAAATGACTATGGCGGAAAAAGCGGCTCTTTGAAGTCCGGGCGATCCATTTAATAGTCGTCCTTCCTATACCCGTTTTTCCGGGGGTGAGTGGGAGTTGGGTGGAGGGGGGAGGAAGGGAGGGAAATAAGATTATCTCCTGAAGATAATGCGCAGACAAGCCATATTCTTACGATTCTAAGTGCTTGTCTGGCCTTGAAGATACGGAAAGACCACTAAAACTTAAAGAACTCTTTTTCCTCATCCACTGGTGTTGCTATGCTGATTTAGCAGCAAAGCCGATGCCAGCACGAACCGCACCAAAACCAATTTGGCTTTCCCCGCCCCCCCCCCCCCCCCCAACCTGACTTGAGGGACATAACTGCTTCCCTTTAAAAATAGCTTTACTGTTAAAGGGACACATTCAACCAGATAAGCTGCCAATTTCAACACTGCATAACTGCCCAGAAAACACGAGTAAATGAAAACTCACCGTCCATACACGTATCCCCTTCAAACCCAGTTCCGGTACAGTCACACGTGAAACTTCCTGGTGTATTAGTACAGGCACCGCCATTATCACATGGTGTCGATGGGCACTCGTCGATATCTACATCATATTTGGAATTGAAAATGAGGAAATTCAGAACCAGTTGACACGTGACAAAAATCAGAAAGACAGATACATGTCCAAAGTAAACCAATATACTGTAGCTGTGACCCTAATTATCAAAATATTGGCACAGATACGTCTGAGCAAACAGTGCAGACTTATATCAGATAGTTTCGAGCAGTCTGCTCGCTTATGCTGTTTGACATACAATCTTCACCGTTTGGTGAATGGCTGCCGAACTTTTCTCTTCGCAACATAAAGTAGTTCTGGTGAGCGTGACTCCTCTTCTCCGTGCAATATGCACTTGTATCCGTGTCATATGCGAAAAATATTGCACGGTTACTTTAGGCCGCGTTTACACAAGCAAAGTTTCTATGTCACAGAAACTTTAACAAAGAAAGTATGACAAACATTTTGCGTTTTCACGGAGCAAATTATTTGTTAAAGAATATGTGGCATAGAATCTTTGTCACATAAACTTTGGCAATGAAATATTTGCCGCAGTGTTCACACGACCAAATATCATTCGTCAAAGATACCTGCAGCAATGAAACAAAATCTTTGTCACATTTTCCACGCTTATAGCAAAGTTTTTTGTTACATAATCTTTAGCAAAGTTCTCCGTTTACACGGACAAATTAAATTTACCATATATATTTGTCAAAGAAAGATTGTCATATTTTGGCATTTAGGGCGCGTTTACACGACCAAAGTTTCTATGACAAGGTAGGTTTGTCACAGAAAAATTTGCTCGTGTAAATGCCAAACTATGACAATGTTTCTTTGACAAATATATATGGTAAAGTTACTTCGATAAATTAAATTTGTCCCTTCTAGAGATCTTTTACTGGAGATACATGTAACTTCAATGGCTAAAATAATTTTTATAAATGCATCTAACTAGAAAGCAAGGAAACCTCCCATTTGTCCATAAAAATCGTCAATTTACTGTAATATTCGTTGCATGGACTTGTAAAGGCAAGAAAAATATCTGTATCAACTTGCCCCAAGCGTTGCATCAACATGCCCCACTACTGGGGCAAGTTGATGCATTCGACTTCCTAAAGAAATCTACTTAAACGGAAGGAAAATATACCAAAATTCAAGGATTACTGTTTGATTTTAAATGCAGAAAAGACAGAGCTTTTAGTATATACAAAGATGATCAATATTGGGCAGTCCGGGCACGAGATATATCAAAAAGTCTAAAAAGTGCATCAACTATCCCCGGTCTCCCCTACATGTGAAGAATTACCGTCGGAATTTGGCATACGTGTGGGGTCAGTGCATACCATAATTCGAGAGCGGCTTGGAATGAGAAAGGTCCCCACTGGGTGGGTGCCCCATTATCTGACGTCAGAACAAACTGAACGTCATCTGGAGGTCGCCACTGATCTACTTTTTCGCTTCCGGGAAGATGGAAATGAATTCCTATCTTGAATTGTAGCGATCGACGAAACATGGATGAGGTCTTACGAACCAGAGCTTAAGTCAAAAGCGGCAGAATAGCACAGGTCTGGACCAGGCCAGAAAGTGTCGCCGCACACAGTGGAAACTTAAAATGTTGATGATATTTGCATACGATATACATGGAATACTGACAAGCCATCGTGTTCCAACTGGTCAAAATATAAGTGGCAAATACTACAGGAACTACATTCAAAATGCCTAAGACCAACGCGACCTGAGCCCATCCAATTAGATTTATCCTTCATGAAAATGCTGCAGATTTAGCCGTTTAGAGGATTTAGTAGTTGTCGCGGTACATGTAAATTAACGTGGTTGCCTAACAACCGGTGTTGCTAACCCACCAAGTCTTTGGAACTCGGTCGTTGAGTACAAGGATTTTAAAGGATTTTAATGGATTTCGAAGGATTTTTCGAAGGTAAACCATCACCCTTTATTTTGAGCAAAGTAAAATAAAGCGCCCCGACATAGCGATCATGACGCTTCAGACACGATTTTACAACGACCAAGAAGCTTCTACTGCGTTGTTGCAGCTTCTGTCACGATTCACGGCGCTTGAACCAAAATTCAGAAGCGCAGTGGAAGCGCCGTCCAGAAAAATTGGGGTTTGCCTTATAATTGAGCCGCTACACGAGAAAATAAACAAAGTGGCTTAAATAGTGGCTTACTCATCCTAACATAGAACCCGCACTAAACTTTTGCTTGGCAAATAAAGACGACAGGCAGGGTCTCTTGGTCAACAAGATTTCCTCGAGGCAATTTCAGCAAGCGACAGAAACTCAAAATCCAGAAAAATAAATTTAATCCCTCTACGTCACAACGACGGTTCGCCGACAAGTAACAAGCGGAACATTACGAAGCAACAACAACAAGAAGTGGCATGTGTGCGCCCTGCGAAGACTCAGATCAGCCTGCGCAGCCACCCATTCGGAGTCTTCGCTGTGCTAAGATAAGGTAGCTAAGGGTCTAAGCTAGCTCCTTGCGGACAGCGAAGACTCTGATCAGACTGTGCGGATGCCCAGGCTCAGTGATCTGAGGCGTCACTTTTTGTGCTTCTCAAAATCTATTCTGGAAGCACTAATAAATACGAAAATGTCAAAAACAACATTTCCGATTTTCGCTCCATAAGGCTCAAAATTCCAGACACTGTCACATATAATCTCAACAATGCTCACCGTCCATACAGGTATCCCCTTCATACCCAGTTCCGGTACAGTCACACGTGAAACTTCCTGGTGTATTAGTACAGGCACCACCATTATCACATGGTGTTGTCAAACATTCATCAACATCTAAAATTGAAAGATAACTTTTTAAACTGAAACAACAGAGTTGCTTCCCCTGATAGTGTAAACAGTGTCTACACTATCAGGGGAAGTAAAATAGTTGCTTCCCCTGAATCCTGATAGTGTAAACAGTGTCTACACTATCAGAGGAAATAAAAGAGTTGCTTCCCCTGAATCCTGATTGTGTAAACAGTGTCTAATTTATCAGGGAAATAAAAGAGTTGCTTCCCCTGAATCCTGATTGTGTAAACAGTGTCTACACTATCAGGGGAAATAAAAGAGTTGCTTCCCCTGAATCCTGATAGTCTGACTTATACGTTAGAGGTCCTGGGTTCGATACCCGGTCCGGCCACTTACTTTCATTTCTACTTCCGCTGTTTCAAGAAGGGCAGTTGTCAGTTACTGGTGAAAGTAAGTGCACTTAGTACTGGTTAACCGCTTAGGAGGTATAAGCCTGCCCAGGAATAGTGTGGTCATATTAACTGACCGTCCCGACATGACAATAACTGATTGCCGTGGACGTTAAACAATAACACAACAACAATACTATCAGGCGAAGCAACTCTGTTATTCTAATTTCTGCCTCTTTTTTTCAAAAGGATCAACTTTTAAAGGAAAGAGTTTGCTCCAGTAGGAGCAGTAGGAGCAAATTCTTCCCTTTAAAAATTGACCGCTTCTGACAGGGTTTCCCCTTCAGGGAAGCAACGGTGTTCCCTTTTGAAAAAAATGCGGATAAAAAACTTGGAAGTAAACCGATTCACTTTTAAAGTGACACTACAGAAAAACAATGCCCATAACTCACAGTGAACCAGAGGACCAATGGTCCTGTAGCTCACCTGAGACCTTACTGTCAACAGACACAATTTTTCACTTCGCTCATTTGTTAACGTTTAAACCAGTGTCTTTAGAGGAGTGCTTATTTCAATTTTAAAATCTTGGTGACTTTGAGCAAAGGTCAAAGAATGACCCCGACCTTTAATGACCTTAAGTCTTTATGTATTCCTTTAGTTAACCATAATTTCAAATTATTACATCTAGGCTTAAGAAAGTTTAATGTGAAATCCACTGTTTAATGATTTCCCGTATAAAAGCATAAGTAACGAAATATGATATTGCCATAAATTAGATCAAATTAAATCAATGCAATGTCATCATTTAGAAAACTTTTTTTAGGGCCTGAGTCCCCAATGCTATTTGCAAAGTTTCAAGGTCATTTGCCTTACGGTTGTAGAGAAGAAGGTTTTTATATGGATTTTCCAGTCGCTTCAAGAACATTCCGATATATCGAGCCTATCGTTAAGCAAAGGTGAACGAAAACCAAAGATCACCTGAAAACTAGATGTGCATGGCTGGCATCTTGGTCGTGTGACCAAGACAATCTTAACAAACTGTAGTTCCCCGGACCAAGGAGATATGGCTGTAATCGGCCCGATGGCTTCAGAGGAATTGTTTGACAATGATAGGGTTGGTTGGTTGGTTGATTTGATGCTTAACGTCCACGGTAAACAACTCAGTAAGGTCATGTCGGGACGGTCAGTTAACCTAACCACACTATTCCTGGGTAGGCTTAGACCTCCTAAGCGGTTAACCAGTACTAAGTGCACATACTTTCGCTAGTAACTGACAACTGCCCTTCTTAACTCAGCGGAAGGAGAAACGAAAGTATGTGGCCAGACCGGGATTCGAACCCAGGACCTCTGACTTACGAGTCAGGTGCCCAACCGATTGCGCTACACGGCCCGGCAACAATGATAGGGAAAGATTCTCAGTGACCTTGATTAAAGGTCAAAAAATCACATTGACCTTTAGGAGCAAAGTGTCTTTACCTGCTAATTTACTTAACATATATATCCAATCTTAAATGGTTTCTGAGAAAGCCATTGTTTAAGCATTTTCCCTAATAACAGCATAAAGTACCAAAGTTGACTTAGCCATAAATTAGGTCAGTGTTAACCTATGTTCACCACACATATTATTATGTAATAAGAATAACATACACTTTTATTATAAAACCAGTCAGCAGCCAGCGAATTTTCACTATACTACTGAGAGCTCCCCCTAACAGAAGCGGGCCTTGCATATGAGCATTTTTCCCTACTATTTCACTATAGTGCAAAACAGTATGGGTGCTTTAAACGACTTGTAGTGAACTGACTACGATTTTGAGATAACAGAGTACAGGCTATAATTACTTAGCAAATGTTTACGCAGTCTTCCAGCAACTGTTCTGTGGCCGTATTTATAAAACAACTTAAGTCGTTGCTATGCAGTTGCTAAGGCTAAATTTCTAAGTTTGAGATTCCCTGCAACTATGCAATATGCTCTGGAGGAACAGTCTAAAAAGACTGTTCCTCCAGGGCAAATTTCATAGTTGTAGGGAATCTCTTTCACAGAAAGTCAGCCTTAGCAACAGCATAGCAACCACTTAAGTCATTTTATAAATACGGCCCTTGGGTAATTTTTTTTTCTTCTTGTTTACTCCTTAAAAAGCAATAATTTTAATAATTATAAATACTCAAAATCTTATATGTATCTCGTAGCTAAAACCTGATGAACATGTTTAGAAGATTCATTGTTCCAATAGTAGAAACATTTGTTGCGGCCCTCGATGGACACTAGTGACCGCTTTGCATCGGTTATTAACATTACCTCGGGCCGCAACAAATATGAAACACTTCACGCCGAGGCTGAATTTTCTATAACTGCATAAATATCAGTGCCACATGCTATCAACAAACATATTTTAAGGGACACGAAATCTATGTATCAACAAGGCAATTGACGTGCTGTTAAAGCCTGCTTTGCGACTTTCAATATACTCGTTTCGAGGCCACTAGAATTATTCCGCCACGCACAGCTGATCGGCCGATCACTGCTCTTTTTATGTCGCATGGCCCCGCCGGGAAGGTGGATATTTATATAAAAAAAAAGACGTGCAATCACGCGTTGACTGTTTAAAGGGAAATCAACCCAATGTTCGTGCGCATACAATTTGACGCAGCGTCATTGTTTCCCGCTATGGTCATCATCACGTCGTTTGCCGTAACGCTTAAACGTTTACGTCACTTTCGAAGACAACATGAGCGCTTTGCTGAAACAAACATATAAGAGTTTTGCGACAGGAATATGGTAAATGGTAAATATTATAAAACTGGACAAAAATAGACGAAAATGGGGCTGAAGAATTTTATACGGAAAAGAAAGCGCCTTAGGGGTAGCGTATAAATTTTTAGGAATTATTTGTCAGGTAAAGAGAGGATGTGAACACTACAAGTGCGTTTTGAATCTCGTAATTACTTAATGCAAGCATAAATGTACCCTTGGCTTGAGTAATGCAATACCCATCCAAACAGTGAAAGCGGAGATCAGACGGAGCAAATGCGCATGCTGATCTAAGCTTTTACCGTCAGCTCATTTCATTTAAGAAGGTTCCCACAATGCGCAGGCTGATCTAAGCTTTTACTGTTTGCTCATGTCATTTTGGTAAGTTCCCACAAAAAAGTGTGTATATCTTCTGCATTAATTAGTACTCTTTTCGGCAGACAGGTATACATGCTCGGAGAGAGTCTTTTCGAGGGAAGTAACTCAGTATTTAAGCCTGCAAAACCTTCTTTAAGCAACCTGACAATTACGACGTTCCAGACACAAAAAATGTGATAAAATTATTCGACCACAACCCCTTTGTCACATGCAGATTTACAGACAACGAAGAAGAACCTCGCAAAGTTTCAGAATGATTCTGAGAAGCGTATGAGTTAAACACAAAATACCTAATGTCAAGGGAGGAGGGGGTGGGGTGGGGTGAGGTGGACGCGGGCGGAAACACGAATAGCCGAATACTATGTCCCCTCGCTTTTCTTCGCTAAGGCAGAGAATATTAAAATAATGCAGAAATAAAGCAAACATTCACACGTAAGAATGGATAAAGTATACAAAATGCTAATTATGTTTTCTTCTCTCTGTTTTTTTTTTTTTTTTTTTGGAACAGTTGCTTGGAAGATTTAACGCAAGTGATTCAAATAAGACGATCGACCATATTGTTCTCGTGAGATTTATAAATGCTTAAATAAATGTTTACAATGGCTAAGCGGCGAAGCTCTTATTTTTAACTAATCGCCCTAGACTTTCCACATGATTCGCAAATTCTCGATGCAAACAGTGAAAAATTGTCAGGCTGCGCATTCTCGGAAATTGGTCTAAGCACTGAAATGATAAATTGAAAGCATGCACAACGGCCCAAGCTTCGCCGATGTTTCTGTGAAAATACATGTCGGGCAGTGGCCGGGTCCAATATACAATGTTCGCACATAAACTTGTTCATCAGATACAAATGTGATGAGATCTTGACCCTGAAAAAAAGTTCGAAATTCTATGAGAAACACCAATGAACATGCTGTCTAGTTTCAGTCCATGAAATTTCTCTTATTAAGGTGTTGTCTGCATACGAGAAAATTTTTAAAGCGACGATTTAATATAGACTATATGTTTTAAGACATAAGAACATTGCTGAAAATGAATAGGGAATTACATTGCGGCGCATTATCGTTCAAAAGGCAATGCATTTCCACATAAAATGGCATTTTCGTCAAATCATTCATGTCCACATGCCATCAATACACATCAAAGTTTGTTATAGGTTTGTTTAGCGTCTGTTATTTTTCTCAAGATCATAAAAGGTAATTCCAGCTGTGCTGTTTAGCTGCAACTGCAGTGGAAAGAAAGAGCTTAGGAAAGTAGTTCTAAAGGCCGGTACCCAGTCATACATTAATAACTAATCTCCGAATGTTATCGGGAAGGTAATCAATCTGCAGGGATTATTTCCCTACAGGAAATAAATCCTCGTAGAGATCTGGGAAATAGCATATTTATATTGACAAGAAATCCTTGTAATTCTTCGATAAGAATGTAATATATTGCTATAAACAAGCATCGAACGGTAGGAGCGTTATCCGTATGGCCGATGATGGCGCCAAATAGAAAGCGGAGTCAACGCATAAAACATTGACGTTAACACGCTTATATGAAAATCGCGCGATATAAAAGTGGGTTTCCTTCCATAACTCGAATAATTGGTCGATGAGCTATATTTTTTATTCGCTTATTTGCACGGGGTAGATCATTACTTTACTATATCAAAAGTATATAAAAATTTCAATTGTGGAACTTTTTATATTGAAGACATTTCCCATTTTTTCGAATAATGGAAAATGGCGGGAAATTAAAAACTGAAAATAACATATATATTGAGGCATACGACGATGACAATTTTGATATTCAAACAAAAAGACAAGAAAGGGGAGTTAACCAATCCTTATTTCGAAACGATCGGTTATCTATTTTCTCGGATAAAATCTTCGTAATAGGCATAGCCATGCTTTACACAGGCACATAGATGGCGCTGCACTATCTCAAAAAGAGTACAGTGACACCATTTTTTAATTTCATTTTCTCACTCAGTATATGATATTCTACCATTGTGTGAAGTTTCAACAAAATTTCAACTGCAGTTTTTATAGGGTGATTTCCCTTTAAACCGTGACAATATATAGTGCTATATTGTTTGCAAAGTTACCCGAATATTTCGTTTGATTTATACAGTAATAGCGATCAAACAATTTTTCTCAATGCATTTACGTTCGCCAAAGAGATATTCAAAACATCGGGCTTCCCGTTCGCCCGGTCTCGAAGGAAATGGGGAAAACCGAGGAAAAAGTCTGATGTTTCAACATCTCCTACTTCGCCCGTTGATTTCAACATCTCTCTCGGAACCTGGCTAACGTTAATGCGCAAAAATCCATGTTTTACCCCCCTATATTTGTGGTTCTGTCTTGCGCGTGCATTTTACGAATTTGGCAGCTAATCATAAATCTAAAGAGACGTTAAACTGTCAACGGACGGCGACAGTTTTTAGAGCCTGGGCTTGAGAAAATAGGGTAAAGTCGGGTAAATTCGGACAGCAGGTTCATTCGGACAGTGACATTGTTTCCTTTATATGTCAGTTGTTTGGAACTAAATCAATATTAACTGGGAAAACAATGAAAATCCTGATAAGACGGCTCATTATGAGCCGTCTCATCTGGATTTTCACTGTTTGCAGTGGCATGTCCGAATTTACCCGCTGTCCGAAATTACCGACTCTACCTTAGGCAATGGCAGAAAATCTCAGACACTTCTAAAAATGGATTTTTGTCTGCTGTGTGAGGAAGCAAAATTAAGAAACAACTACTAACAGCCAATTTGAAATATATCAACCACAATTATCAGTTTTCTGGTGACAGATTTAAATTTTTTCTTAGCTGTTTTAAAAGAGATTTCTTATTTATTGCTATAGCCCTATGATAGAGCGATTTTAACATTATTTCGCCAGTTTAGCTACACACACTAACGAACACGTTTTGCACGAAATTAAATATTTATTTATTTTTGAGCAGTCTTAATCATTAATATCAAAATAATGATATCAGAAGCAGGAATAATACGGGAAAGCAGAAATGCATGCTCGAAAACAACGAGATTATGAAAAAAGTAAAGTGTCATTAATGGTAAGTAAAGCGGCAGCGACTGCACAATTGAGCCGCGACACGAAAAACAAGAGAGCCATGAGGCCCTGACTCGCTCATCTGAGTAAAAAGATCACTGGGCAACTAGGGTCATCATTTGAACAAACCTGACAGTTTAAATAGATATGAGCCGCGACGCGAGAAAACCAACAATGTGGTTGTGCGCCCAGCGCAGACTCAGATCAGCCTGGGCATCCGCCCAGTCTGACCAGAGTCTTCGCTGTCCGCATGGAGGTAGCTCAGTCCCTTAGCTACCTTTTAAGCACTTAGCGAAGAGTCTGACCAGACTGGGCGAATGCCCAGGCTGATTTGAGTCTGCGTAGGGCGCACAACAACATTGTTGGTTTTCTCGCGTCGCGGCTCATATGAGAGACACTGGAGGTTAAGGCTAAAAAATGACCTTGACATCCATTGCTAAAATATGTTCAAGTAGGCCTACTCATTTATTTGACTGTATTTATTAACTTTTGCTCCAAAATTTTCTACAAGTTCCATGAACTCTTATTATTATATAAAAGCGACAGAAAGCAAATTTGACCTTGCCAAAAATTAACAAAGTCCCTCAGCCCCAGGAGATACGAAATTTGGTTACAGTTTGCCTAGTGGCTTTTGAGGAGATGTTTCAATTGTCAAAATATTAGAGTCCTGGTCCAAAGAATGACCTGGCCCCGAGGTTATAAAACTTTTTTGTGCTCAACTCAGCTGAGCATGAAATTTTCCTTGTTGATAAATATGAAAATGCCAACTAATGTTGGCATTTTCATATTCATAAGCAGAAAAAATTTCATACTCAGCTAAACTGAGCAAGAAAACAGCAGAACTTATCAGTTATTTGTTTATTTATTAGCAGATAAAATTTCATGCTCAGCTGAGTTGAGCATGAAAAAAGTTTTATAACCTCGGGGCCTGACCTCTTGTACTTACTAATCCTCATGTACTCACTAAGATTATTGTATATACCAGATTTAGGCCTAAATCTTTGAAATTTTCCAAGAAGTCTTATGTTTTAGCGTTTTCCTATATTTGACTATGCCGTTCAAAAGGTCAAGGTCAACTCAAGGTCATCAGTTGAACAATTTGATAGTATTCTAATACTCAATGCTACATACCAATTTTCAAGGCAATCAGTCAATTGGTTCTGGTGAAAAAAGGTTTTACCATATATTGGTGTGGCGGCCATGTTGATCATGTGAATCAGACCATTTGAAGAAATTTTGTTCCCTCCACCCTGGAGGCTCTATATGATCTTTGGTTACAATTGGCTCTGTGGCTTTTGAGAAGTTTGAAATTGTCAAAAATTGCGAATTCAGGGTCAAAGGTCAAAGAATGGCCTTGACTTCTTGTACTCCTAAATCTTCATGTACTCATTAAGATGTTTGTATGTACCATTTTAGACCTAAATCTTCAAAACTATCCATGAAATCTTATCGTCTAGCATTTCCCCACATTTGACCTTGTCCTAAAAAGGTCAAGGTCAACCCAAGGTTATCATTTGAACAACATTGACGGTACTCAAGTACCCAATTATACATACCAAGTGTCACGGCCATCAGTCAATGGGGTCAGGAGAAGAAGATTTTTAAAGTTTTTTACCATTTATGGGTTGCCATATTGGTCATCTGACCCAGACCTTTTGAACAAATTTCAATTCCCTAAACCTATGGAGTATCTTCTGCTTTTGAGGAGATTGTTTGACACTGTCAAAATATGAGAATTCAGGGTCAAAGGTTTAAGAATGACTTTGACCTCTTGTACTCATAAATCTTCACGTACTCATTAAGATGACTGTATTTCAAATTTATTTTAGGCCTTAATTTTCAATATTTTCCATAACGTCTTATGTTCTAGCATTTTCCCATATTTTACCTTACCATGAAAAAGGTCAAGGTCAACCCAAGGTCATCATTTGAACAATGTTGATAGTATTTAAGTACCCAATGCTACATACCAAGTTTCAAGGCCATCGGTCAGTTGGTTCTCGAGAAGAATATTTTTAAATGTTTTTACCATAATATTTCATATGGGTGCCGTGGCCATTTTGGTCATGCGACCCAGACCGCTTTAGCAAATTTTTATTCCCTCATCCCCTGATAGGCCTATATGAAACTTGGTTTCAATTGACCCAGTTACTTTTTAAGTCATTGTTGGAAATTGTCGAAATATGAGAGACCTGGGTAAAAGATCAAAGAATGACCTTGACCTTTTGTGCTCACAAATCTTCACGTACTCATTAAGATCACTGTATTAACCATTTTAGGCCAAAATATCAACACTTTTCAAGAAATCTTATGTTCTAGCATTTTCCCATATTTGACCTTGCCGTAAAATAGGTCAAGGTCAACCCAAGGTCATCATTTGAACAATCTTGATAGTGCTTAAGTATCCCATGCTTCACACCAAGTTTCGAGGCCATTAGTCAATTGGTTCTGGAGGAGAAGACTTTTAAAGGTTTTGTCCATATATGCGCGTGGCGGCCATATTGGTCATGTAACCCAGACCATTTTAACAAATTTATATTCCATCAACCCCTGAAAGTCCTATTGAAACTTGGTTACAATTGTCGCGGTGACTTTTGAGGAGACTGTTTGAAATTGTCAAATATGAGAGTGAGAGACCTGAGTAAAAGGTCATACCATGACCTTGACCTTTTGCACGTACAAACCTTCATGTACTCATTAAGATAACTGTATATACCAATTTATAGGCCAAAACCTTTAACGGTTTCCAAAAAAGCTTATGTTCTCACATTTTTCGATATACCAGCACCAGAAAGCTAATTTGACCTACAGTAAAATAGGCCAAGGTCAATCCAAGTTCATAATTTGAACAATCTTGGTAGTACTAACCTACCCGATGCCACATACCAAGTTTCAAGGCCATCGGCCTATTGGTTCTGGAGAAGAAGAGTTTTTAAGGTTTTTAATATATATGAGCATGGCGGCCATATTGGTCATGTGACCCAGGCTATTTGAACAATTTTTCGTTCCCCCAAACCCAGGAAGCTACATATGAAATTTGGTTACAATTGGTCTAGTGGTTTCAGAGGAGAAGCCGTTTGAAAGTGTAGACGGACGACGGACGAACGGACGACGATGACGAACGACGGAGCCAGCCTATCCTATAAGCTCCCCCGGAGCCTTCGGCTCATATGAGCTAAAAATAAACATTCGCTCAGTCTGATCAGACTCTTCCCTTAGCGCTTAAAGGGTAGCTTGTGGTCTATGCTTCCTCCATACGAACAGCGAAGACTCTGATCAGACTGGATGGATGTTCAGGTTGATCTGAGTCTGCGCTGGGCGCACAACCACTTTCTTGGTTTTGTCGTGTTGCCGCTCATGTATTCGAATCTGTAGGCTGCTGAAATGGAGCAGCAATATCAATCAGCTGGCACTCCAAATCATTAAGCCGCCCCCGGGCCCCACTCAACCCTCTTTAATGAGCACACTACAGCATATAAATAACCAAATTTGATTCAACATCATGACGTTGAAACAGCGTTGATTCAATGTCAATTCAACGTTATATGTCTGCTGGGTCATCTATGATATCTATTGATATGCATATAGTGTCTCATGTAGGGGCGGTTTGGGCGCGGGGGGCATTGTGTTTACTATACTGTATATAATAAGGTTTAAACACATTGAGAATATACCTATAAACCTTGCTCTGCTTAAGAAATCAGCGTGGTTTTAGTGGACAAAAAGGACTTACCAGGTTGAGTGCTAGGTGGTGGTGGTGGAGGAGTCGTCGGTTGGATCGGTGGTGGAGAGGGCGTCGGTGGGGGCGTTGGTGGAGGGGTCGTCGGTGGGGGCGGTGGTGGAGGGGTCGTCGGTGGGGGCCCCGGTATGAACGGGCATGGCTGAGTGTTGCATTCTTCGAAATTTCTGTACACCGCCTTACATTTAAAGCCTTTACATACTCCGATCTGCCTCCGGTACCCACCGTCACATGATCTAGAACAGCGACTCCAGCTGGACAGATTTTCAACTGCAAACAAAATACGGTATGCAATCCCGTTGAAATCAGCATAACATCATATCATTTTTCAGTAAATATATAGGTGGCTCTATAAGGTGACACAAGTTCCATGACACATTTGTCGTGCAACTTGTGTCACTTGACACATGTGTCATGCAACTTGTGTCACCGTGTAAGCATCCAAAAATAATCTGTTTCATGACACACATTTGTTAGTTTAAACAATATTTTATTTTCCATACAGACATATATAATAATATAACACATGGATTTATTGGAATTAGGCAGCAAGCTGGAGCTTATAGACGCCTTTTCCCAGAATATGTTGCATGCAACATGTCTAAACGTCTAAACATTATATACTTAAGACAAAAATGGTTGCATGACACTATGTGTCGCCGAGTTCACCCACCTTTATCACATGCCCTTGCTGGTATTCAGTGGAAAACGTCGTTTCATAATCAGGGGCGTAACTAGGGACAATTTCATAATACGCATTACCATGTTTTATTCTCTACTTCTAGAAGGGAAAGCTGGTATTTCAGCCACTTTGGCAATTGGTATTGAAATCTTGTCTATTTTATAAATATTCAGCATGCAAATATGCAGGTGCGTTTTGAAATTTTGTCAATTTTGACAAAATTTCAATACGCACTTGCGTATTTGCCGTATAGGTAGCTACGCCCTTGATAATAGTCGTATGATCACACGCGCGCGTGCACTCGTTACATTAAGCGTAGTGGATAGCACTCCGGACTACCAATCCAGGGGTCGCAAGATCGATCCCCCGCTTCTCCGGTCTTTCGGATGAGACTTTAAACCGAGGTCCCGTCTCCATATGACCTCGTTGTTGGTGGAACGTTAAACCCGATTCACTCACTCACTCGTTACATGTACATTAATATGTGAAAAGGTACTAGACCCCTTCTGTGAGACATGGCTGTTTATTTTGTAAAGTATTAAGCTGGAATCTGATTTTAACGTGGTTGTAAAGACTAAACACTAAACAGGCCACTCGCTGCAGGTTCACTTTTGCCGATGATAAAGGAATAAAGGAATAAAGACTGTACATGCAGCCTTCTGACAAAGTAATAGAAAAATGCAAAATTCTACATGTTTTCCTAAACACCAGGCTTAACACTGTGAGTGTATCTTCTGTGTCACAGCGTTTTTAGATAGAGGGAAATATGCCCAAATTCATTGTAATAAACATTCTGTAAAATAGCTTGTCGTTGCTGACAAAAATTATATTTAAGAAAAACTGTCAGAAAAAAAAGTTGTTTACCTGTGACGCGCAGTTTCCCGCAATGTCTCGTAACTAATCCTTTCGTGTACGGTTGCCTAAATACCGTGGTCACAGGGTATAATCGATTCCGCCAATTTTCGCGTCCTGCAGAGACTGTCCGTCATATTTGGCTTCCGCCGAGACTGTCCGCGAACTATTGCTTCCTGCAGAGACTACTGTCCTCATAAAATGGCTTCCTGCCGAGACTGTCCGCGTGAGTCTGCTTCCTGCCGAGAGCCTCGGCAGGAAGCAGAATCACGCGGACAGTCTCTGCAGGAAGCCATTTATCATGTACAGAAGTCTCGGCAGGAAGCAAGAGATCGCGGACAGTCTCGGCGGAAGCCAAATATGATGTACAGTCTCTGCAGGACGCGAAAATTAGCGGAATCGATTATACCCTGTGGTGGTGTATATGCCCAGAAACCGGAGTTTGTTCATACTCAACTCTGCTGAGCATGAGTTCAAGCTGAATACATTTTACAGATATTTTGTCGTTTTCTTTATATATTTCTTACGCAATTTCTCTTATATGAACGTTGTTCAATATTTCTATTTCTATTCAACTAGACTTTGCGCCATCTCAGATGAGCATGAAAAAGTATCATAAACTTGGCGGGTCTTTGTATTTTAAATTTTATGGACAGGCCCATAGAATTTAACAGAGAGAGACCCGCCGTTCAACGGGGAGAATGGAGACTTTTTGTTAGGCAAGATTGAAAATGGAAAAAAATGTGCTGTGACATTACAAAACCGACAAAATGGCATGTGCGCTCATCGAAAACTCAGATCAGCCTGGGCATCCGCTCGAACGCTAAAGGTATAAGTCATGCACACAGCCAAGACTCTGATCAGACTAAGCGGATGCACAGGTTGATTTGAGTCTGCGCTGGGCGCACATGCCACTTTATTGCTTTTAACATGGCGCGGCTCATTAATGTAATATGCTCTGTGACGTTTTTTTTTTTTTTTATTTTTTTTTTTTTTTTTTTTTTTTTTTGATAATGCCTGAAGCATCAGCAAGAGACCTTACAGTATTATATCCCTGTTCCGTGCAACCAATGTAGGATTTCAAGGAAAAACAAAAGTTTCGATCACTTGCCTTCCTCTAAAATATCTATAATATCTACATGTATTTCCATTACTATACTGAAGGGACTTCTTATTCTGCTCATGATCATTTCACTTGTAACAGTGTTAACTATTTTTCAATTTTGGTGGAAGCAGCCCTATTTATTTTTGAGATATTCGTTTTTTAATCCCTTCAGTATATTACACACCTCTTTCAATACCTATATTGTATAAATGAGATAATCTATCTTGTAATGGCTAAGAACGGTAATTCAATAGCCCCCCCCACACACACACACACACACACACACACACTCTTAAACTAAATAAAATAATCTTACCGCATCTAGCTTGTTTCCGACACGGAGAAAAAATTACCCTGAAAAGTGAAATATTGTGACAGTAAGTTGATACATCCAACATCCAAGACAGAGCCTTCTACAATTGTTTTATCGTAAAAAATCTATATATTTGGGTAGGTAGGTCTGAGCTAACCTTGCAGACCCAGATCAGACTGCCTTTGAATAATGTTTGCCACTAAAACTGCATATTTCAGGTGCACTACCACTGCATCGCAAAACCAAACTGTTCAAAAGCGTTTAAGACAGTTAGTCATAATTTTAGGTGTCCCAGTCTCTAGAACTTTTACGGTATATGTGAAAATGGTTTAGTCTACTAAAGAAATTAGGGGTGTAGCACTTAGCTTTCTCAAAGAACACAAGGTAAAGCTGATAAATCAGGCCCAGAGGTTATAAAACCAGGGGCGGATCCAGGAGTTTTGAATAGGGGGTTCAAATTAGCTGAGGGGGTTCGATTTATGTAGTTTGACCATTTTTTTCCTGAAATTCCCCATGAAAATAAGATAATTTGGGCTGAGAAGAACGTTTGAACCCCCCGAACCCCCTCTGGGTCCGCCACTGAACTTGAGTACATTCTCAAACTCAGAATAAAGCACACTGATTGGCTGCTTCCGAGCACATGCTCGGAAGTAGCCAATCAGTGAGCTTTATTTTGAGTTTGAGATTATTCTCAAGTTTTATAACCTCCATAGCTCGGCCAAATATTGTCTAGCAAACATTAGACCACCAGTAGATCATAATGAGACACGACATGAGAAAACCAACAAAGTGGCATGTGCGCTTGCGCAGACTCAGCTTAGACTGGGCATCCGCCCAGACTGAACAGCGATTCCGTTTTTGTGCTTAAAGTGTGGCTAAGGGTCTTAGTAGCTCCTTGCAGACCGCAAAGACTCTGGAAACAGGAAACTGACGCTGTATCAATAAAAAAAAACATACAAAGACCCGTTAACCAATTATTATATATAGAACTATTATAATTCTCTTATATATAAGTACTGTATACTAAGCCTCAGAAGCCTTTGTATTGGTTCCATGGACGCAACGTCAATGTCATGTGCTCTGATCAGACTGGGCTGATATCCAGGCTGATCTGCGCTGGGCGTACATGCCACTTTGTTTGTTTTCTCGTGTCGCGGCACATATTATTATACGATCTACCGGTGGTCTTGATATTTAAAGTCATGATACAAGATACTTTATTTTTCGTCGGTTTCTACATATTAACAATTTAAGTTGGTATTTCGTGGTAAATATAATAAACTGAGTAAGCCTTGAAAATTTAAGTTATCTCCCCGAAAACTAGCAGACTCTGCATTTGTTGTTCTCTACAATTAAGTATACAAAAAGTGTTTGTTATATGTAAAGATCAACGGGTAATTTTCTGCACAAAAATCTAAAAAAATTAACATCGTTATTGAAAATTTATTTAGGACTAAAGGTACTACAATATATTGAGAAGAGTGGCTCAGCAATTATTTGTTCCAACTCTGGCTAAAAATTGTGAGGTAGTACAGATGAAAAAAAGTCTTTTTCTCAAATGTTTGACCATGTATAAAGTGCATGTATACTGGGTGATACCATTTAATAGAGGATAGGCAGGTATACCTATGTCGCACGCACAGTACAAAAACTTCATTACTGTGACAAAGACAGGCATGTAAGTGAAAATGTTCAACCATAAAAAAGTAGACTCTCTGTATATTCTTCATAATTTTGAGAAAAATTGCGAAAACAGGATAGTTTTTTTAATCTGCTCAACCTGAACACGTGTGAAAGAGCTTGAAGAATAATTGCTTGGACGCTCTTCTCGGTATATAAATGTATCTTCAGACCTGAGTACATTTACCAATTCACAGGAGCTTGTGTCATCCTCTTTTTCAGGCTGGAGGCTCAGTTTGGTGTATATAATAATATACCCCAAGCTGTGACTTAGGCCTGGAAGCGAGATGTACCAATTCTTTCTTTTGCATAGAAAAAGCTTTTATATCATCGCGAGAAGCTTACGGGAAAAAAAACTCTTGTATAATAACTAAAACAGTAATGAAGAATTCTCTCCCTTCATGTGCCGTAAGAGATCCATGCAATTGGGTATTGATGTCTCATTGTGCGGAGCCGGCCCGGGACAGACTGGTCATCTAGGCTGTCTGCCCGTGGCATGTTCTGTTTATTCAAGATTTCCATAGATGTTGGACTTGAGAAAAAGGCCCACTGTATGGCTTGATATGACAAGGCGTCCCAAGGCATGGATCTGCTACGGCACTGCCACTCTAATATAAATTATCTATTGAAATGTTAAGTGAAATATTGCTTTCTCCACCTAACATACCATTTTAGATGTTAGGGTTTCAACCATTGAAATCACTCTTATATGTTATACTGTATCTCTACGCCATTGCCTTTTATTATTTTGTTCTACATGTTATACTCATATGTCACTTTGTGACCTGAGATTAATAAAGTTAAAAGTTGAAAAAAAAATAACGATTTTCAATAACAATGTCAATTTTTCAGATATTTGCGCAGAAAAAAAATCAATTCGATCTTTTCCTGTATCAAACCTTTTTAAAATCAGCAAGTCAGGCATTTTGGGGTTCTAAATTGTGAGACGCAACATAAACAAGGCAATGGCTAAGTTTTAGGAAGATCTGTTGTATTTTCAGCATTTTATGCATATTTTTTATATTTACCATAAATCAGTGATTCTAGCACTATTAGGCTGTTTTACCGACTACACGAGGGTCATCCAATATAAAGTGGGACTTGCTTGATAGTTTATGAACCCTACCACGTTACTTGAAATTTTTACCTTCATTTGAAAACCAATATCTAACCTCCGTGTAGTGTATATGTTCCATCAAATTTGCTTATTCCCCTATGGTCCGCAATGTAAGGCACAGGCTAAGTCATTGGCTAGGCCCCGAGGTTATAAAATATTTTCGTGCTCAACTCAGCTGAGCATGAAATGTTCTCTGCTGATAAATATGAAAATGCCAATTAATGTAGGCATTTTCATATTCATAAGCAAAGAAAATTTCATACTCAGCCAAACTGATCAAGAAAACAACTGTACTTATCAGTAATTTTTTATTTATCAGCAGGTAAAAGTTCATGCTCAACTCAGCTGAGCCTGACAAAAGAGCCAGGATTTGCTTCAAAATTGAACCACACTGGCATGAATTGAGGTCCGGTATTTAGCCGAATAGTGATGTCCGAACATGTTTTGACATTTTCTATATTTGGTTCCATTACGCTTCAATTTTGCTTACACCATTTGGACTATACATTAGCCCATCGGCGAATGGTTGCTTAGCAAACAGTCTATCCCAGGAAATATGACCTTAAGTACTATGCACAATTTTCTGTTGCTAAGCAACACAATAGCACAACTTTAATATGTGCATTGTAATTTATATAGTAAAGGACCTCTGACAGTTGAAGTGTAGATTTGCCTATAAATATGGGGAAAATGAACTTTCTGTATACTTCAAGATTTTTATTGAAATGTGTTGCTCTGAACTCCCTATAATTGGCACAAAAATAATGTTTCAATTATATCATACGCAGACTTAGATTTTGGGTGTAAAAAGCAAGTTTTTACAATTGAATGTATCAAAAATAGGAAAATTTTTATAAAACGCTTTTCTCCACGTGCCTCAACAAGCCACTTTGCATGCATATGTGTACTGTCAATATACATATTATACATGTATATGCGGGGGGGGGGGGGGGGGGGGAAGATAGTCTACAGCTGAAAAAAACTGAAAAGTGGTGGGGTAATTAGACCCTTTGTGACTAAAAATAAGGCTAGAATATTTTTATTTACATATTATTGCATACAATGAGCATCTATAGAGTTTTACTTCGTTTTAAGCTTATTTAACAAATAAAATTAATTAAATAAAAAAAAACGAAAATGTTTTAGGATGACTGAAAATTTCATTTACCCCTCTTGCGAGAATCAGTGAGAGTTAGTATGCATGTGCAATAATTGTTCAAAATCAATATCAAAACCTCTTTATAATGGATAAATCTACCCATTAATGCTATTTTTTTATCTTTGGCTTCCCAAGCAAGCTGCAGTAATTTGTCGAAACATAGGCAGATTTGCATGGAAACTGTCAGAGGTCCGCCATTATGTAAAGGGGGGGGGGGGGGGGGGGGGGGGGTATCAATAAGGTGGGTTTTCTGCATCCTACCAAAGTTTTATTTTTTTGACTGATGGTATACTCCAGTGTGTCTAGTTTATTGAACCATATGTGACTTTGCGCGGAAAGCCCTAGTTACTGAGCTATGGGTCCACAGAAGTGGGTGGGGTAATTCAACATGGTTTTAGCTGGTCTTGTAAAAATGTCCTCATTTGGTAGAAGAGTATAACAGACAGACAGTGTTTGATTAAATGATTAACAGAACATCTAAAATGTATTTCCATATCATTTTGTTTGGTTTAATTTGAACATATGTTGTCAAAAAAGACTTCCTTTGACATTCAGCATTTTTTGACAATTTTGTCTTCTATTTTCAATATTTTTGGCCATCATTGCTAAATAAACTGACCAGTAATCATCAAACTCACGTCCAGGAAGCACCTTGACAAGTACCATTGGATGATGTGACCAGAATTTCACAGTGACCTAGTTTTTATGGTTGACTGAACACATAAACTTGCTTAGAAGATGGCTAGATTCAATTTTATGACCTAGAATTACGAAACTTTGGTCAAATTAATATCTTAACTGCCATATTAAGCCCCACACATCCACCACTAAATGTGAGAGAATACATACTGGCTTCAGGTCACATGATCAACATGGCCACAATGCCCAAATATGGCAAAAACCTTTATAAATCTTCTTGTTAAGAAACAGTTGTCCAATGGCCTTGAGACTTGGTAAATAGCATCAGGTACTCAAGTTCTTCCAAGATTGTTAACATGATGACCTTGGATTGACCTTGACCTTTTTACGGCAAGGTCAAATATTGGAAAACGCTATAACATAGGATTTCATGGGAAGTTTTGAAGATTTTGGGCTAAAAAATTGGTATACACAGTTGACGTAATGACATGGCCACAATGTCCATGTACGGTAAAAACCTTTCAAAATCTTCTTAAGAACCAGTTGATCGATTGCCTTGAGACTTCGTAAGTAGAATCAGTTACTCAAGTTCTTCCAAGATTGTTTAAATGATGACCTTGGATTGACCTTGACCTTCTTTACGGCAAGGTCAAATATTGGAAAATGCTAGAACATAAGATTTCATGGGAAGTTTTGAAGATTTTGGCTTAAAAATTGGTATATACAGTTGTCTTAATGAGGTCATGGAGAATTATGAGTACAAGAGGTCAATGTCATTTTTTGACCTTTGACCCATGTCTCTCATATTTTGACATTTTCAGACATTTCCTCGAAAGCCAAAGGGCCAATAATTATTATAAACACATTCCAGGGGTTGATTGAAAAAAATTCGTTCAACCGGCGGTCCAGGTCACATGACCAACGTGGCCGCCATATCCATTTATGGTATAAGCTCAATATTTTTCTCCTCCAGAACCAATACACCTATGGTCTTGAAACTTGGTAAGTAGAATGGAGTACTAGAGTACTACTAAGATTGCTCATATGATGACCTTGGGTTTACCTTGACCTTTATTGCGGCATGGTCAAAATGGGAAAATACTAGAACATATAATTTCATGGTTCTTAAGAAGAAGAGATTTTAAAGGGTTTTACCATATATGGGCACTGAGGCCATGTTGTGGCCATGTCATTAAGTCAAATGTATACACCATTTTTTACAGCTAAAATCTTCAAAACTTCCCATGAAATCTTATGTTATAGCGTTTTCCAATATTTGACATTGCCGTAAAAAGGTCAAGGTCAATTCAAGGTCATCATTTAAACAATCTTGGAAGAACTTGAGTACCTGATGCTATTTACCAAGTCTCAATGCCATTAGTTAACTGGTTCTTAAGAAGAAGATTTATAAAGGTTTTTGCCATATTTGGGCATTGTGGCCATGTTGATCACGTGACCTGAAGCCAGTATGTATTCTCTCACCTTAAGTGGTGGAGGTGTTGGGCATACTATAGCAGTTAAGATATTAATTTGACCAAAGTTTCGTAATTCTAGGTCATAAAATTGAATTTAACCATCTTCTAAGCAAGTATATGTGTTCAGTCAACCATGAAAACTAGGTCATTGTAAAATTCTGGTCACATCATCCAATGGTACTGGTCAAGGTGCTTCCTTGACATGAGTTTGATGATTACTGGTCAGTTTATTTAGCAATGATGCCAAAAAATATTGAAAATAGAAGACAAAATTGTCAAAAAATGCTGAATGTCAAAGGAAGTCTTTTTTGACAACATATGTTCAAATTAAACCAAACAAAATGATATGGAAATACATTTTAGATGTTCTGTTAATCATTTAATCAAACACTGTCTGTCTGTTATACTCTTCTACCAAATGAGGACATTTTTACAAGACCAGCTAAAACCATGTTGAATTATCCCACCCACTTCTGTGGACCCATAGCTCAGTAACTAGGGCTTTCCGCGCAAAGTCACATATAGTTCAATAAACTAGACACACTGGAGTATACCATCAGTAAAAAAATTAAAACTTTGGTAGGATGCAGAAAACCCACCTTATTGATACCCCCCCCCCCCCCCCCCCCCTTTGCTTTTAATTTATAATATAGTCCATTTGCTCCCAAATACAAACGGCATCCCCAATGTTTTCTCAAAATTGGTGAGAGGTAGAAGATTTTCGAACTGTCCATTCTTAATTTTCATCCTATACATAACAAAATCATAATATTGTAGAAATGTGAGGTTTTGCATAAAAAAGTTTCTATATAAAAAATGACCTAAAGTATGTCATTTTCACCTCTTAATTACAAGGGAGTAAAACTTGGCTGTTGAAATTCCTGTTTACTCTTACGTATAGGAGCATGTGACCAATGTGTGCTATTTGCATAATTAATTGAAATGGGACAATACCTATCTTACCCTCGCAGCTAGTTTAAGGATAATGTTCAAAATTTCTCTATTAAAAACATATGTTGTGACCCCTTATTATAACCGCCTCGACAAAGCAGTTCTAGTACTAGTAAGTGGTCAAAACGTGTTTTCGATGAGAAATAAGAAAAAATCCTGAAATTACCCCGGCTACCCCTTCTTATCTGAAACACTCGCCGGATACTCACACTTTCTTGCAAGGAGGCCATCTGTTACAAGGCTTGTGCTTTGTTATAACTCTCGGACATTTACCAATGTAGGAACAATAGCCCCTGGAAAGAAAATTAAAAGGAAATGAGCCGCGACATGACGAAACCAACAAAGAGGTAAGGTGCGCCCAGCGAAGACTCAAATCAGCCTGGACACCCGCCCAGTCTGATTAGAGTTTTCGCTGTCCGCAAGGAGTTAGCTTAGCCCTTAGCTACTTTTTAAGTGCACGAAGACTCTGGTCCAACTGGGCGGCTGCCCAGGATGATCTGAGTCTTCGATAGGCGCAAGAGCCATTTTGTTGGTTTTGTTGTGTCGCGGCTGCAACATTCAGCTCTCGGATACCTCAAAGTCGAAGTCCGTCTCATACTACTGATATTTCAAAGTATATGCGGAGTTGAAATATAAAGCGAAATAGGAAAGGATTCCAAACTAAATTCTTTGAGATTCTTTGAGGGGGTACTTTGAGATATCAGTGTTTGAGATAACGGGAGTCAAATGTACATTGCACTTAATAGAATTAGAAATCCTGCATCGCAAATTTAAATTTAAAGCTTTTATGATTAAATCTGGGCGTTGATTTCTATACACGATGCTAAGCATGTCACATGGCATCTATTTAAGTTTTTTTTCTGTCTGTATTGTGACGTCATCGTAGTGGGCTCTTTTTCAGAGCAAAGATTATTGATTTTCGAAAGTCCCTTGAGGTTTAAAATACAGATATGTCCACCTCGTTGCGCGTGTAATGCTGCTTGCACAGGTCTGGTCATGGTAGCAATCTGTTTCTATAGCAATCGGAAGGCTGTTATATTCTTCTTGTGGTGCTTGGCCAGTTGCTGGAGTATTAAAGTCTTCTATTTTCGTTTTTTTGTGTCCTTTCTTTAAAAGGCTCGTACTTTTCAGAACTTATTCATCTTCATTGCAGCTGTCGCATGACGATCGTAAGACTTTTCCTCCCACCCCCTCACACTTCCACATGATCATAGTGCATATTATATATATAGTATTTCTCAAAATTATTGAGAATTTTTCGCAAAGTGAAAATTAAGCACTGGTAGTTGACAGAGCCTGTATAGACTTTATAGCTTTGTTTACTTAGTTAACAACATCCCTCGGTGGAGATTTTAACCTATCATTATTTTAACATATCATTATTTCTCATATGTTTCAGTCACAAATGTTATCTCCCCTTGGATTTGTGCCGCCCAGAGATTTTCGTCCAACTGCAAAATTATGTACCCTTTCCAAATAAAAGCAATATCTGTGGAAAAGGTAATGAAAAATCAATTGATTTTGAATGGTTGTCTCATCTAGTGATAAAGCGCTGCTGAACTGAAAGAAGGATTTTATTTAAGGAATGAGTGTTATTTTTTAAACGTTTACTGAAGTATAAACTACATCGGGTCACAAGCAAAGTAAGTGAACCCCGAAGGGGTTTATGTAAACTTTGCTCGTGAACCGATGTAGTTTATACTTCAGTAAACGTTTAAAAAAATAACGTTTATTTCTTATATTTATATTATTAAACGATGTTTTTGATCAATAAAAAGATAAAGAAAAGTGAGAAATACATATATAAAAATCGTTTTAAAAACATTACCGGCCGAATTTTTCAATAGTTTGGAACAGCCGCATTATCACTGCCTACCAGCAAATTCCACCTCCTGCTGTAGATTTCACGTGGAAGAAGGCGTAGCGAGCTGTCACTCAATGTTTACTAGCCATTCAAGTACACAGCATGCTGTAGATTTCACGTGCTACTTAGTGAGATGAGCTGTCACTCTAAAGCGCGTGACACAATGTAATTATTGACTTGTAAACAATTTTGACTCCCGCATCACTTATTGGGTTTAGAGAGCTTTGCAATGATAATGTAAATATGTGAGTTTGTCAGCTGTAGATGCTGCTGGCTTTCAAAAATGCAACTTTATTTCGAAAAATTGTCCAACGAAAAAATTGCAATTTTGAAAGAGGGTACATGTATGTTGCTCTGATTCATTCTTATTCTATATATCTCGAGGGAAACGACAAACAACACCTGGCCCCGAGGTTATAAAACTTTTTTCATGCTCAACTCAGCTGAGCATGAAACTTTATCTGCTAATAAATAGCAAATTACTGATAAATACAGCTGTTTTCTTGCTTAGTTTAGCTGAGTATGAAATTTTCTCTGCCTATGAATATGAAAATGCCAACATTAGTTGGCATTTTCATATTTATCAGCAGAGAAAGTTTCATTCTCAGCTGAGTTGAGCATGAAAGAGGTTTTATAACCTCGGGGCCTGGTGTTAGTAAGGCTTAGTAAGCGTGGTTTAAGGATGAGTATCTATACCTTGCCAGACTCATTATGTTCAGATCACTAACAGATCAGAATTTTTGTTCTTCCACATGCCTTCAATATTCGTCATATATCATAACTGCCGGTCCTTATCTCAGAAACTGGAATTTTTGTACCATTAAACCATGCAAAATTTTAGTAAAATTTTGCATGGTTTAATGGTCCTAAAATTCCAGGAACCATTCATAATGCAGATGATGGCGAACAATGGAGAAAATAGAATATTTCACATGAGGCAATCTATTTCTCGCAAAGATTGTATAGCAAAACATATTCGAAACCAAAGGACATAAATTTACAGGGGTGTACCCTAGTCCATATTTACCTACCACTGACCCAAGAAAATGTATCATAATGTCTTGTCAGTATATCAAACTTGAAAATAAGGTTCTTTTATTGTATTTTAATCATTTAAAATATGGTTGAACAGGCATGGCTAGTAACTGTATGTCAAGATGCAATTTTCAATAGTTTTGAAGAATACTGTATTCTGGTAGTGTAAGGACGAGTTACACTTTACTATTGCAATGTGCCCACTGTAAAGGCCGATTTTCGAAGGTAGGCAGATAACCACAAAAACATGCAGAAATGTTAGCTATATGTTTCTAGTTTATTCTGTACGATTTCATTTTCCAGTATTTAAATGCCTTTTAGGTTAATTTTTGCAGTTGAATACATGTACTGTCTGCAACATTCAACATTGAGCCTATGGGAAATTGAACTACCAACGTCCACTATGCATCCAAATTTCACTTCATCCTACCCTCCACCACTTCAATTTCTATACATAATTATTTCTCATATACATATTCATCAAAAACGAGCTATATTACAGTGGTTACGAGGGTAGGAGTAAACGAAAAGTAATCTTTTTGGGTAAATTTTGATGTATCGAACTCTAGGACTAAAGGATTTATATCAAAATCGCATCATTATATTTTGTAACTGATAGAAAATAGAGGCATTATTCGACACAACACATCTTTTTCAAAGTGTTCATCTATGTAGTATATGTTTCCAAAGCCCCCACCAAGGATTCCATGTGTGTGTGTGTGTGGGGGGGGGGGGGGAGGGGACGCAGTGCTGGGCATGCGTATAGGTATGGAGCTATGTGCGTATGTAAGGCGTTAGACTGAATGTCCTCCATCATCATGCTGTGATATAACCTCTGATGTTATAATGTTGCGATGTGGTCAGATGATGTATCCCTCTGCCTGAACTTGAGCTGATGCATTGTAAAATTCTGTGACCTTGAACTTTGGTCCACTAACTTTGTATGAAAAGTTACTTGGATGAACTTTTTCCTTGCCTCTTTTGGTATCTTTGGGGTAGGAGTGCTGATATTTGATCAGATCATGTAGGAGCTGCAAAGCATCCATGCACACTGAGTCCTTCAACTTTATGCATGGACCAGGATTTTCACTTATATCTCAACACGGTTTTTGGATTCGCAATATAATAACAAATAGTTGATCAGTCAAACGATGCAGAAAAATCCTCATACTATTTGTAGGTTACTGTGACATATATTTCAAAGTTAATTGCTCTTTTCCTTATATATTCAACATTATATATACATCATACTTAAGGCAGTGGTTCAGTCAGACATTGCAAATGACGTCATACTATTTGTAGGTCATTCTGACTTGTATTTCATGATCCATTGAATTATTTTTTATTTCGAACTAATATTTGATTGAATCTTCATCGGACTTGGAATAGTAAGTCACTTCAGCGCTGCGTCTCATTTGGTACTACATGTAGGTCCCCGTGACCTATATTTCTTGATTCACTGATTATATCTTACATTTTAAACATCTGTACCTGTGTAGCATCCATAAATACGTAATAAATACTTGATATGATGAAGCGTTCATTAACTCTTTCGGCGCCAAATTTTTCAGACGACAAATTTTCGTCTGCTCAAATCATCAGACGACAGATTTGTAATTGGAAATTTTAACAATCTAAAGACATTTTTCATAAAATCAGGCTTTTTAAAATCATATTTGAATGGCAAACAGTGTAGATCCTGATCAGACGGCTCTTTTAAGAGCCGGCTGATCTGGATATACGCTGTTTGCAAAGTCGCATTTTTGCGACTTTGGCGCCGAAAGAGTTAATGTATAAATAGTGAATAATGCTTAATAAAAGAAGAAGGTTGATGACCTTTTCATGCACTTGCCAGAACACAAGCGTGCAAAAGCGTTTCCAAAAATCCATTTGCTTAACAACAATATCGGTCGTTTTTTTTAAAAACGACTTCCTGTTAATTTGTTTCATTATTTTCACAAAAGCAAACGCTATACATGCTTATGATTGTGTTATTAAACACTTGTAAATTCTACTCTTTTGAAGTTTCGTAAAAATCAAATAAAATTTCTCCTTAATTGAGGGTTTGAGCGAAAATATATTTTTTAGACTGTAAATAAGAACCAAAAGTATTATATCTGTCAGTTTGGAGGGCTGATATGTCAGCGGAATTGCTGATTATATCGAAAAACTGCAGGTAGTTTGTGTACCCCATTCAGCACCCCATATGCAATAAACCGGAAGTCACGTGATTATTTATGAAACCGCAAAATTGGTTTAAACACTTAAATTTACAACATAGTAGACATACAACAAATAGATCAGGATTTGAAAGTAAGCTTGAAGCTTATATATACCATAACCGCAAACTTAAATATGTGCTTATATAAACTGTCAAATGCCAAGCTGTTAGATACATAAATTTTATCAAGATCGGTCTTGGGCACAAAATCGGCCCAAGTGTAACCCGTCCTTTGAGATTGTACTTAATGTAGTTTCTGGACCTTCCAAGCAGGCAATTGACGTACAAATGACGTCGTTTTGACGTCGATGCGACGTTATCATGTCGCGTCGACGTCAAAACGACGTCATTTCGACGTTGTGTGCCTGCTGGGTTTGAGATCATTTAGTCCATTTAGAGTCATTTTGAAAAGAAGAGTTCTGCTAAAACCGTTGATATGTGACGTGGCCGGCGTCGCACATTTCATTCATGACTGGTCATGAAGAGATTATATGTAACCGAGCCTGCTATCTCCGTTTCTTTGGCGCATTCCTTGCTTTCAAAGCAGCTACTTATTCAGAGCTTATTTACGTACCATAACTTTCCTATCCAGATAGTCCCGAAAATGCTAAATGGGCAAAAAAATCGGCGCTAAAAGCGGGCCAGGGACAATACATCAATGTTGTTTGTCGCTAGAAATTGTGTTTTACTCTTGCAACATACATGTAGCATCCTAGCAGGCAGACAACGATGAATCAACATTGAATCTACTATGATTCAATGTTGACTGAACGTTGTTTGCCTTCTTGGATCGGACATTGTCCTACAGGAGCGTAAGCTTGTGCGTTGAACAAAGGAATAACATAGGGAATCAGAACTTCATTACGATATATTTGGTCTAGTAGATTCCATTCAGTATGCACGAGGGAGTTCTTATGGCCATTGCAGTGCCATCCCACACTATTAGTCTTCCGAACACCGAGTCGGTCATGCTCCAGCATACATGCTTTGGGGACAATCCTCTACTGACGTCTGCAGACGCGTTTAAGTCTATTGGAACAGTACTGGTTGGACACCAGTGACGGCCGAGTACCGGTAGTGGCGGCCATATTCGTTCCGCACGTGCAGTATAGTATAAGTTGAATACCGGGTAATAAATTTTGGACAGTTGCAAAGAAAACAAAACGGAATGCCTACGAAAACCCAGCAGGCACCTGACGTCGTAATGACGTCGTACTGACGTTGATGCGACGTAATGACATCGCAACGACGTCAGTAGAACGTCATTTCGACGTTATGTGCCTGCTGGGAAGCATCGATACAGATCGCACCATTGGAGGCAAGCAATAAACAACTTCACCTAGGTACCCGCTTACGAGCACCATGTATATTCGCGGGGCTATGACACTTTATCCTCACACAGTAGAGTCACTAGGGTTTATATGCCGAATGTTCTCACACTGTAAAAATGTGACAAAGCTTAGATCTGAAAATGATCATGTATCGTTTAAATTCCAGAAAACCTTTTCGTAAATGCTTCTGTCTGCGGTTGCAACCACGATGTCCGCCACTGGTACGGAATGTGCGTGTTAGCGACTGGTTTCGAGGATTTATCAGAGGCACATGTTATAGTCTACATGTACTTCAAATTAAATTTCCAGCAGGCACATGACGTTGAAATGACGTCGTACTGACGTTGATGCGACGTCATGACGTCACATCGACGTCAATACGACGTCATTTTGACGTTATGTGCCTGCTGGGTTGGTACAATAACAGGCTATCCCGTATTATATTTAGTCAAACTACTGACTAACTAAATACCCTAATTACGTAACAGGATTGAAAACTGTTGCGAAAATGGCCGCCACGGGTATCTAGCCAGAAGAACAGGAAACTAGACTCGTCCGTAAACAGAACTTGTCTCCAGTGTTGACGTGTCCAAGCACATGGCCGATGATCATCCGTTATTTGAGCCACGACACGAGAAAGCCAACAAAGTGGTTGTTCGCCCAGCACAGACTCAGATCAGCCTGGGCATCCGCCCAGTCCTGTCAGACTCTTTGCTAAGCACCTAAAAGGTAGCTTAAGGTCTGATCTACTTCTATGCATACAGCGAGGACTGAACAGACTGGTCGGATGCCCAGGCTGATCTGAGTCTGCGCTTGGCGCACAACCACTTTGTTGGTTTTCTCGTGTCGCGGCTAATTTTCAACCCTCTTTATAACGACACTCATTACAACAGTAATATTCTTTATAACATCATTCCAACTTAACATTTCATTAAAACATATTAAAATATGAGATATATTTTTCGGAGACGTTTTTCTCTATTTCAATTTTTACGTGAAAACAGCTTATGAAAATTAATGTTTGCGTCAATTTACTCGTAATGCGTAGAGATTACGCAGAAAGTATAGCACAGTTAAAAAAAATTATGGAACTCTTAATGGCACGTAATTAAGTATGGAATTTATTTTAATACCTCAACGGACTACAGAGCAATGTCGATTAAAGCGGATATCTGAGAGCTATAAACTTTGCGTACAAAAACGTCAAACCATCACATTTTCACGACGTCATTGAAATAGGAATTGTTTTATTTCATATTCAAAAGAAAGTCATTTAGTGAGTCACAAATAATTGAAGTTTTTGATGATATATTGTTTGACTTGAAAACTGAAAATTTTGGTTTTGTCCTATTCCACCTTAACGTCAAAATATTACGGAACAAATGTCGTTTTCATAAACAGGACCCACTGCATGTGTTTTACGGCCCTAAATTCAAGACTATTTTACTCATGTCGAGCCGATCGTGGGCGAAGGTGGGCGAAAACCGGAGCTCCAGGGGAAAACCAAATGACCTTCCGAAAGCAGAAACGGTGGCTTTTCGACTTGTGCCTCGAGAGACCTTATGTTTAAAAGTCAGCGCTATTATCCACTAGGCTCATAGGAGCAAATTCTTTCCTTTAATAGAAAACCTCGTTTACTATTGATGACTTTTTGTGATTTTCTGTTTGCCCTGCCAAGGGCAAACAGAAAATCACAAAAATTCATCAATTTGTAAAAAGTCCTGAAAGTACGGAGGTATACTCCAAATGTATAAATCAGTCATATGCAATTCAGCTATTAGATACATTTTTCTTTTTAAAAACAATCCATAAATCTAGAACTGTCATGTACGACCGCTCTAGATTTCTGGGATTATATTGGAGGGGCGGAGGTTTTGGAGGTTTTCCCCGAGAGCTCCGATTTACAAGACGGATCTAAATTTTGGATTGTTTTGGAGGGAAAAATCTCTCTTTTTTTATTTTTGGTAAGTCGGAAATAGCTCATTCAAAAAAAAAATCCTATCATATGACGCGCTGTTATTCAGTGAAAAACGTCGTGTCATAAAAATCGTATGACCACACGTGTAATAACACTTTGGCGCGTACACGTAGCGTCATTGACAATGTTCATGTCAACAATGCGTTTTTTTTCTGAAATAATGTTCAGTTTGAAAGCTTAAAATCCCATTTTAAAAAGTAATAAGATAAACAGAATCTTACACTCGTGGTCATTTCATATAAAATTCATGAAACTCGCCGAAGGCTCGTTTCATAATTTTTATATGAAATGACCAACCAGGTAAGATCCTCTATAAGGAGAATACTTACGGTGGTCTACCACCATCATGACCATTTCCCGAATCCGAGGCATGGAAATATCCCAATAATACAATCACGCTTAACTGCCACAACATTATTAATTGCCACTTTCACTAACTGTCACGTTTGTATTGTTGTCCGTTCGTACCGACTGGCCAGCCTCAACTGAAACTGTCCCGAATTGCGGAATAGTTGGGTGCTGGAAGCAGCGATGCGCACTGAATATCCATATGCCACGCTCTGCGACCAAAGGGACCTGTCCACATGTGCAGACTCAGTGTTAGACTGAGACTGGTCTGTGCGCTCTTTTTCGCTCTGTGTATTCCTCAGGAACCACAGTTTGTTGACGCATGCAATGAAGACTCTGACCGGACAGCATGGGTACACAGGCTTATCTGAGACATCGAGTTTGAACATGTCGTAAAGTCCTTTTCTGTAACAGTTCGATAATTTAACGCTTAAATAGAGTTCTTAAAGATTTGTTGCGTCATATCAAACTTTTGCTTTCGGGGACTTTGAAGAAAAACAAATCGCAAAAGAAAACTTTTACCTGGCCCTAAGGGTCTCAGTGGCCACGCATATACTTATACTTCGCTAAAACAAAACAAACCAAATGTCATATCATTTCAGCTGCATAAAATAAGAAAGAATATTTCCAGGGCTGCGAGGGTTGGGAGGGGTAGAGGGGACTGCAACGAAGGATGCAACGTTGAAAATGACGCTCACGTAAGACTAAGTCGACCGCGAGCCAATAGCCGATTAAAGCTTCAATGTCGATGTCACACGTTATTAACGGGCACAAAACCATGTATTATCATTCAAGGCAATTTACGTTCTGTTATAATTAAAGTCCTAAAGAGCCCCGCTCTTGACGGGACACATTCAAACAAAGCAGAGAACACATTCAAAACCTCCATTTCTACTTTCAATTTACTCGTTCTGGGGCCACTAAAATTATCCGCCACGCACAGCTTATTCTGTTCTGTTTCAATTCTCTTAACGACGTTCCCCAACGGTAACAAATATTTGCTGTCTTTTTTGCATACTATAACCATGATAACCAGGCAATCGGAACACAACTCGGCCAGTTCCGCGAATCAACCTCGGATGTATAACGTGGGACTACTTTAATCACATGACCGGCCTTTTCTATAAATGAGCTATTTATATACGTTTTCCTCAAATCCTGATATAAGGAGCATTCTGCGATGAAATGATACTCATCTTCTAATTTATCAAAGAAAATACATTTACGTTCATGAAAAGGTTTGCGAATGGGTTTTTGCCAAAGACCCGCTTCTACCTCCAATCGATTGACGAAACTTTTAATCTATCTATCTATCTATCTGCTACTGTTGTCTACCAAGAAGACAATAAAACTATATCTATCTATCTATCTATCTATCTATCTGCTACTGTTGTCTTCCCAGAAGACAATAAAACTTAAACACAGTAAACTATAGTTTAAACTAGTTTTAAGAAAACGGAAGACAATGGGAAGAAGTGGGGAAAAAATGGGAAGACTATATTACAATATTAAGGAATGGACAGGGATGGACTTTGCTAGCTCAGCTAGGGCCGCTGACGATAGGTTGGTTGGTTGATTTGATGCTTAACGTCCACGGTAAACAACTAAGGTCATGTCGGGACGGTCAGTTAACCTAACCACACTATTCCTGGGCAGGCTTAGACCTCCTAAGCGGTTAACCAGTACTAAGTGCACATACTTCCGCCAGTAACTGACAACTGCCCTTCTTGAATCAGCGGAAGGAGAAACGAAAGTATGTGGCCAGACCGGGATTCGAACCCAGGACCTCTGACTTACGAGTCAGGTGCCCTACCGATTGCGCTACCCGGCCCGGCACTGACGATAGGACTAGTTGTATAGTCATATGTAGTCCCCGAGGGACCTTGAAATATTTTGGGATAGACTAGACCAGCTTTATTGAAGACTTGTCGCTATTAGGCTCATTCATTGATCACGTTTAAGGCTTCTGAAAGTTCGGATAAAGGTCTTACATTTAAATTCGTCATAGAGTCGATTTCCGGTAAAGTGGGTCACTGTAACCTAGTTTTGTGGGGGATCTCCTGAAACGGTCTAACGCTTGCAATCAGATGCATCGAGGACGTTGACGTGCGTACCCTTGAAATTTGACATGCTGTCAGTTTTTGCAAGTATCTCTGAGCGGTTCTTTCATGTGCAGATTTTTAAAAAATGACTCAATGTATTTTTGGCATTAACAAAAATTCAATAGCAATAACTCTGTATGGTGTTGTTCAATTTTGTTAAAATACAATTTTATCTGTGGTCAAATGCATATCGATAGAACATGTATGTAAAAAATTTCAAGAAGATCCCGAATTGAAAAAATTGTAGCTTCAAGCATACAGACAAGCTTTTGCAACATAAGCAAGGACCACAACACTGTAATGATCAGTTGGTGTTAAAATCCATTTTAATTGTGTGGCGGTCGTAAAATGAACCCCCGAACATCTTCATAGTGCAAGTTTTATAATTGTTCCCGGAGTGCTGGCAAAACCAAATGAAATATCAGATCAGATCAGCCACATACGTTTATATACCCCATAGTCATTCATTGTCTCATGCATTTGAACGCACTGTCTGGCTTTATAAACGAGCTGATTTTGATGCTCTAAGACAAAAGTTTCTAGATTTTGATTGGTCCTGCTTATATAATGGACCTTTAGATGAGTCTTGCTCCTTATTTGTATCAGTTTTATGGATTTTTCGAAGTCTTGTACTCCAAATAAAGAGGTGACTATCAGACCTGGAGACAAACCGTGGTATGATTCAGAAATTAGAAAGTTTTCAAGATTACGAAATCGCATAAAATCTAAAGCTGCTAAATCATCTAAAGAGTCGGATTGGACAAAATATAAACATCTCCGTAATAAAGTTAATAATTTGAAAAAACATGCCAAAGAAGCCTTTTATAATAATCTTGAAATGTCCCTCATGGATTCCTACAGTAACAATAAAAAAGACTTTTGGAAAATTGTCCCTTATTTTGTGAAAAATAATAATACTATTTCGACCATTCCTCCTTTGTGCACTACTTCAGTTTCAGGGGAAGTAACTATTCATAGCTCTGATGTTGAGAAAGCAAACTGTTTAAACTCTTACTTCTGTTCAATTTCATCACGACGATTACATCATTGTCCCCATTTTATGAAAAAAACAGATAACTCATTGGAAGAGTTTATAATAACTGAAAAAGAAATTGAAGATGTGTTTGATATTTCTAATGTTAATAAGGCTTCAGGACCCGACTTGATAAGTTATAAAATGCTTAAAGCTGTATCGCTTGAAGTGTCAAAACCTTTAGCTATTATTATGAATCGGTCTCTCTCAGAAGGAAAGTTCCCTGAATCTTGGAAACGGTAGTTATTCATGCCACTTTATAAAAAGGGTGACAAAACATCTCCAGTTAACTACCGACCGATATCCCTACTTAGCAATGTTGGTAAATCAATGGAGAGGGTCATTTTTAAACATTTGTATAATCACCTAATGAAAATAATTAGATCTAAAAATATCAGGCAGGATTCTTACCTGGGCACTCAACTACTCATCAGCTTCTCGATATATACCATCATATTTGTCAGGCATTCGAAAATAAGCAACACGCATGTATGGGGTTTTTTTTGTGACATATCAAAAACATTTGATAGAGTTTGGCATCGTGGTTTACTTTTTAAATTGAGACAAAATGGTATTAAGGATCGAATACTTAGTTTGATTGCCGACTATCTTTCTTCTAGAAAACAACAAGTTCAAGTGACTTTGGCAACTTCGGAAATTTCACTTATCACCGCAGGTGTTCCCCAAGGCTCTGTGCTTGGTCCTCTTCTTTTTCTTGTCTATGTCAATGATATTTCTGAAAATCTTTTAAGCCTGACAAAGCTTTTTGCAGACGACAGTTCATTATTCTTTTCTGCTACTAATTTAGAAGATATTCAAGGAATTATCAATCATTATTTGACTATTATTCACTTTTGGGCTTTAACTTGGTTAGTAGATTTTAGCAAGACAAAGGCGATGCTCTTCTCTCTTAGACCAGTTACACAGTTTCCTTCATTCTATTTAATAATACGTCTATACAGTTTGTTGACTCTCACAAATATCTCGGTGTTACTTTTTCCGACAATGGACAGTGGCATACACATACTTAGAATATTTTGTCTTCTGCGTATAAAATATTGGGTATTATTCGTAAACTGAAATATATACTGAACGCCAAAAGAAACGCATACAAAGTATATATATTAAATTTTCAAAAGTAGGCAACTGCTACTAGTTTTTGTTTTGTTAGTTTGGCGTGTCCATGAGTTTTTGAGAAAAAGAATATAGGAAATCCCCAATATGTCTTACACTGTAACTGTGAAAACCAATACTTTCAGGATGGGGTAAAATTGAAAGTTACAAAAAAAGCAATCTTTAAGAGGTTATATTCTCAACTGCAGAATCTTTGTGAATCACAATTTACCTGCGATTGTTAAGCTCTGTATCAAGAAAAATTTCTATAACTCATTTTGTTCTTGGGCTGTCTTTAATTCTTGAAAAAACAAGCCAAGGAATGTTAGGTTTCAAGAAAGCGTAAACAGACATTTCACTTTAACATAGGGTTTTCCTCTGAACATTCTAACTCTGATATGTTCAAACAGAAAGGGAAAATTCTTGTAAAATTAGTAAAACTGTAGTGAAATGCAACACATAAAATCAATTGTTAAAGAAACTGAAGCGTGAAGCAATAAAGAGTTCCGTTATCGGTCTTCAAAAATTACTCTTTGTTTAATACAAAGGGAGGTAATTTGAAAAAGGACTGACTTCATAACGCTGTCGTTTAATAAATAACCATGTCATTCATATGAATTTTGCGGTTTTCTAACAGTTGCATATCAGAGACCATTTCTGAACACAATATGATTTATTGGAAAAGAAAAGAATACTCTTGCAATGGAATTTAATGTTTTTCGAAAAAGTGAGGTAACTCTTTTACGAAATATTTAAATCATGATAGTTTCATCGTGTACTGTGGTCGGATGAAAATCATAGTCTTTGCAATGATCGATTTGGACTTGCCTAGTGACAGTGCCGAGAAAAAAGAAAATAAACTTGTATGCGTTTCTTTTGGCGTTCAGTATACTTTCAGCAGAGCTGCTTTAAATCAAATTTATATGTAATATATAAGACATCTTCTCGAGTACTCCGCAGTTGTATGGGATGGCTGTACTATTCAAGACAAAACAGCTTTAGAAAAGTTGTAGAATGAAGCTGCAAGAGTTGTTACAGGGCTAACAAGATAATTTCTAGGGATACAGATATACAAAAGTCGACAGACTTCCTTCTGAATCCCTTTGTATAAACGTGTGTTCTGTTAACCATTGTCTGTACATAAGTGTATGATGTTTATACAAATAAATAAAGTTTAAACTAACATGATCAACCTCATTGGATAACTTGTATAGAGAATGTGGTTGGGTTTCTCTATCTGAAAGACGGAAATTTCAAAAATTGTGTTTTATGTATAAATGTAATAGTGATAAAGTCCCATGATATGTATCCGATCTTGTCCCCCCTTTGGTTAGTGAAATTTCTAATTATCCTTTACGTAATAGTACAAACCTTTCTTCAGGAGGAACACGAACTGAAACTTTTAAAAGGTCATGAAAACCCTTGTCAGTTCTTTTATGGAATAATCTAAGTAGTGATATCAAATATGCTCCGTCATTTATGACATTTCGAAATTCTCTTAGAAATCAGATGATCAATAATAGTACTGTTCAAGACTATTTCCTTAAAGGAGATAGAAAACTTTCGATTTTGCATGCTAGATTACGCAATAATTGTAGGGACTTTAACGGGGACCTCTATCTCAATCGTCTTCGGAACGATAGAATTTGTGCTTGTGGTAATAGTAATGAATCTGCTTTACATTTCTTGTTAGAATGTGAAAGATTCAATAATCAACGAATACTTATGTTTAGAGAAACAATATCTTTCCATCCTTTAAGTGTAATTTATTTACCTTTTGGCAAACCTAATTTATCTAACGAAGAAAATTTTCTTCTTTTTCAGGCTGTCCAAAGGTATATTAAAAACACAAAGAGGTTTCAATAGCCAACCATACGCAACGGTGTAAGTGGTTTGAGGACAGGATAGCGGTTCGCAGCTCCTTCTTTCCTGCAGTTCTTTCTTTCATTTTCCCCTCTTTACTTCATTTTGTCTTTCTCTCTTTCCTCGTTTTCTTTGTTGGCATCTTCTTGACATAAACATTTTTGGTGCATGCATAACGGGCCCAGTCTCAGTGCCTGTGCCTTAAAAAGCTCCATCGACATTGGGACGACGATGTTCCTGCCGTTGTGTTGATACGAGTTTATTTGAGCCGCGACACAAAACCAACAATGTGGTTGTGGATCCTGTGCAGACTCAGATCAGTCTGGGCATTCGCCCAGTTGAACCAGACTTTTTGTTAAGTGCTCAAAAGGTAGATATGGGTCTAAGCTACCATCATGCGGACAGCGAAGACTCTGATCAGACTGGGCGGATGCCCAGGCTGATCTGAGTCTGCGCTGGGCGCACAACCACATTGTTGGTTTTGTCGTGTCACGGCTCATTTATACTCTTGATAATTCCATTATTCCACGTTTAGAATTGTATATTTATGTTTGTTTCTTGCCATGTCTTGCTGTGTTTGATATTGTAGGGGGAGGGCTGTAACTAATGTTGCGAGAACTTGTAGCACAACCCCATTGCAATAAACTATGTTTAATCTAATCTAGCTTCCTACTTTGTCCGACCTTCCTTAAATCTAAATTTAATATCTAAAATAGATAATTTTATAATTACAACAAAGGACCCGTGGAGAAGTGTCCTCGAGCATCCGGACAAGATTTTTATAATACATGTTATAAGCACAGTCCTTAAGAATAGGTTCCTGTAAAAAACGAAAAGCATACAGTATCCACAGCAACCTTCTCTAACGGGGTAAGCCGTAAACTTCCCATCAATATGATACGGTGGAAATTGGCCAAGAGACCAGCCATTCTTGTGTGAAATGGCAAACGACGGACCAGGATGACAAAGCCAACACCTACATGTAATCTAGACCTGATTATCGTAAACTATTCTAAGCACGGAACAATTTGTTTTATACTGAATACAGTGATGACTTCAAAAAATACTGATCTTGTAATCGGCTCTAGATTTTGGGATTGTTTTGGAAGAGAAAGCACTTTCAAGATTATACTTCAATTACACAAGACATATTTGCGGTAATTTGGGCAGGGTAAATTCCCGTATTATAAAACACATATATCTGAGCCGCGACACGATAAAACCAACAAAGTGGCATGTGCGTACGGCGAAGATTCAGATCAGCCTGGGCATCCGCCCAGTCTGATCAGAGTCTTTGCTGTGCGCATGGAGCTGTCGAAGTCCCAGACCTACCATTTAAGTGCAAAGCGAATACTTTGATGAGACTTGGTAAATACCCAGGCTGGTCTGGGTATTTGCGTGGCGCAAGGCCACTTTGTTGATTTTCTCGTGTCACGGCTCCCTCTAAAATAAGACAGATATGTAAAGTGACAGCCGGGCCGCGTAGCGCAATCGGTAGGGCACCGGACTCATAAGTCAGAGGTCCTGGGTTCGAAACCCGGTCTGGCCACATACTTCCGTTTCTCCTTTCGCTGATTCAAGAAGGGCAGTTGTCAGTTACTGGCGAAAGTAAGTGCACTTAGTACTGGCCCGTTAACCGCTAAGAGGTCTAAGCCTGCCCAGGAATAGTGTGGTTAGGTTAAATCAATCAATCAATCAATGTAAAGTGACAACACAGCCCTGATGCTGATATGCTTGTGTTGTCAAAATGTGTGTCATTGGCCGTAATTGACCAGGGGCTGAATGTTGATTCGCTGATCAGAATTTTGCGCATCATATCCTTTAATGCTGGAGGGGACAGCAAGACAGCAAAAACTATTAAAATAAACAAACCTTTGAAACTAAACTAACAAACTGAATTGTTTTTGTAACCGCATGTGAATGGTCGCATATGACACATGTATGTTACTATTGATTTCGTCATGAGAAAAGGATCTTCAGTCATGTGTGTACATGGAATATTGAATCAGCCTGCGCGTCTGCGCAACCATGTCAGAGTTTTTACCTTTCACTTTGATTCATATGTTGTATCGGCGAGAATTGAAGACCTTGACCAGAATGTGCGCATGCGCAGGCTGTTCTGAGTGGTCCCTTTTCGCATTCGGGATAAGGTACCTTTTCAAATAGAAAATATCCTGATCAGATGTACTTTAAAAGCAATCTGACCATGATTTGCACTCTTTGCCATTCCTTTGAATCTAGGGAATGTAAAATCAACTTTTTTATTCGTCGAATTCTCAAAACGATGTTCGTAAGGAAGCTTAAAATATCGAATAAATCGCATCTCTGGTATCTTGTCTCATACACGCGGTTATTTTCGCGGGGTTTCATTTTTCGCGATCACCTGGTAACCGCGAATATTAAAATCGCGAAGTGTTTTCCTGTTTCTGGCAAAGTGTCTTCAGCAGACACAGTGTCCATATATTTTGTTTCTGTTTGCTTCGGTAAATTCCGATATTTTTCACTTGAGCCAGTTCTTTTAACCTGCGGCAATGAATGAACTACGAATTGATTTACTTTTTGCGCATGTTTCTGACAGCGAAAAATAACTATCGGGAAAATTAAGATTTAAGTTATTGACCCTAAACCGCGAAAATTAGAACCCGCAAAAATAGACGCATATACGAAATTTCAAGAGGAGCGCCGAGTAACCTGTTCATATATTTACAAGATGTAATAGTCCGGTGGTTTAAGAGTGAAATTTTGGATTTGTGGGCACTTTCGCGGCATGACGGGCAACCGGGCTCATTGAAGTCAATAAACCTACCTCAAACCATTTTGCCCGGTTGCCAGCTCAACAGACGTCACATAAGGTCAAAATGGGTCAAAGGTCATTTGGTGCATTTCGATATCCCAGTTTGTGAGTGAATTATTGAATTAATAAAGACTTTCTCGAAATGAGAGGCAACTATGGCAAAGGAAGTAAGAAAACATACCGTAAACGTTTTTGCCATATTGCCGACGTCATATTTAATCATAACTGGGTCAAATGTCAGTAAGTACACTTTTGTATAATGGCTTACTACATCATTTATTCTAAAAGCAGTCTTTTGAGTTACCAATAGCCAATAGGCCTGCCCCACCAATCTGAATGAGAGGCCTTATACACTTTTTGTTTTGTTTTTCAAAAATATATAACAACATTACATGATACCAATCTCTGCTATCTGACTTCAAAGTTGGTGCGTTTGACAATAACCGCCAATTTAGATACGTTACCATATCAGTCTGCTTAATTCGTATGTTACTATTAATACCTCTTATTCAAATGAATATTGAAACGTATATTAATCTTGCTATTGACAAAAAGCATCGTGCTGTTTCTCTGTACAATCGTATAAGCTATCTCCTATAGAGCATAACTGTTGCCTACGTTACCGAGTTTTTTCTCCAATTAATGAACAAACATATTTCGGATAGATTTACCATTTTACCGAAACCAGCCAATATTTACATTTTACCTTAATGCAAATAAAAAGAAAGTGTATCAAACTATTCAGAAAATTACACCGTTACATACGTTACCGGGCATATCTAATCAAAAATCATAAACCAGACACTGGTTATTGATATTATAAACAGCATCTTACGGGCTGGCACTACAAATATCTACTATGATCTTAAACAGATGAGGCGATGTAATGTTCTAAATATAGATTTTTGGTTATTAGAGCCTGAACAATGGTCTGCTAGGCAATTTTGTAGATGCCCGGGGCAGTACATTTGCCTCTTCTGAAGTATTTTAGTCAGTCAGCTAGCTTTATATAATATAATTGAAAGTGACAATTTGTCGAAAGAATTTAAACTTGTTCTAGAGCGTTGACAGAGAGCAAACTTAGTTGAAGAACAGATATAACTGTCTATATAATTGTGGTTTTAGGTAGTCGAACAAGATAAAGATGCAGACAGAATATAATATGGAATCACATAATAGAGAGCAATGACTCTCAACGGGCCTTGTGTAGCCTGAATTTCTAAAACCATGTATATATATCTTTTTTTCTTACCCTGTGCTGGTACCACAGAATTTGTAGATGTCTGGCAATACACTGCCTGGCACTGAATTCTGTCCATATTTATATAAAAGAAACAACTGTCATGACCATATCCCTCGCGGTATTTCGGTAAATTGAGCAGGTGCCATAGTTGCAGCGGCATAGGCAGGTACCATGATATATGCTGATGATTTTCAATAGCCTGACCTGACATCACTGTGTTTACAGACGTGTCTGGTAGATGAAGATGGTACCCTTTTATCTTTAGACGTCTTTGTAAAGCCTTAGCTGCAGTGTTACGTACGTTACGAAGTGTGCATTACCAGACATGGATATTTGCATTATAGGGTGTGCTTTTATGGCTGCCACTACAGTGGTATTTTAACATACTGGCAGAGGACATTTGGTGGCCAGAATTGGCATGCTAATCACACAAGATGACTAATAGAAGCCTGAGGTGTTAAACCACAGGTGTCTTGTAATGTGCTTAGCCAACATAGCAGTGGCAAACGTGATCTGTACTCTCGCACAAAGTTGCCTTTCCTGTTTTCACTAAATGCTTTGACTGTTATCACAACCTATTCAGACGAGTTACTTGAGCTGGTATAACAGTAGGCCATTTGATGTCAGAAACTTGCACTACAGTAAAGGTCTTGTTGTTGCGAGAACTTGAACAACAGTATCAGAAATGCTATGTAGTAGACTGTGTCGATGATTAAGTCCCCTTAGTGATTTGTAGTGTGACAAGAGCCTATCACACAGAGTGTGATGTGCTACTTGAGTGTGGCCATAATATTTTTATCCCTTCTCTTTCATTCATACATAAAGTCTATATATATTTACACCTTGAATTATAACTGGTTTCATTCATTTATGATATCATAACCGTTGACAAATGTAGTATAAAGATAGCTGGAGTAATAGTGTATAAATCTTGCCATTGGGGATGGCTGGCGCTAATTTTACAATTTTCAACCCTCCCTCCCCCACCGCCTTAATTTATCTGGTTCCGCTTATATTTATATAGTAAGCAGCATATTGTTAAATATTTTACATGTACCATATGCATATTTATATGCAGACACAGTTTCAAGCCAGTGTTATGCCCTTTAAAAAAGTTAATAGATTTCAGGTACGAAATTTAAACACTTCCTATAACGTAAACTACATAGGCTAACGCAGTCAGTTTTAGTCCACTAAATGACTATGCAAAACAAAACATATGATGACTTAATTATGAGGAGCAAATGTATGAGCTTCGAATGCATTAATCAGATTAATATGAAACTTTAAGAAATAATGACACACAAGGTTTGAATACAGCAAACTAGGTTTGATTTGATGTTTTCCTGAGAAATTCTGAAAAGTGTAAAACACGCCTCATGCAACCTAGAGCAGCTGAGTCATTCTTTCAGATAGCCCTATAAGCTCTGTAGCCACTGAATTCAACGTACTAAAACAATACTCTGATGAAGTTATGGGAGCCATCTTAGCAGCCTCTACATAGCCGCTTAACGATAGGGTACTTATGAAATCATTTGATTTTTATAAAAGGTAGTTTTCTCGTACTTTTTCCATGCAAGTTATATGGTCATCAGTCCCAAGAGGGATGTCTAGAAGAGACAATTCAGACGAGGACAAACATAATGTCATATGGGCAATAGCAATATTTAGATTCGAATTGATTTATTTGTTTCCCACAGACCTGTCTGTCTTAACGTAAATTACATGCGATGATGTCGTACTTATACAAAAACGTATATGTTACAGTAGTTGCACAAGTTTGCTTGTATATCAGCAATGCCCTTTAGAATCAAAAGCATGAGGCGATGAGTTTCAAAATGTCGGTCGACAAGTTTCGATATTCTGGGTCGACAAGTTTTGATATTCTGGATTGTACGTATGAAATACTCATGTATATCTGGAAACTTATTCTCGACATCATGGTATGTGTATTTTATGTCTAAAAGTAGTTTGCAAAATGAATTATTGTCAACTTTATAAACAAGAAAACATCTATAAACACAGAACATACATGACACTATGCTTTTCTATTTAATTGAATCGCTTAATAGTAATTTAAATGACAAATTTACCAATTTGGTAACGTAAACCACATGAGATTGATTTATCTACATTGAATTTTATCTGCTTCACAGCTCACACTTTTAACGTTCTTGCATCTTTATGTGTAAACACCGTTACAAATAATTTTATGGCTATTTTTCTGCATAAGAGTTCAGATGGCAATAATTGTAAACAACACATGCTAATGAAGCCAACTGTTTGTAATGTATATGTTGAGCTAGAAATATATGACAGCTTGCTTAAAAAGATATGATTTACTAAATTGAAACATGTTGTTCATATATTTATTCAGTGCAGTCCTCGATTTATAAAATATTAAAGTTAGCTCTATGAATGCATGTATATTAAGAAAAACAGGTGTACGGACGGACACATACACAGTTTGATTGAACAGAAACTATTCAAGTATGCTTTACTATTGCCGAATGAGGTTTTCAATATGTTCAGCATTGAACTGCAGTGATATTTATACCTCAAATGTACAATAATCATTTTCTAAGCAGTTTTTCGTGATTTTGCACTTAATGACCTTTGACCTCGTTTACTCGGTACACAATAGGCAGTCAGGCTTGGCAATCGGCAAAAAATAAACAAGGACATACCGGTAGGTATTTTTAGCATGGTTGCCCATCATGCCGCAAAAGTGCCCACAAACTCATTTTCTAGAGCACTTTTCTCGACTCCGCCACCTGACTATAAGAGATTAGATGCTACCAAAGGTTACTGAAAATTTCGTACAACGACCATACATCTATAACCAATGAGGTGGTTCACAGAAAGATCAAAGCAGCAATTGGACCAGGGGCCGTATTCATAAAACGACTTAAGTGGTTGCTATGCTGTTGCTAAGGCTAAATTTCTTTGAAGGAGTTCCCCTACAACTACGAAATTTGGTCTGGAGGAACAGTCTTTGTAAGACTGTTCCTCCGGACCAAATTTCATAGTTGTAGGGAATCTCCTATATAGATATTTAGCCTTAGCAACCGCATAGCAACGACTTAAGTGGCTTTATGAATACGGCCCCTGACCCTTGTCAAGATACAAAAGCTAAGGTGGTTTGGCGACTTGTCAAGATCTCCTGGTTAACTCTTTCGGCGCCAAATTTTTCAGACGACAAATTTTCGTCTGCTCAAATCATCAGACGACAGATTTGTAATTGGAAATTTTAACAATCTAAAGACATTTTTCATAAAATCAGGCTTTTTAAAATCATATTTGAATGGCAGCAGTGTATATCCTGATCAGACGGCTCTTTTAAGAGCCGGCTGATCTGGATATACGCTGTTTGCAAAGTCGCATTTTTGCGACTTTGGCGCCGAAAGAGTTAAGCAAATACGATTCTACAGGGCACATCATCATCATCATCATCATATCCATTTTAAAACCCTGTTTTCCTCTACCGAGGGTTGGGCTTATTTGATAAGTCTTCCTCGAAGGCATCCTCTCCACTCAGAACGATTCTTAGGGTCAGCAGAATCCATACATAGCTTCTTTCTGTCGTTCACAAGCACTTCATCCCATATTTTCCTTGGCCTGCCAGGTCTTTTTTGTGCAACCACATTCAGCTTGCGTACTTCTGCAATACAGCCTGTGCTGCGCTCTACATGTCCAAACCATCTCATCCTACTGGTGCAGAGCTACACATCTAGGGCCTGGATGCCAAGCTGTGTGCGAAGGGAGTCTGAGCTAACTTCGTCCTTTGCCTTGACAATGCAGATCCAACGGATCATGGCACAGTCATTACGCCGGAGACGGTTCAGTGTATCCATCTTCATGGCCCAAGTCTCTGCTGCATGCAGCATCACACCCCTCACACATGTTGAGTACACCTGACCTCTGGTCAGAAGGGGCAGATGGCGGTTGCTGAGAAGGGGAAGCAATTGCCGGAACTTGCCCCATGCACATTTGCAGCGTGTGATCGCAGCCAGCTCGCAGCCACCTCCTGCAGAGAGCATGTCCCCAAGGTAGCAGAACTCTGGGACAACTTCAAGCTTTTCGTTTCCAACCTCAACCTCTGTATCTTCTCTTTCATCAATAGCCCGAGCAGTCCCAAGGCATCGGGCACACCTGAACTCAGGGTCAGGGCGCAAGGGTTCCTTAATGCCACTGCATTTCTTATACACCCAGCGCTTGCAGCCACCACAGAAGATTGCATTGTTACCTACTCCTGACTGACAGACACCACAAGGGCCCCTTCCAGATTTCTTCAACACGTCCAGATTAATGCCAGACACTAGAATCTTTGTCTTTCCCATGTTCACACGTAGGCCCTTTTTCTCCATCTCTGACTTTCATGTCTGCACCTTAACCAGCAGTTCCTTCATGAACTCAGCACTGATCATCAGGTCGTATGCATACAGCAGCTCCCAAGGACAGCCTGTGCGAAACTCCCTGGGTAGAGCCTCTACAGAGCCCTGATGAACACCCACTCCAACACCAAACTCCTCGCTGTACCCATCGCCAACTCTTACCCTGCTTCTCACATCCTGGTACATGGACTAGACCAAGCGCACCAGCCACTCGTCAATTCCTAGTTTGAGCATTGCCTACCAAATGACATCCCGTGGAACACGATCGAATGCTTTCTCCAGGTCGACAAAGGCCATGTAGAGCGGCTTGTTAGCAGCCAAGTGCTTCTCTTGTAGCTGACGTACAATAAAAAATGCATCAGTAGTGCCACGGCCAGACATGAAGCCACACTGCATCTCATCGATCACAACTCTTTGCCTGATGAGTCCCTCCACCACATGCTCCAACACCTTCATCACTTGCTCAATCAACTTCAAGCCCCTGTAGTTGCCTCTATTCAAAGCATCCCCTTTGCCCTTGTACAGATTGACGATGAAGCTTTCCTGCCAGTCAGTTGGAATGCATCCCTCTGAGATGATGTCCTCAATGAGATCATGCACCTCAACTGCGCCAGCTTCCCCAACGGGCTTCAGCATCTCAGCAATACCTGATGGTCCGGCTGCTTTGCCAGAAGCCATCTTACTGATGGCCTTTGTGATCATCTCCAAGGTGATTGGCTCGCTTGGGCCTTCAACCGGGCTTTCCTCTGACAGGTCTTCTAGGTTCCAAGGGAACTCAACGTTAAGAAGACGCTCATAATGCTCTTTCCAAGCTTCTTTCTTTGCTTCCTCGTCTAGCGACAGTTGGCCTGCATCGTTCTTAACAGGTTTCTCTCTCATGACATCCTGGTTGTCACGACGCATTTGCACAGTGAAAGTTAAAAAAGAAGAGGTAGACAGGAGAAGAGGTGGGAAAATAATACTTAAGAGAGGCCAGGGATGGACTTTGACAGCTAAATTAGGGCAATTGAAAACAGGACAAGGTAGACAAGAGATCGTTTCGAAGTCATCTGTGGTGCCGCAACGACCTTGTAAAGTTATGGGATAATATAGAATAGAATATAAGACGAAAATACCATTTCTCATTTGAAATTAGTAAAGAAAAGTAAAACGTATCTTAACTCTTTCGGCGCCAAAGTCGCAAAAATGCGACTTTGCAAACAGCGTATATCCAGATCAGCCGGCTCTTAAAAGAGCCGTCTGATCAGGATCTACACTGTTTGCCATTCAAATATGAACTTAAAAAGCCTGATTTTATGAAAAATGTCTTTAGATTGTTAAAATTTCCAATTACAAATCTGTCGTCTGATGATTTGAGCAAACGAAAATTTGTCGTCTGAAAAATTTGGCGCCGAAAGAGTTAAAATGCCATTGCCAAATTAACTGTTCAAACTCAGTGTCTTGTATATTCCATTTAGGCAATATCAATATTGTCTTCAAAATTACGGGCCTTGAGACATGTTAGAATCCCTAAAAGATGCTATATGCAGTCTTAGGGGGATTTAAATGATAAAACATGTTATATATCATCACTGCTGAAATGGGAGGAGAGGCGGGAGTAAAAAGATGCGGAAAACACGGTGGTGTGCCCATACAAGGGCGAACAACTACATATACGCAAATACGCAGATGCCTATTGAAATTTTGTCAAATTGACAAAATTTCAACACGCACCTGCAGATTTGCCTGCTTAATTTTGTAAATTGGACAAAATCTCACTGCCAACAGTGTCAACAGACATATCAATGAAATATCTTAGGAGGTACATGTAAACCCCTAGAAAACACATCCAAGGGTATATGAGCCGCGACACGAGAAAACCAACAAAGTGGTTGTGTGCCCAACGCAGACTCAGATCAGCCTGGGCTTCCGCCCAGTCCGATCAGACTTTTTGCTAAGCGCTTAAAAAGAAGCTTGGGGTCTAAGCTACATCCATGCGGACAGCGAAGACTCTGATCAGACTGGGCGGATGCCCAGGCTGATCTGAAGCTGCGCTGGGCACACAACCACGTTGATGGTTTTTTCGTGTCGCAGCTCATATAAAACATGATTTGCGTATCATGCAATTGCCCCTTGCCACGCCCCTCCTACGTACTTTTTTTCAGACTGTCACTGGGTGCGTTTTCTCTTTATGGCCTTGGCGGTTCGTAAAGACCTCTATAAACATTGCTCTTAACCAAATGACGCTCTTCTATTAAAGTTGTCACGGGCACGATAACAAATTACCGATTGATATAAAGACTACATACAAAGACGAATAGAAATCTTACAAAATACGAGATTTTAAAAGGAAAAACTCGGCTGCTATAGCAACAAAATGATCTAATATTCCACCAGTGACCCTTAAATAACGATGTTGAATGAGAAATGATGTTAACAATGTACGAGAGGGGTAAATTAATTGGTACACAGAAAACGTTTGGCATAATATGATCTGATATGATTTACAAAGGGGAAGAGTTTGATATGGGATTTAATTCATTATGAAAGATTCACCAAGGTTATTAATAACATTTGAGCCGCGACACAACAAAGTGGCATGTGCACCAAGCAAAGACTCAGATCAGCCTGGGCATCCGCCCAGTCTAATCAGAGTCTTTGCTGTCCGTATGGAGCTAGCTTAGATTCTTAGCTACCCTTTAAGCGCATAGCAATGACGCTGATCAGACTGGGCAGATGTCCAGGCTGATCTGAGTCTCCGCTAAGCGTACATGCTACTTTGTTGGTTTTGTCGTGTCGCGGCCCAAATTTATCAGGATTTAGGACATCCCGGTTCCATTATTTGATGATACACTGGGTCACGCGTTTGATGACTCCTTACCACATTAAAGCAGGACCAGGTATATTACATTGAGAACTCATGTTCGTGAAGTTGGCTGCCAGTTGCCAGTTGCCATTTGCCGATTGAATAGGCAAATGGCAAATGGCAGCTAACTTCACATTCTAGATGCCAAATCGCTAATTCTCGGGAATTGGCAAAGGCAACTGGCAGCTAGATACCACTTCGATTTGAGATGCTTTTACAGCTAAATAGGTAACTGGCAAATGGCAGCCACATGCCAGTTCGCAAATTCAAGTGAATTGGCAACTGGCAGCAGGCAGTAAGATGCCAATTCGACTCGAGAGGGTTTTAGAGCATACCAGGTGAATAGGCAACTGGCAAACGGCATCAATTTGCCAATTCGCAAAATCTAGTGAATTGGCAACTGGCAGCCAGATGCCAATTCGCAAATTCTTGTGAATTGGCAGCCATGTGCCATTTCGATTTGAGAGGATTTAAGCCGATTTAAGCTACATAGGAAACTGGCAAACGGCAGCCAGATGCCAATTCGCAAATTCTTGTGAACTGGCAACTGGCAGACATATGCGAATTAAATTTGAGAGGGTTTCAGATGATTATAGCTACATAGGAAACCGGCAAAATGCAGCCAGATGCCAATTAACTCATTCTACTGAACTGGCAACTGGCAACCAGATGCCAATTCGATTTGAGAGGGTTTGAGACAGTTTAAGCTATATCGGAGACCGGCAAACGGCAGACAGATACCAATTCGAAAATTTTATGAATTGTCAACTGGCAACTGGCAGCCAGATGCCAATATGATATGAGAGTGTTTAAGACGATTAAAGCTAAATAAGAAACCGGCAAACGCCATCAAGATGCATATTCGCTCATTCTTTTAAACTGGCAACTGACAGTCGGATGCCAATTCGATTTTAGAGGGGGTCAGATGATGAAAGCTACATAGGAAACCGGCAAACGGCAGCCATATGCCAATTCGCTAATGCTCCTGAACTGGCAACTGGCAGTCAAATGCCAATTCGATTTGAGAGTTTTTCAGATGATTATATCTACGCAGGAAACCGGCAAACGGCAGCCGGATGCCAGTTCGCTAATTCTCCTGAACTGGCGACTGGCAACATGCAGTCAGATGCCAATTGGATTCATGAGTGTGTAAGACAATTAAAGCCATGTAGGAAACGAGCAAACGGCAGCCAGATGCCAATTATATTTGAGATGGTTTAAGACGATTAAAGCTACATAGGAAACCGGCAAACGGCAGCCAGATGCCAATTCGAACTTTTCTATGAATTGGAAACTGGAAGCCAGATGCCAATTCGAGTTGAGAGTGTTTAAGACGATTTAAGCTACATAGGAAACCGGAAAACGGCAGTCAGATGCCAATTCGAAAAATTTTATGAATTGACAACTGGCAACTGGCAGCCAAATGCCAATTCGATTTGAGAGTGCTTAAGACGATTAAAAGCTACATATAGGAAACTGTCTAACGGCAGCCAGATGCCAATTCATAAATTGTTATGAATTGGCAACTAGCAGCCGGGTGCCAATTCAATTTGAGAGTGTTTAAGTCGATTAAAGCTAAATAAATAAAATGGCTGACGACATACAGATGCCTATTCGCACATTCTTGTAAAATGGCAACTGGCAACTGGCAGTCAGTTGCCAGTTTGATTTGAGAGGGTTTCAGACGATTAAAGCTACATAGGATACCGCCAAACGGCAGCCAGATGCCAATTCGAAAATTTATAAGGATTGTCAACTGGCAACGGGCAGCCAGATACCAATTCCATTTGAGAGTGTTAAAGACGAACAAAGTTACATAGAAAACCGGTAAACGGCATCAAGATGCCAATTCGAAATTTTTTATGAATTGTCAACTGGCAACTGGCAGCAGATGCCAATTCGATTTAAGAGGGTTTATGCCGATTAAAGCTAAATAGGAAACCGGCAAACAACATCCAGATGCCAAGTCGCAAATTCTTGTGAACTGGCAACTTGCAGTCAGATTCCAAATCGATTTGAGAGGGTTTCAGACGATTAAAGCTACATAGGAAACCGGCAAACATCACCCAGATGCCAATTCGCTTATTCTTCTGAATTTGCAACAGCCAACTGGCAGTCAGATGCCATTTCGATTCATAAGTGTTCAAGACAATAATAGACATGTAGGAAAGCGGCAAACGGCAGCCAAATGCCAATACAGTAATATTTGCGAATTGGCAACTGGCAACTGGCAGTCAGATGCCCATTCGATTTGAGAGGGTTTGCGCCAATTAAAGATAAATAGGAAACCTGCAAACGACATCCAGATGCCAATTCGCATATTCTTGTGAACTGGCAACTGGCAGTCAGTTGCCAGTTCGATCTGAGAGGGTTTCAGACCAATTAAGCTACATAGGAAACTGGCAAAGGGCAGCCAGATGCCAATTCGAAAAAAAATATGAATTGTCAAATGGCAACTGGCAGTCAGATGCCAATTTGATATGAGAGTGTTTAAGACGATTAAAGCTAAATAAGAAACCGGCAAACGCCATCAAGATGCCTATTCGTTAATTCTTGTAAACTGGCAACTGGCAACTGGCAGTCAGACGCCAATTCGATTTGAGAGGGGGTTCAGCTGATCAAAGCTACATAGGAAACCGGCAAACGGCAGCCAAATGCCAATTCACTAATTCTCCTGAACTGGCAACTGGCAAAATGCAGTCAGATGCCAATTCGATTTGAGGGGTTTTCAGATGATTAAATCTACGCAGGAAACCGGAAAACGGCAGCCAGATGCCAGTTCGCTAATTCTCCTGAACTGGCGACTGGCAACTGGCAGTCAGATGCCAATTGGATTCATGAGTATTTAAGACAATTAAAGCCATGTAGTAAACCGGCAAACGGCAGCCAGACGCTAATTCGCCAATTCTTGCGACTTGGCAACTGGTAGCCAGATGCCAATTAGATTTGAAATGATATAAGACGATTGAAGCTACATAGGAAACCCACAAACGGCAGCCGGATGCCAATTCGAACTGTTTTATGAATTGGCAACTGGCAACTGGAAGCCAGATGCCAATTCGAGTTGAGAGTGTTTAAGACGATTTAAGCTACATAGGAAACCGGAAAACGGCAGCCAGATGCCAATTCGAAAAACTTTTTGAATTGGCAACAGGCAGCCAGATGCCAATTTGATTTAAGAGTGCTTCAGACGATTTAAAAGCTACATATAGGAATCTGTCTAACGGCAGCCAGATTCCAATTCCAAATGTTTTATGAAATGTCAACTAGCAACTGGCAGCCGGATGCCAATTCAATTTGAGAGTGTTTAAGACGATTAAAGCTAAATAAAAAAATGGCAGACGACAGACAGATGCCAATTCGCAATTTCTTGTAAACTGGCAACATGCAACTGGTAGTAAGATGCCAATTCGAATTGAGAGGGTTTCAGAAGTTTAAAGCTACATAGGATACCGGCAAACGGCTGCCAGACGCCAGTTCGAAAATTTATAGGGATTGTCAACTGGCATCTGGCAGCCAAATATCAATTCCATTTGAGAGTGTTAAAGACGAATAAAGTTACATAGGAAACCGGTAAACGGCATCCAGATGCCCATTCGAAATTTTTGATGAATTGTCAACTGGCAACTGGCAGTCAGATGCCAATTCGATTTGAGAGTGTTTAAGATGATTAAAGCTACATAGGAAACCGGCAAACGCCATCAAGATGCCTATTCGTTAATTCTTGTAAACTGGCAACTTGCAACTGGCAGTCAGACGCCAATTCGATTTGAGAGGGGGTTCAGATGATTAAAGCTACATAGGAAACCGGCAAACGGCGGCCAAATGCCAATTCACTAATTCTCCTGAACTGGCAACTGGCAACTGGCAGTCAGATGCCAATTCGATTTGAGGGTTTTTTAGATGATTATATCTACACAGGAAACCGGCAAACGGCAGCCAGATGCCAGTTCGCTAATTCTCCTGAACTGGCGACTGGCAACTGGCAGTCAGGTGCCAATTGGATTCATGAGTGTTTACGACAATTAAAGCCCTGTAGTAAACCGGCAAACGGCAGCCAGATGCTAATTCGCCAATTCTTGCGAATTGGCAACTGGCAGCCAGATGCCAATTAGATTTCAGATGATTTAAGACGATTGAAGCTACATAGGAAACCGACAAACGGCAGCCGGATGCCAATTCGAACTGTTTTATGAATTGGCAACTGGCAACTGGAAGCCAGATGCCAATTCGAGTTGAGAGTGTTTAAGACGATTTAAGCTACATAGGAAACCGGAAAACGGCAGCCAGATGCCAATTCGAAAAATTTTATGAATTGACAACTGGCAACTGGCAGCCAGATGCCAATTCGATTTAAGAATGCTTAAGACGATTTAAAGCTACATATTGAAAACTGTCTAACGGCAGCCAGATTCCAATTCCAAAATTTATATGAAATGTCAACTAGCAACTGGCAGCCGGATGCCAATTCAATTTGAGAGTGTTTATGACGATTAAAGATAAATAAAAAATGGCAGACGACAGACAGATGCCAATTCGCATATTCTTGTAAATTGGCAACTGGCAACTGGCAGTCAGATGCCAATTCGATTTAAGGGGGTTTCAGACGATTAAAGCTACATAGGATACCGGCAAACGGCAGCCAGATGCCAATTCGAAAATTTATAGGGATTGTCAACTGGTAACTGGCAGCCAAATATCAATTCCATTTGAGAGTGTTAAAGACGAATAAAGTTACATGGGAAACCGGTAAACGGCATCCAGATGCCAATTCGATTTTTTTTATGAATTGTCAACTTGCAACTGGCTGCCAGATGCCAATTCGATTAAAGAATGTTTAAGACGATTAAAGCTAAATAGGAAACCGGCAAGCGCCATCAAGATGCCAAGTCGCACATTCATGTGAACAGGCAGTCAGATGCCAATTCGATAAGAGAGGGTTTCAGACGATGAAAGCTACATAGGAAAAGGCAAACGGCACCCAGATGTTAATTCGCTAATTCTGCTGAACTGGCAACTGGCAGTCAGATGCCAATTCGATTCATAAGTATTTAAGACAATTAAAGCCATGTAGGAAAGCGGCAAACGGCAGCCAGATGCCTATGCGCTAATATTTGCGAATTGGCAACTGGCAGTCAGATGCCAATTCGATTTGAGAGGGTTTATGCCGATTAAAGCTATATAGGAAAAGTAAAAAGTATGCAAAGACCAGGAACTGAAACAATCAAAATCCAAATCCAGCCCTCAAACCATAGTTGGAAACAACTAAGATTACAAATAATCAAGATACAGAGAACATATGGCCAACCGAGTGAGCAGCTTGTTCCCAAAAGGTGGCCACTCAGCAACACAAACCGAACCAAAAATAATAATAACATACATAAGGTAAAACATCACAGAAACTCTGACACCAAAAACAGGCAACAAAGAACCACAACAGAACTACCGCCGGCAAACGACATCCAGATGCCAATTCGCATATTCTTGTGAACTGGCAACTGGCAGTCAGAAGATTAAAGATATATAGGAAACGACAGTCAGATGCCAATTCACTAATGCTGCTGAAATGGCAACTGGCCACCAGATGCCAATTCGAGTTGAGAGTGTATACGACGATTTAAGCTACACATGAAACCGGTAAACGGCAGCCAGATGCCCATTCGAAAAATTTTATGAATTTTTACCTGGCAACTGTCAACCAGATGCCATTTCGATTTGAGAGTGTTTTAGACGATACAAAACTAAATAGGAAACCGGCAAACGACATCCAATTCCAATTCGTTAATTCTTGTGAACTGGCAACTGGCAGTCAGATGCCAATTCGATTTGAGATGGTTTCAGACGATGAAAGCTACAATGGAAACCGGCAAACGGCACCCAGATGCCATTTCGATTCATAAGTGTTTAAGGCAATCTAACCCACGTAGTAAAATCTGCAAACGGCAGCCAGTTGCCAAAACGCTACTTTTTGCTAATTGGCAACTGGCAGTCTGATGCCAATGCGATTTGAGATGGTTTCAGACGATTAAAGCTACATAGAAAACCGGCAAACGGCAGCCAGATGCCAATTCGCTAATTCTACTGAATTGGCAACTGGTAACTAACAGCCAGATGCCTATTCGATTTAAGAGTGTTTAAGACGATAAAAGCTACATAGGAAACCGGTAAACGACTGCCTGATGCCAATTTGAAAACAATTATGAATTGGCAACTGGCAGCCAAATGCCAATACGATTTGAGAGGCTTTTAGACGATTAAAGCTTCATTGTAAACCGGCAAACGGCAGCCAGATGCCAATTCGACTTGAGAGGGTTTCGGACGATTAAAGCTACATAGGAAACCGGCAAACGACAGCCAGATGCCAATTCACTAATTCTCCTGAATTGGCAACTGGCAAGTGACAGCCAGATGCCAATTCGATTTGAGAGGGTTTTAGACGATTTAAGCTCCATAGGAAACCGGCAAATAGCAGCCAGATGCCTGTTTGCTAATTCTAGTGAATTGGCTACTGGCAGCCAGATGCCAATTCAATTTGAGAGGGTTTAAGGTAATTAATGCTAAATAGGAAATCGGCAAGCGGCAGCCAGATGCCAATACGCACATTTTTGTGAATTGGCAACTGGCAGCTAGATCTCAATTCGTTTTCGGGCAGTTTTGAGGCATTTATACAGAATAACAGGTGAATAGGCAACCGGCGAAATCCAGCTAGATGCAAATTCGTCGGTCTTGGCGAATCGGCAACTGTTATTGGGCAGCCAGATGCCAGTTAGAGCTTAACAGGAAAATACTAGTAGGAAACTTGTAACGGCAGCAAGATACCGATTCGCAAATTATTGTGAATTGCCATTGTCATCTGTCAGTCAAATGCGAATTGAAACTGAGGCAGTTAAAGAGACAAATATCTGAATAGGCAACCCGCAAACAGCAGCTAGTTGCCGATTCGTCAATCCTGGCGAAGTGGCAACTGGCAGCCAGATGCCATACCTATTTGAGAGGGCTTTAGACTAGAAAATATTAATAGGGAACAGTTACTGCACTGTAAAAAAATACTGTAGATTTTACGGTAGAATAACTAGAAACCGGCTGCCAGTCCTTTTCCCGTTATTTTTACGGGCGCTTGCCCTGTAAGACATTGTTGCAAATCACGTAATGGAAGTTTTATGTTAATTTGGCGCACTCGAAAATAACTTTGTATTGTTGAAGGGCTAGCTTACCAAAACGACACCTGCTCTATTCTGTCCCACTCTGCTTGATGATTCCTGCAATTTTTACGGGCGCCCGTAAAAAAGAACGGTAAAATGACTGGCAGCTGGTTGCCAGTTATTTTACCGGAAAATCTACCGTTTTTTTTTTTTTGCAGTGTGGTAGCTAGCAGCCAAAGGCCAAAAGCTAAATAGGCAACTGGCAAAGCGTTACCAAATGCTTATTCCGAAGTTGTTGTGAATTGGCAACTGGCAACGTGGAGTCAGTGGCCAATTAAATTTGAGAGGGGTTTTAAGCTTAAAAAGTCCTGAAAGCGTGGGATATAAATTTGTTACTCGGAAGAACCAGTACCAATCTCATCCTCCGTAAGCAACTGCCTACTTTTTTCACATAAAGAAACATGGTCGGTATCTGGGGCTCGATTCCACGACCCTTAATCAGTTAGAGGTTACAGTGACTTGAAGTAAACGACGTAAGCCACTCGGCTACGGAGATGGGTCTTTCACTTTCAGCAGTTGAGAAGCTGCTGTATCTCTGTAAATACATACATCGAGGACATTTTCAAATACTGTTTGCTTTATTTTATTCTAACCACGGAGTAAAGCTGTCTTTCATAGTTGGCAGGTGCCTGTGGGATAGATTGATTGATTTGTTGTTTTACGTCCACGGTAAACAGCTATGGTCATGTCAGGACGGTATGTTAACCTAACCACACTATTCCTGGGCAGGCTTAGACCTCCTAAGCGGTTAACCAGTACTAATTGCACACACTTTCGCCAGTAACTGAAAACTGTCCTTCTTGAATCAGCGGAAGGAGAAACGAACGTATATGGCCAGAACAGGTATCGAACCCTGGACCTCTGACTTAGGAGTCAGGTGTCCTACCGATTGCGCTACACGCGGCCGGCGACTGTGGGATAGAGTGTTATTTATAACTGAACAACCAGATTCGGAAGAAAACTGGTTGAAAGATGCCATGCAAACGATTAAAAAAGGTATATTGCAAGCTAGAGGTTAGCATACATATGGCGTGTTTCCTACATAAGCTACCGCCCCCCCCCCCCCCGCCCCCCCCCCCCCCCTCATTCTTTCATTCTTAAATAAACTGAAAATAAACTGTTCAATAGTTACTGCTCACTAAATTAGTATCTTCAGGATTGTAGTTATAAAACCGGCATACGAAGTATGTTGAGGGGTATATAGCTTTTGTCCGTTCGTCCGTCCGTCCGTCCGTCTGTCCGTCCTTCCGTCCGTCCGCGAGTTAACATTTGCGTTAAAGTTTTGCGTTAAAGTTTTTGAGATCTTATATTATTCAAACCCTTCGATTGATTGGGTTTATAATGGTCCAAAGTTTTATTCTACACCAGCCCCACCCATACCTGTAACCTACAGGTCAAGGTCACGGACTTTGACTTTTGATGTAAAAGTTTTGCGTTAAAGTTTTGAGATCTCTATATAATTCAAACTCTTTGTTTGGTTGGGTTTATGTTTTGCATGATAATAGATGTTGGTCCTTAGTTTCATTCTGTACCATCCCCATTCAAGCCTGTGACCTAGAGGTCAAGGTCACGGACTTGGACTTTTCATGTTAAAGTTTTGTGCTAAATTTTCAAACATCCTATATCATTTAAACCCTTTGTTTAGTTTCCTTTTTACGTCCAAAGTTTTATGTTTTACCATCTTTACATGTCTATGCCTATGACCTAGAGGTCAAGCTCACAGACTTAGACATTTACTGATGCAGTTTGTATTAAAGGTTTATTGATCTCGTATTATCCAAATTCTTTGTTGGGTTTGGTTTACTTATATACTTGGTATGATGATAAGTGTTGCTCTGAAAATTTATTCTATGCCATCCTCTTACATGCCTTGACTTAAGGTCAAGGTCACAGACTTGTGCTTTTCCATGTAAAAGTTTCATGTTAAATTCATATTCTTTTCTTATTTTTCGCATCTTCTTCAGTAGGACCTTTTGATATGTGACCATTTACATTTACCGCTTGGTTTCAACACTTAACATCATCTGAATGCTGCTGTTGACCTAAGGTCAAGGCCACATACTTATACACTTGTGCCAGTGTACTGCTTTATACTGTTTAATATATTTCAGAAATCTTTCAGTGTAACCTCTTAATATAATTATTAGGTTTACTATTAGCTTGTAGCAGATTAGTTGACATTCTCTTATGCTGCTGCTGACCAAAGAACTAGGTCACAGACTTTAAAACTTGTAGTTTATATGCGTTAAATTTTTGTGTTTAAAGTTTATTTTCATCAGGCGGTGGCACTGGCCGGTGGTATACGTGAGCCCCTGCTCACTTGCTCTAGTTTTGCTGGATGGTGTTGTGGAAAACGTATGAAAGAGTAATCATAAAGTTTTCGAGTCAATAACAATATTATTTGAACCAGTGTTATAGAAACCGAATTTTACAATTTTTGTACATGGCCATTTCATATAAAATTTATGAAGCGAGCCTACGGCTAAAAATTGGGTTTTATCGCCTTCGAAATGGACAATATTTTTAGAAGAAAACGCACTGCTGACATGGGCGTTGTCAATGACGTAACGTCTATGCGCCAAAGTGTTATTACACGTGTGGTCATACGATTTTTATGACACGACGTTATCCACTGAAGAACAGAGACGTCATATGATTAAAGAGTATCTGGTTCAACCCACAAGAGTTTGAGTCTATGTCTGAATGGACGAACACACGACCGGACAACGGAAAAGTAATATCCCTCCGCTTTTGACAAGGGGAAAACTATGTTGTAATCGTTGGGGTGACGTTCATAAGTGTTTGACCTTAGAAATAAAAAAATCCTTTGCCGTGTTTTGTCGTTGATAAGAGAACGGTTAGCGGTTCAGATGCGTAGTAATTATATCACTCACCCTTAGGGCATGCATCTGAACGACTAAACATGCTCTAATAGCATTACCACACACGGCAAATAGTTTTATTTCTTTTGATTCTAACATGATAATTTCTGTTGTTTCATACAATTATGCTCGTGTTGATACATCTGCCGCTACGTTATCGCTGACGTAATGAGGTCAAATGGTGTCATTTAAAGCAAGTTACGTCATTTGCACATGCACGCCAAGCCGGATCTAACGTGAAAGTTATCATGCCAAATTTGCGAATTGGCATCTGGATGACGTTTGCCGGTTTCCTATTTAGCTTTAATCGTCTTAAACACTATCAAATCGAATTGGCATCTGGTTGCCAGTTGCCAGTTGACAATTCATAAAAGTTTTCGAATTGGCACCTGGATGCCGTTTGCCGGTTTCCTATGTAGATATAATCGTCTTAAACACTCTCGAATCGCATTGACATCTGACTGCGAGTTGCCAGTTCAGTAGAATTAGCGAATAGGCATCTGGCTGCCGTTTGCCGGATACCTTTTAGCTTTCATCGTCTTAAATCCTCGCAACTCGAATTGGCATCTGGCTGCCAGTTGCTAATTCACAAGAATTAGCAAATTGGAATCTGGCTGCCTTTAACAAGTTTCCTATGAAGATTTTATCGTCTTAAGCCATCTCAAATCCAATTGGCGTTTGGCTCCTTGTCGCCGTTTACCGATGTGTATGTAGCTTTAATCGACTTAAACCCTCTCAAACCAAATCGGCATTAGGCTGCCAGTTGCCTTTTCACAAGAATTAGCGAATTGGCACTCGGCTTCCTTTTGCCGGATACCTACATAGCTATATTCGTCTGAAACCCTCTCAAATTGAATTGGCAACTCGCTGCCAATTGTCAGTTGCAAATACATACGAATTAGCGAATTGGCATCTGGATGTCTTTTGCCGGTTTCCTATTTAGCTCTTATCGTCTAAAATCCGCTCAAATTGAATTGGCATCTGGCTGCCAGTTGCCAGTTGCTAATTCAAACAAATTTTTGAAACGGCATCTGGCTGCCGTTTGCCGGTTGCCTATGTAGCTTTAATCGTCTTAAACAGTCCCAAATTGAATTGGCAGCTGGCTGCCAGTTGCCTGTTGCCAATTCATAAAGCAAATCGAATTGGCATCTGGCTGCCGTTTGCCGGTTCCCTATGAAGCTTTAATCGTCTTAAACCCTCTCAAATCGAATTGGCAGTTGGCTACCAGCTGCCAGTTGCCAATTTACAAGAATTAGCAAATCGGCATCTGGCTGCCGTTTGCCGGTTTCCTACATGGCTTTTATTGTCTTAAACACTCATGAATCGAATTGGCATCTGACTGCCAGTTGCCAGGTCAGGAGAATTAGCGAATTGGCATCTGGCTGCCGTTCGCCGGTTTCCTACTACGTGAGTATAGCTTTAATCGTCTGAAACGCTCTCAAATCGAATTGGCATCTGACTGCCAGTTGCCAGTTCACAAGACTTGGCGAATTGTCATCTGGATGTTTGCCGGTTTCCTGTTTAGCTTTAATCGGCCGCGAAAAGGCTCTAAAACAGAATTGGTCTCTGGCTGACAGTTGCCAGTTGACAATACAAATTATTTTCGATTTGGCATCTGACTGCCGTTTACCAGTTTCCTGTGAAGCTTTAATCGTCTTAAACACTCATGAATCGAATTGGTATCTGACTGCAAGTTGCCAGTTGCCATTTCAGGAGAATTAGCGAACTGGCATCTGTCTGCCGTTTGCCGGTTTCCTATGTAGCTTTAATCGTCTGAAACGCTGTCAAATCGAATTGGCGTCTGACTGGCGTTTCCAGTTGCCAGTTCACAAGAATTGGCATCTGGATGTCGTTTGCCGGTTTCCTATGTAGCTTTAATCGGCATTAACCCTTTCAAATCGATTGCCAGTTGACTATACTTAAACATTTTCAAATTCGCATCTGGCTGCCGTTTACCGGTTTATATGGTTTGAGGGCTGGATTTGGATTTTGATTGTTTCAGTTCCTGGTCTTTGCATACTTTTTACTTTTCCTATGTAGCTTTAATCGTCTTAAACACTCTTAAATCGAATCGACATCTGGCTGCCAATTGCCAGTTCAGCAGATTTAGCGAATTGCATCTTCCTGCCTTTTGCCGATTTCCTATGAAGCATTAATCGTCTGAAACCCTCTCAAATCGAATTGGCATCTGACTGCTAATTGCTAGTTGCCAGTTCACAAGAATTTACGAAAAGGCATCTGGATGTCGTTTGCCGGTTTCTTATTTAGCTTTAATCGTCTTAAACACTCTCATACCGAATTGGCATCTGGCTGCCAGTTGACAATTCATAAATTTTTTCGAATTGGTATCTGTCTGCCTTTTGCCGGTCTCCTTTATAGCTTAAATTGTCTCAAACCCTCACAAATCGAATTGGCATCTGGCTGCCAGTTGCCGGTTGTCAGTTCAGAAGAATTAGCAAAATTGGCATCTGGCTGTCTTTCGCCGGAATTAATCGTCTGAAACGCTGTCAAATCGAATTGGAGTCTGACTGCCAGTTGCCAGTTCACAAGAATTGGCACCTGGATGTCGTTTGCCGGTTTCCTATTTAGCTGTAATCGGCATAAACCCTCTCTAATCGAATTGGCATCTGGCTGCCAGTTGCCAGTTGACAATTCATAAAAAATTTCAAATTGGTATCCGGCTGCCGTTTGCCTGTTTCCTATGTAGCTTTAATCGTCTGAAACCCTATCAAATCGAATTGGCATCTGGCTGCCAGTTGCCAGTTGACAATTCTTAAACATTTTTGAATTGGTATCTGTCTGCCGTTTGCCGGTCTCCTATATAGCTTAAATCGTCTCAAACTCTCACAAATCGAATTGGCATCTGGCTGCCTTTCTCCGGCTACCTATTTAACTTTAATTGTCTGAAACGCTGTCAAATCGAATTGGCATCTCACTGCTAGGTGCCAATTCATATGAATTTGCGAATTGGAATCGGGCTGCCGTTTGTCGATGTCGCTGTTGATGTTGCTTTAATGGTCTGAAACCCTCAAATCGATTTGTCATTTGGCTGCCAGTTGCCAGTTTCTACTTGTAATTACATAAGAATTAGCGAATTGGCACCTGGATGTCGTTTGCCGGTTTCCTATTTAGCTGTTATCGGCATAAACCCTCTTAAATCGAATTGGCATCTGGCTGCCAGTTGCCAGTTGACAATTCATAAAAAAATTCGAATTGGTATCCGGCTGCCGTTTGCCGGTTTCCTATGTAGCTTTAATCGTCTGAAACCCTCTCAAATCAAATTGGTATCTGGCTGCCAGTTGCCAGTTGACAATTCATAAACATTTTCGAATTGGTATCTGTCTGCCGTTTGCCGGTCTCCTATATAGCTTAAATCGTCTCAAACTCTCACAAATCGAATTGGCATCTGGCTGCCAGTTGCCAGTTGTCAGTTCAGAAGAATTAGCGAATTGGCATCTGGCTGCCTTTCTCCGGATACCTATTTAACTTTAATTGTCTGAAACGCTGTCAAATCGAATTGGCATCTTACTGCCAGTTGCCAATTCATATGAATTTGCGAATTGGAATCGGGCTGCCGTTTGTCGATGTCGATGTTGATGTTGCTTTAATGGTCTGAAACCCTCAAATCGATATGTCATCTGGCTGCCAGTTGCCAGTTTCAAGTTGTAATTACATAAGAATTAGCAAATTGGCACCTGGATGTCGTTTGCCGGTTTCCTATTTAGCTGTTATCGGCATAAACCCTCTCAAATCGAATTGGCATCTGGCTGCCAGGTGCCAGTTGACAATTCATAAAATTTTTCAAAATTGGTATCCGGCTGCCGTTTGCCGTTTTCCTATGTAGCCCAGGGGTCGCAAGATCGATCCCCCGCTTCTTCGGTCTTTCGGATGAGACTTTAAACCGAGGTCCCGTCTCCATATGACCTCGTTGTTGGTGGGACGTTAAACCCGAGTTCACTCACTCACACCAATTCCTATGTAGCTTTAATCGTCTGAAACCCTCTCAAATCAAATTGGCATCTGGCTGCCAGTTGCCAGTTGACAATTTATAAACATTTTCGAATTGGTATCTGTCTGCCGTTTGCCGGTCTCCTATATAGCTTAAATAGTCTCAAACCCTCGCAAATCGAATTGGCATCTGGCTGCCAGTTGCCAGTTGTCAATTCAGAAGAATTAGCGAATTGGCATCTGGCTGCCTTTCGCCGGATACCTATTTAACTTTAATTGTCTGAAACGCTGTCAAATCGAATTGGCATCTTATTGCTAGTTGCCAATTCATAAAAATTTGCGAATTGGCATCTGACTGGCAGTTGCCAATTGTCAGTTCAGAAGAATTAGCGATTTGGCATCTGGCTGCCTTTCTCCGGATACCTATTTAACTTTAATTGTCTGAAACGCTGTCAAATCGAATTGGCATCTTACTGCCAGTTGCCAATTCATATGAATTTGCGAATTGGAATCGGGCTGCCGTTTGTCGATGTCGATGTTGATGTTGCTTTAATGGTCTGAAACCCTCAAATCGATTTGTCATCTGGTTGCCAGTTGCCAGTTTCAAGTTGTAATTGCATAAGAATTAGCGAATTGGCACCTGGATGTCGTTTGCCGGTTTCCTATTTAGCTGTTATCGGCATAAACCCTCTCAAATCGAATTGGCATCTGGCTGCCAGTTGCCAGTTGACAATTCATAAAAATTTTCAAATTGGTATCCGGCTGCCGTTTGCCGGTTTCCTATGTAGCTTTAATCGTCTGAAACCCTCTCAAATCGAATTGGCATCTGGCTGCCAGTTGCCAGTTGACAATTCATAAACATTTTCGAATTGGTATCTGTCTGCCATTTGCCGGTCTCCTATATAGCTTAAATCGTCTCAAACCCTCACAAATCGAATTGGCATCTGGCTGCCAGTTGCCAGTTGTCAATTCAGAAGAATTAGCGAATTGGCATCTGGCTGCCTTTCGCCGGCTACCTATTTAACTTTAATTGTCTGAAACGCTGTCAAATCATCTTACTTCCAGTTGCCAATTCATAAAAATTTGCGAATTGGAATCGGGCTGCCGTTTGTCGATTTCGATGTAAATGTTGCTTTAATGGTCTTAAACCCTCTCTAATCGAACTGGCATCTTACTTCCAGTTGCCAATTCATAAAAATTTGCGAATTGGAATCGGGCTGCCGTTTGTCGATTTCGATGTAAATGTTGCTTTAATGGTCTTAAACCCTCTCTAATCGAATTGGCATCTGGCTGCCAGTTGCCAGTTGACAATTCATAAAAATTTTCAAATTGGTATCCGGCTGCCGTTTGCCGGTTTCCTATGTAGCTCTGAAACCCTCTCAAATCAAATTGGCATCTGGCTGTCAGTTGCCAGTTGACAATTCATTAAAATTTTCGAATTGGTATCTGGCTGCCGTTTGCCGCCGGTTTCCTATGTAGCTTTAACCCTCTGAAACCCTCTAAATCGAATTGGCATCTGACTGCCACTTGCCGGTTGCCAGTTCACAAGAATTTTCCAATTGGCCTCTGTATATCGTTTGCCGGTTTCCTATTTAGCTTAAATCGCGTTGAACACTCTTAACTCTAATTGGCATCTGGCTGCCAGTTGCCAGTTGACAATTCATAAAATTTTTCGAATTGGCATCTTGTTGCCGTTTGCCAGTTTCCTATGTAGCTTTTATCGTCTTAAACCCTCAAACATCGAGTTAGGATCTGGCCGCCAGTTGCCAGTTGCCAATTCATAAAAGATTTCCAAATGGCATCTGGCTTCTATTTTCCGGTATCTTTTGTAGCTTTAATCGTCTTAAACACACTCAAATGGAAAAGGCATCTGGCTGCCAGTTGCCAGTTGCAAATTCATAAAAAAGTCGAATTGGCATCTGGCTGCCGTTTGCTTGTTTCCCAAGTAGTTTAAATCATCTTCCACCCTCTCCAATCGAATTGGCATCAGGCTGCTAATTGCCAGTTGCCAGTTCGCAAGAATTTGCGAATTGGCATCTGGGTGTCGTTTGCCAATTACCAATTAAGCTTTAATTGGCATTAACCCTCTTAAAGCGAACTGGCATCTGAAGTTGACAATTCGTAAAAAATTTTCGAATTGGCATCTGGCTGCCGTTTACCGGTTTCCTATGTAACTTTATTCGTCTTTAACACTCTCAAATCGAATTAGCATCTGGCTGCCAGTTGCCAGTTGACAATCCCTAATATTTTCGAAATGGCATCTGGCTGCCGTTTGCCGGTTTCCTATGTAGCTTTAATCGTTTGAAACCCTCTCAGATCAAATTGGCATCTGACTGCCAGTTCCCAGCTGCCAGTTTACAAGAATTTGCGATTTGGCATCTGTATGTCGTCTGCCATTTGTTTTATTTAGCTTTAATCATCTTAAACACTCTCAAATCGAATTGGCGTCTTGCTGCCAGTTGCCAGTTTAGAATTCCTAAAAAATTTCGAATTTGCAGCTGGCTGCTTTTATCCAGTTTCTTGTGTAGCTTAAAATCGTCTTAAACACTCTCAAATCGAATTGGCATCTGGCTGCAAGTTGCCAATTCATAAAAAATTTCGAATAGGCATCTGGCTGCAGTTTTCCGGTTTCCTATGTAGCTTAAATCGATTTAAACATTCTCAACTCGAATTGGCATCTGGCTGCCAGTTGCCAGTTGCCAATTCAAAACAAAATTCGAATTGGCATCTGGCTGCCGTTTGTCGGTTTCCTATATAGCTTCAATCGTCTTAAGCCCTCTCAAATCGAACTGGCATCTGGCTGCTGCTTGCCAGTTGCCAATTCGCACGAATTAGCGAATTGGCATCTGGCTCCCCTTTGCCGGTTTCCTACATGGCTTAAATTGTCTTAAACACTCATGAATCCAATTGGCAGTTGCCAGTCGCCAGCTCAGGAGAATTAGCGAATTGGCATCTGATTGCCGTTTGCCGGTTTTCTATGTAGCTTTAGTCATCTGATAACCTCTCAAATCGAATTGGCATCTGACTTCCAGTTGCCAGTTCAGGAGAATTAGCGAATTGGCATCTGGCTGCTGTTTGTCGATTTATTGTGTAGCTCTTATCGTCTGAAACCCTCTCAAATCGAATTGGCATCTGACTGTCAGTTGCCAGTTCACAAAAATTTGCGAATAGGCATCTGGATGTCGTTTGCCAGTTTCCTATTTAGCTTTTATCGTATTAAATACTCTCAAATCGAATTGGCATCTGGCTGCCAGTTGCCAGTTCAGTAGAATTAATGAATTGGCATCTGGCGGCCGTTTGCCGGTTTCCTGTGTAGCTATAATCATCTGAAACTTTTTCAAAGCGAATTGGCATCTGGCTGCCAGTTGCCAGTTTACAAGAATTTGCGAATTGACATCTGGCTGCCGTTTGCCGGTTTCCTATTTAGCTTAAAGCTGCTTAAATCCTCTCAAATCGAATTAGCACGTGGCTGCCATTTGCCAATTCACAAGAATTTGCGAATTGGCATCTGGCTGCCAGTTGCCAGTTGCCAATTCACTAGATTTTGCGAATTGGCATCTTGATGCCGTTTGCCAGTTGCCTATTTACCTGGTATGCTCTAAAAAACCCTCGAGTCGAATTGGCTTCTAGCTGCCTGTTGCCAGTTGCCAATTCGCTTGAATTTGCGAATTGGCATGTGGCTGCCGTTTTCTAGTTACCTATTCAGCTGTAAAAGCATCTCAAATCGAATTGGCATCTAGCTGCCAGTTGCATTTGCCAGTTCGCGAGAATTGGCGAATTGGCATCTAGAATGTGAAGTTAGCTGCCATTTGCCAATTGCCGATTGAATAGGCAAATGGCAACTGGCAACTGGCAGCCAACTTCACGAACATTGAGAACTCGAGGACTAGAGGACAAACAGTGTAGATCCAGATGGGGCGGCTGGATTTACATTGTTTGCAAATATCTGAAAAGTGTTATAAACCTATGAACACAGTTGTGACTGTATATCAAATATAAAAATTATGCAACGCTGATTCATTTATTATTTTTTATTTTTTTATTTTTATTATTATCTTCTTTATTTCAGATAAAAAATGATATTTGGACCGAAAGAATCGCCATTTCAAGTTCTGGGAAACGCCTAAAATGTGAATACTCTGAGTTTCAAGTTTCACGGAAAATATCACATGAGCTACAGCTTTTGACAGATTCTGACAAATTATCGTCTGCACTTATTTTGGTTGGTGGCCTTATTAAACAAAGAGCAACTGGAGATAATAAATCTTTACAGAACAACCTTTTTTCGACTTTCCCAAACAGGAATAGAGCTTGATTAATGAACTAGTATATATCATTATCCTTATAAGTTTGTTTGTTTGATAAGTTTTTCTGACCTAAGAAACCCAGTCTGTCTGGCCGATAATTTCTGGCATAATTATTAGTGTACATGTTTGTGCAGACGACACCGGTCTATTTATCAAACAGTGAATTAACGCCATTAATTTGTTTGGGGTGATGCAGGGATTTCAGTCATAACTTCATTAAGCAATATGAAGCGAAAAGGTACCATGACAGATATCTGTCAGAACTGATGCGCTCCTAGCCTGGCCCAGAGGTTATTTCTCAAACTCAAAATAAAGCACACTGATTGGTTGCTTCCGAGCACATGCTCGGAAACAGCCAATCAGTGTGCTTTATTTTGAGTTTGAGTTGCTCGGAAGCAACCAATCAGTGTGCTTTATTTTGAGTTTGAGATTATTCTCAAGTTTTATAACCTCGAACCCTGGTTTAGCCTGTCCCCCATAATGCCTTGACGGGATGGGTGCATCATAGATTAGAACTACACTAATGCGCTCTTTGCATACGCGGTTGGCATTATATGACCAAGCATGCTCAGATGGGGACGCCTCATCGGACTCTACACTGTTTCAACTTCAAATTCAACTTTTGGCATTCTTGGCGCTTTAAGATAATTCGATTTTCTATGTCATGTGGTCATGCAGAGATACGTTCTGATACGTGCAAAGTATTCTGACGTCAGAGCAAATCAGCAATGCTGTTTCGAGCGCGGTCCACAAGTGTAGTGAATCATTAACAACTACATTGTTGGTTTTGTCGTGTCGCGGCTCATTTTATTTGTTTGGCTAAAAGTTAGTTTTGACACATAATATTCTCCAAAATGCTTGTAATTCCAACTGGAAAGTAATTTTGGAGATACTGTGTGATATGTCATAAAACATTTTTTGTTTTCATAGACTGGAGATAAAATCTGTAAGACATACTTTTACATAGAAGTACATCTTGCACAAACATGTTTGTTGCTACCGTTGAACCATAAAGTTCACCAATATTTTATGCATCGATTAATAAAACCTAGAGGAAATCTAAAAAAGAAAACGGGAAGAAACTTTTAAAAATGTTTCATTTCACTTCCGTGCACAAAAGCCCATTTTCCGAAACCCATATATACCCTAGTAAAATCATCAACACGAGGTACCTGGTAACATGTAAGATCTGTACACTGTAAAAAAAACCCGAAGAGTTTACGGTAAAGAACAAGGCAGCTGGGGCCGTATTCATAAAACGACTTAAGTCGTTGCTATGCTGTTGCTAAAGCTAAATTTCTTTGAAGGAGATTCCCTACAACTATGAAATTTGCTCTGGAGGAACAGTCTTACAAAGACTGTTCCTCCAGACCAAATTTCATAGTTGTAGGGAATCTCCTTTATAGATATTTAGCCTTAGCAACAGCATAGCAACGACTTAAGTGGCTTTATGAATACGGCCCCTGGTTGCCAGACCCGTTCACCATAAAATGTATGGGATAGTACTGTAACCTTTATATTGAAGAAAACGACTGCATTGCATAAAACCGTACTTTAATCCCAAATTTATTTCTGTGTAGCCTATCAATATAATCTATGAGGATATTAAATGTGGATTCTAAAATAGTGTGCCTATAAAATCCGTGTTTTATTCTGCAACAATTCACTGTTTCGGAGCGCGTGAGTCTAATTGCTGACGTCACTGGCAATTACTGAGGTAATTTTATGACGTTTTGAGACGTTATACTGTGTAACGTCTCTTTTTCTAAAATCGCCATCAAAAAACGTATATTTATCTTAGATACAGATAAGAATATCGGCAGGAACATGAACGCACAGGCAGGATGGTTGGGAGAATTTGAATGAAAAGAATACATTTTCAGTGTTTTTGAGTGTTAGAGTTATACCAGTATTCAAACATTTAGAGATATGCAAAAAAAAAATTACCTGGCTCATAAGAGGATTTTAAAAAAAATAATCTGGCCTCAAAAGTAAGTGAAAAAAATAACCTGGCACCACCCAAAATTTCAAAAAAAAAATATAGTCTGCAGATAATTCCATTTGAATTGAGTTTTTATAATGTCTCTGGCTTCTGGGGACTGCACCCCCCCCCCCCCACCCCGCCTCAGACCCCCCAATTTTATAGTAATATTTTAATATTATCTACAAATCTACAATTGGCCCCCGCATGTGCATACATTTACAAAAACATCCTATACAACATTCACATGCATGTATTATTGATCTGCCACATTACTAAGTAAATGTTTCCGCTAAAACTGAATTGAAAAAGAGTCACAATACGGGCTTCTGAGTGCGTGTTTGAAGAATGTGAATACATTGTATTAAGGTAAATACACTGTTTTTTTTTTTTTGGACAAAGCCATTATGGCAAAATAAACACTCTAAAAGGCAAAAGTCCTAAAATAAAAAACCCTTATTTTTATCATCATCCCTAGTTTTTCTCTATTGTTTCCAGTCGTAAAATTGCCATTAAAACTGGGAAATTGCTTTGGCTTCTGGGGGGCATTGCCCCACATACACCCTTTGTTAACTTCAAAGCACAGAACTTTCAGCCATTTTATCAACTGGCATTCATGTGACACTATCAGTAAGTATTTATCAAACTTTCTAAAGTGCAAATAAAGCATGTTTGGGCATATGATTGGGCTAGAAAAAAACCTTTAATTCCTTATGTTAGCCCTAAAACTTTGCCAAAATAGCCCTAATTTTTGGCCTAAATATCCCTAATTTAAGGCCTAATTTTTTGCCAAACTCATACAGGGATGTTTGTATCTGTACCTTAGATGAAGAGAGTAACATGCTCTAGGCTCTGGTTTGCAAAAGCAAGCTAAGCCATGCCCTTTAATAGGCTGGTTAAAGACAGCACCATGTTCTTTTTGTGAGAAAAAAAGGTGTAAAAATTACTGATGTGGGCAAAATAAAAGGATGTTAAGGTCAAGTAAACAAGGATCTGATAGTTCAGCCTATAAAATTAAAAAAATTAACCTGTTTGAGTTAGTTAGTAAAAAAAATAAAATAGCTCCCTCAAGGTGAAAAAGTTTCCAGAGGCCAGAGCCCCCCCCCCCCCCCCCCCCCCCCCCCCCCCCCCCCCCAGAATATCAAATGGTCGGTCTCTTAGACGACTGCTGCAAAACTGAACCAAAATTTGTTCAAACCCGTTTTATAAATTGTTTACACTGCAAAATGCAGTGAAATGCATAGGGAAAATTAAATTGTTTTCAGACTTCCATCGTCTCGTTAGTTTGATTTTTCACATTAACAGTGGAATTCTCAATATGTTACCTAAGCGCTTTCGTCTTTCGGCTTCTTCGGGGGTTTCAAACAATAAAAAATAGAAACAATAAGCAAAAATATTTACATTTCGAGAAAAATATAAGATAAGCTCATAAAAACAAAAATGAACAAAATATTCCCCTTAGTAGGGACCATGCAGTTCAAATTATGAAAACAAAATGGCTGCCCACGCTAAATGTTATGCACATGTCTTGCCAGTGTGTCTTGCACATATACAAGTGTCAACACAACGCTACAACAATCAAATTTTAAAATACGGGTATGTACAAGAGTCAAGTCTCGCTGTTTTGCAGCTTGTGAAACTGCATTACAACTGAGGTAGTGTTTGGTGGGTTGTTGGTTGTGTTGGATTCGATGGTCCTACAAGACGGCGCATTCGTCCCTACGAAGTTTAACATTGTATGGGGAGAGGAACCAAAACAAGGAATGCCGCACCTGCTGCAAGCGCAGCAGGCTCTCCACTATCTTCTGAAGAAAAAAACCTCTGAAGAAGCTGAAAGGTGAAAGCGTTTAGGTAACCACTGAGAATTGCACTGTTAATGATTATCTCTCCATTTATAACCAGTTTTAAATCAGGTTTGAACCCCGAGTGGATCCAGTGCTACCGAAATATTGTGTTCGTTAGCTGTATTTCCCAAAATCCTATAATATATATGTAATTGCCATCTACAGATGAGCGTAATCTTTGTCACTTTCTCATCAACTCATCCGAAAAAGAGACGGATTTCGTAAACTTTACACTTCTTTATCTACCAGCTTAACCGTTTGTTTCCTTGTTTTCTTGACAATTATTCGAAGTTTGTGAAAACATGAGAGACATTGTGCGATCTTAAAGCCACAGAAAGGAAAGTAGTTAAATTGGCAAACAGCATAGATCCAGATAAGGCGGCTCATGATGAGCCGCCTTATCTGGATCTACACTGTTTGTCTGCTGATCTATGAATTCCAACTATGATATAGGTTAAACGAAATATATCTTTTTTAATTTTGCAGACGCAAATTTTGTCGTCTGCTTTTTTTTTTTTTTTTTTTTTTTGCCCTTTAATTATTAAGTGCCTAATGTCATCTCAGGTCACTGGCGCCTATTTTACCCTATATACGTTCGAAAGTAATCAGATTTCATGACATGATCCGGGCCCTGCCAGTCTGTTTTACGAGTAATCAAAGCCCGTCCGAAGAGAAATTCTTTTTATGTCCAATTTCCAATTTCCTTCCGATCGGACTATCATGGATCGCTCTAAAATGAGTTAATATAGGCCTAGATTATATAAGAACTGGTGTTGATAAGAGTCTATATACATGTACATTCGAATGTTTAGAGTACTTTGTTGTAAAATCAGTCCGACCAGCTGACCGACCTATCCACCACCTACTTCCAAATAAGCGTATCTCTTATATGCCACTTGGCAGGCTATTTTAATATGCCTGCATGGGGGAAAAAGGTCAAAGTAATAAAGACCCCTCACTCTTTTTGGTGGCCTGTGTGACCCTGATCATACTGCTCCTACTGATTTAGGGCCTACACTGTTTATATTAACCCAGAAGTTTTATTCTCATAACGTATTCTAACACAGTGCGCCTATGGAAGCAATGGAAAGTTTCCGTGTTTTATTCTGCAACAATTCACTGTCTCAGGGCGCGCGAGTCTAATTGCTGACGTCACTGGCATTACTGACGTAATTTTGTGACGTTTTGAGACGTTAGATGGTGTAACGTCTCTTTTTTCTTTCTTTCTAACATTGCCACAAAAACGTACATTTACCTTAGATACAGTTAAGAATATTGGCGGGATCATGAACGCGCTGGCAGGAAGGTTGGGAGAGTTTGAATGAAAAGAATATTTTTGCAGCGTTTTTGAGTGCTAGAATCGAAATAGTTCAGCTCTAGCATTGAATTGTTGAGTAATAATTCACTGTTCGTCGGTCAGTTGTAAGTAGATATATCACTCGCGCTCCGCGCTCGTGATATGATCTACTTTACAACTGACCTCCAAACAGTGAATTATTACTTAACAATTCACTGCTAGAGCTGATCTATTTCTTAATTGAAACTTGAGCCGTGACACGACAAAACCAACAAAGTGACATGTGCGCCCAGCGAAGACTCAGGTCAGCCTGGACATCCGCCCTGTCTGATCAGATTTTTACTGCGCGCTTAAATGGTAGTTTATAGTCTAAGCTATCTCCATGCGCACGGCGAAGACTCTGATCAGAATTGGCGGATGCTCAGGTTGATATGAGTCTTCGCTGGGCGCACATGCCACTTTGTTTGTTTTATCATGCCATAGCTTATAAAGCACTTGCCAACGCGAACTTACCACAAAAATATTTTGGAATAGGCAAGGTCTACCCTGGTAATGGTGGTACCTACAGTTGAGACAGAACATGGTTTGACCAATTGAACAGTCGGTAAATACCTCCCGTACAGGTGGACAAACTCTGCAAATAGTACATAAAGCCAAAAGTACAGGCCTCTACATGACAAACATTGCCTTAATCATTGAATCGCGCAGTGAAGACTCAGATCAAACTGTGATTCAGATAACCGCGTCTCGCAAAAGCTGAATCCTGATGAACTTGCGTCGTTAGGCTTCGTACACATGAGCAAAGTTTCTTTTCCATAGAAACTTTACCAAAAAAAGTTTGCCAAACATTTTGCTTTCACGCGGAGCAAATTATTTGTCACAGAAAAATGTAACAAAGAATCTTTGTCAATGAAATATTTGCTGCAGCGAACAAAATGTTAATTTCATAGTGTAAATAGCAAGTACACGACTGTGCAGCACGATTTTTTATGATCAGGAAATAGACTACATCGAGTAGTTGATGTTTATTCTCTGCTCACTTATACTCGTGTTGTAGGGGAGACCGGGGCTAGTTGGTCCGCGGGGCAAGTTGGTCCGAGGGCGATTCCTCTAAACTGAGGAAAATTATGACGACAGTATATGACGCAAAGGAATCTTTGACCACGTTACACTTACTGACAAAAAGAAGATGACGATCGGAGAACGCATATTAAAATTTGAGAAGAAAAACTGATATTGTACCAAACAAGTAACTTTCCTGCACCCTTAATGTTATGGTTTGTATTTCCTGTGTATCGAACAACACACTAATGTTATACATTTTCTGAAAGCTCATCACCTTTGGTATTCAATCGTGCATATTTTCGGTTTCCAAATTCAATGGCATTTCGGTCATGAGTGAAGATTTACAGTGCGGTATGGTCGGGGTAAGTTGGTCCATCTGCGACGGGGTAAGTTGGTCCGTCGGAAACCGGCATTTTCCAGACGAAAAACTATAAAATAAGTTAGAAAAAAATGATTACCGGTAGATATTAGTTATCCAATGCAAAAATAAAACCAGAAATGAATATCATTAATCTCCACATTTGAAAAAATGCAAGTTTCGGACCAACTAGCCCCGGTCTCCTCCACATGGCCACCCCTTTAGGGTAAACAGACTTTTCAGACACAATTAACATGACATAACAACAAGTGGAACATCAGAGTGAAATTTCGATGTCCAGATGACTATAAAATCGCAAAAGGCGGCATTTTAATAAATGATTAAATGTGATCCCATGAAACTCTGAAAATCAGCTGTCAAACATATTCTTGGTTTAACCCTTTGATTGCCAGCGGACCACTTTTGTTCCACTGTATGTTTGCAATAAAACATGCGTCTTCGGCAAAAGTATACTCTTATTTAAAATTTATGTAAAATAACACACTTGCGAAGAAAAAAAGAAGACTAACGTTATTAAGATTTTTTTCTTATATATCGACCCCACAAAATATCACCGAATCGGCGTCGAAGCCTTTACGTGGCTGATGTATCAGTGAACAACATAGATGCGCACTCTTTTAAAATAGTTTCATAAGTTATTTATTGTTATGAAAAAAATATTTGTTCTAGGATTATATTTATTTTCGTTCTTACTTACCCCGTCGGTCCAACTTACCCCGCTGTCCGGACCAACTTACCCCGCTATCGGGGTAAGTTGGTCCAGTTGACCTCGTCTCGGAAAACGGCTATATTTATCAGAACCTGTCATTTTCCGAATGAAAAGCTATAGAATAAGTTAGAAAAATGATTATACTAGTTGCACAATGCGAAAATAATACTAGCAAATGAATGTTAACGTCAGCAGTTGAAAAAATGCAATTTTCGGACCAACTAGCCCCGGTCTCCCCTACATAGTATGTTTTACCTTTTACCATTTTAAACTAGTCTCTTATAACTCAACGTGAGTGGTTTTGTACATTTTATTCCTAAAATGTTTATAGTTTGTTGTTTTAAAATGTTTTAAATGCATGAAAATATGACTTTAATAAACCGTCTGTCTGTCTGTCTGTCTGTCTGTCTGTCAACAAAGATTTCTCGCCAAAGTTACCTGACAGCATTTTCTTTGTTAGATATACTTTGTTCTAAATCAAACTGATTTGATAATGAGCAAAGTTTTCTGTGTTCCGCTCCATAGCAAGTTTCTTTGTTACATATTCTACGGCAAATCTACTGTTCACACGGAAAAAACTGATTGCAAAATAAATTTACCATATAAATGTGGCAATAAAACTGTGGCGTATATTTTCATTCACACGAGCATAATTTTCTATACATGTACCAAACGTACCATGCTCGTGTGAACGAAGCTTTACTGTTTACGCTTCAAACGGTCGAAGGGAGAGAACTCATGCTCAATGATTCCGTTAGCTTATACCGCAAAGTATTTGGACAGATAGATCTGAGTAAACAGTGCAGACCTAGATCAGACGGCTCCGAAAAAAGACCAGTCTGACAGGACCTACATTGTTTGCCCTTACAGCTGCATCTTTTTGGCTTATTAGGGTCGAGTCGGGTAACTTCGGACAGCGGGTAAAATTCGGACATACCATTGCAAAGTAAGTAAGTAACCTTAATACGCACGACGCTGAAGCGTGCAATAAAAAAAGGATAGGTGAGTTTTCCTCCCTATCGACAGTATTTCATTCATATTGAGATGACGGCAGGATTACAATTAAAGGCTGCGTGAAATGAAATGGTAGAAGAAAGAAATTTAAACACTGTTTACCTTGTACGGAATCCCGGTACCGCAGGCGCTGCGCAGTTGGCGCTTCACTAACTGTGCTTATTATTTTGCAAAAAAAGTATCGCATAAGGTCATGACCTTGTCTACTAACTTCATTTCTTCGATGTATTGCTTGCGTACAGTGGATCTAACTCAGAATTTATCGTCACTGCAGATGATGTTAGGTACCGTTTGGTGGCCGTACAGTGTCTCCCCGTACTTGGTTTAAACAATATTTTATTTCTTGTTTCGTACAAATCATTTTCATACATACATACAATCGGTTAGGATCGGAAAACAAGTTCCAAGAACTAATAGGTATCCTCTCCTAGTAGTGAAAAAAATTACAATTCAAAATATTGTGTATCATGGTTAAATTCAAATACTGTTTCATTAAGGTTTCTAGTAGTATCTTTGAACATAGTAGATCCTATGCAGATTAACATAATTCATCGATTCATCTATAGCAAATATAGACTTTTGTCAGCCGAAGATGTTAGATATTTTCTTTTTATTAATTTTTTTCCTTGTCCCTCTCTGATACTTTTGTACCTGACCCAACTTGGAGCCAGGAGTATATTTTAGAGAGAAGTAAAATTTGTAAAATATGAATATAGGGTTAAGAGAATTTTTAACATCTTCGACTGAAATCAGTCTATAGCAAATATAACGGGCTACGAAAAGATTACATGTTCCATGTTCCAGATTACATCCCAGCCGGCACATAGCGCTGTATCAACACTAAATCGACGCTGATTCAACGTCATGGTGTTGAACCAACGCTGATTCAATGCTGCTTCAACGCTGTGCGCCCAGTGGGATGATCTACCAGTTCAATTAATCCAACTATATACATGCAATACTATTTAGTAAAAAAAAATAAAATAAAAAAAATGGTCAAAACCGTGTTCCCCGTACTTTATGATAGTACAGATAGTATAATATGAGCCGCGACACGAGAAAACCAACAATGTGGTTGTGCGCCCAGCGCAGACTCAGAACAGCCTGGGCATCCGCCCAGTCTGATCAGAGTCTTCGCTGTCCGCATGGAGGTAGCTTAGACCCTTAGCTACCCTTTGAGCACTTAACGAAGAGTCTGGTCAAACTTGGCGGAAGCCCAGGCTGATCTGAGTCTGCGCTGGGCGCACAACCACATTGTTGGTTTTCTCGTGTCGCGGCTCATATATTTCTGGTCCTTTGGGATCACTGATTTCATTTAGACTCATATGAAAATATATTTCTGTTTTTAAAAGCCGGTGCTAGAGGTGGAGTTTCTTTCATGTATTACTTGCTTTCAGAGGATCTAACTTTCAGAATTTATTCAATTTCACTGCTGCAGTTGTTTAGTGCCGTGTGGCGGCCGCAGAGTGTCTCCCCGTACTTCATTATTGTGCAGATTTATATTTTCTGGTCCTTTAAGATCACTTATTTCATTTAGAGTCATTTTGAACATAGAGTTCTACTGAATCCGGCAGTAGTCTTGTAGGGTCGACTCTGGTAAATTCGGACAGCAGGTAAAATTAGGACGGTGACACTGTTTCCTTTATATGTCAGTTGTTTGAAATTAAAACAAAATCAACCGGGCAAATAGTGAAAATCCTGATGAGACGGCTCATAATGAGCCGTCTCGTCTGGATTTGACTGTTTGCAACGGTATGTCCGCATTTACCCGCTGTCCGAAGTTACCCGACTCGACCCTATTATTGTCATTGCATGTCGACTTTCTGTTAGTCTTTGACTTCGGTTTAAACGATATTTTATTAACTATAAATTACATACATATACTACCATACAATTTCAAACGTAACAGAATTTGATAGTAAGCAAAATGCTTATATATGTTCTGCGCAAAGTAGGAATCGGTACAATTCCGGAATTGTCCTGCGCAAAGTAGGAATTCTCACTTTGTTGCGCAAAGTGGGAATTCTTACCTTGCGCAAGACAATTCCGGAATTGTCTCTGCGCAAAGTGAGAATCGGGACAAAGTGAGAATAATTAGATGTTAGTGCGTTTAACAAATATATGTTTGCATTTATTTGTTTCATACGGCTATTTAACCATACCTATAAATTTCTGAGTTTGAAAAAAATCGTAATTTTGACAAAGAAATATTTTCCTCTTCAAAAGGCACATCTGCAACATATGTACACGTTTCAGATCAACTGCTCAAACACTGGAAAAAGTTATCAGAATTTGAAATCATATATCATTCCCGAAAAACTGAGTTTAATTTTAATAAGGCCGTTATTTTGTCAAAATACAGATTCCTCATTTCAAAACCGTTCCCCTGTTACTTCCAGTTTTGCCCAGAAATATTTACCTGTTCGATATAAACCAGCAAATCCCTTGCGCAATTCTAGAATTGTACCGGTACAATTCCGGAATTGTAACACAAAGTGAGAATTCCTACTTTGCGCAGGACAATTCCGGAATTGTACCGATTCTTACTTTGCGCAGAACATATATAAAGCCATTTTCTGACTTTTTCCTTGACTTTTTGTGCATTATTTAGAATAGCCTTGTCGCCATCTGCCGGACAAGAGTCGACCTCTTGGCTTTTCGCTTGTCTTGTTTTGCTTTGTGTGTCGATTTAATTTTTTAGCGTTTCCTTTACTATTTTGAGGGGTTTTTTTTTCAGACAGGATGTGCCAATATAAACGTATCCATACCAAATTTAGTGTGACAGACGCGCGTTTCTGTATTTAGTTTCTTCAGTGTCGCTAAACCTCAAAAGTTTGAAAGAAAAATTGATGATGTGCAGGTCTCGGCAGGCAGCTAGCATCCCTCTCCGAGCCACATTTACTGTCGTATTCCGCGGGACACATTAGCTGCAGACATCAGGTAAAGGACGCCCACGTATTAACTCGCGAGCGCAGGCGTCCATCATCGAGCCACCTCAAACCCTGCATCTCGAGAAAAGCGACAGACAAGGACATCAGGAAAGAGATGTCCGCTGCAGCAAGATCCCGCAAAAAGCCAAAACAATTTCTTAATGGCTAAGAGTTATTTCTAAGTCATGAAGAGGAGCTTTTCACAGCATAGTCAGCTCTCAAAATTGCTTCTGATTGGGTGAAAGGGTGGACAATTTAAACACAGCCAACTCTCGATATCTCGAAGTCGATTACTGATATCTCAAAGTAAATGTTCTGGTACCAGAAAATTTACTTTGAGATATCAGTAGTTTGAGCTAACAGGAGTTGAAATGTAAATAAAAATAGGAAATTCTTTGATATAAGAAAATGCTTTGAGATATCTGTGTTGGAGATATCGGGAGTTTACTGTACTACAATCTTAAAGGTAGGTTCCTGGGCTAGCGATGTCAATTATGTCCACAAAATAAATTTCATCTTTTTTTGAGCAGTATTGAATTCTCTTATTTTTCTGAATTTGTTGCTACTGAGGAACTCGTCAGATGTTGAAGAAAATAGTCGTTTTTCCCTTTTGGTTTATTTTCTTTCGTTGGAATTCCAGTTCTAAAAATAACTATGTTTATTATGTCTATAAGTGCGCGATTTCTGATGCCATTCTCCAAAGGTCAATTTTCCCTTGACGTGAGCTCTCCTAGAGGTCCTGGCATGGCGGATGGGTTAAAACTATCCCAAAATGCAATGCAGCATGACATCAGCTGCGTTATCTATTTTTGGCGCGAACTAAAAATAGCGCTAACTGGTGTGCGAAGCAGAGTTAAGCCTCGTTTACACAATATGTTTTTGCACATGTGGCAAAAAGAATATATGGAAAATAGCACATATGGTTTTGTGTTTATACGATATGCAGAAAGCACATATGTTCTCAGGCTTTCCCGCCATTTACCTGGAAATGTCTGCATAATTTTGTCATCTTTTATGTGACAAAAAATGTAGACTGAGGACATGCTGATGATTCCAATTTGTGTGTGATTCATTACCTATGCTTATGAGCAAAAGCAACATATAAGAGTACAGACCCTAAAATGAAAGGACTTCAACGTTCAGTGAAGCGGACAGGAAGTCATAAAAGTTGTTCCCCTTTGTAAAATACATGTAATATTCAAGAAATATACATTCTAATACCCCGATATCAATAATTTGGTATTTTAAATACTACTGAGGTTGCAAAAGCAATTAACCTCAGTGCAAAAGCAATTTACCTCAGTGAACTCTCTTCTGATTGGTCAAAAGCTTATGGAAAAAAGCATAAGGATAGAACATGCTCTATTCCTTGTGCTTTCCACATGTGGGAAGAATAAGCAGTGCATAACTCTGTTTAGACGATATGTTTTCCATATGTGCACAGAAAACTTATGTGGAAAACATATCGTGTAAACGAGGCTTTAGAAAATCCCTTGCAAAACAACTTTTCTAATACTTTTTTGATTTACACTTTTAGTGAAACTTATTAATTCCCTTTTATAAGTTCAACAAAATTATGATGCATTCCAATGTACAGGAACCTACCTGTAAGAAATTTAAACGACTGTGTTAGTTCCTGATCACTGCCTATACAGACTAGCCTGCAGCCCCGGTCCAGAGGGGTGGGCTTTGGGGCTTAAGCCCCACCACCTAGGCCTGTTTAGATCAAAATATATGTTGTGACATCTCATTAGAATCGCCTCGGCGAGGCGATTCTAATGAGATATTATATATTTCAAGGCAAAAAAAAATTATTATCAAAAATTCTCTTTAAATTGATCCCTAGTTATGTCATATTTTTTCAAGCACCGCTCCCCCGCCCCCGCCCCCTTCCCAAATTCATCTCGGTACCCCCCAGCCCCACCAGTTATCCAGAGCCCCACCAGTATATGGTGGTCTGGATCCGGGCCTGCGCCTGCGCATGCTGGTTTGGACTTTTAGCGCTGTTCTCAAGGGACAGCAATGGCTTCTGGGGAATCGATTTTACTGGTGCCAAGTGACGATTCCGGCTAAAATATATGGCTGTAAAGGCTGTATGGAGTATTGATGTTAAGGAGCCTTTTATGCGCGTCGCGGCACACGCGGACCAACAAGCGTAGAGGCGTAAAATTCCGTGGCCTTTGGGTGATCAATTCATTAGGCATTTCATAGGTCGTAACGCGAGATTTATTGCGTCTTATAATTCTGTTCAATTAGGCGATACAAGCGAACGAACAGGAAAAAAATACAGGATTGCTCTATCACGATGTATTGCACTTTAAAGAATTAGTTTCCATTGGGGAATTTATTAATTCAGATAGATCGTTTATCTTGCAGAGTCGTTTGTTCATCAGAAACAAGCGCAAAGATGAGTTATGAATTTCAATCAAATTCGGAATTGCTTCTTTTGCTTTCGTATAAAATTATACGCGATGCATTTAACATGATTTAATAAGCGGGAAAATCACTTTTAGGAAATCTTCGATGCTATATTTGACATATAATAAAAGCAAGACGAAATAAAATAAGTCTGTACAAGGATTTTAGTGAATTAAGTTAGTTTGCTGTCCATGTTTTCCGTTCCATTACCCCACCCAGAAGCTTAATAACAGGACTGCTTCAAAAAAGAGCGAGAGCACCGCTCAACAGTCAGTGTGCAGCCGTCTCGCACACGCAGAGAGGTAGGAAACCAGCAGACACACCACGTTGAATCAACATTGAATTGACGTTACTTCAATATGAGCCGCGACACGACAAAACCAACAATGTGGTTGTGCGCCCAGCGCAGACTCAGATCAGCCTGGGCATCCGCCCAGTTTGATCAGAGTCTTCGCTGTCCACATGGAGGTAGCTTAGACCCTTAGCTACCCTTTGAGCACTTAACGAAGAGTCTGTCAAACTGGGTGGATGCCCAGGCTGATCTGATTCGGCGCTGGGCGCACAACCACATTGTTGGTTTTGTCGTGTCGCGGCCCATATTGATTCAACGTTGTGTGCCCAGTGGAAGCTGTTGTGCATTTCACTTATTTATACATAGTGGAATCTTCTATCTTAACTGATTCGTTCGTAATTTAGGGTGTATGGTTTACTGTTTTTGTTTCTTTTTTTTTTTTTCAGAAGTAAGTGTAACCTTGGGGAACGTCGTTACGAGAATTGAAACAGAACAGAACAGAATGGAGAGCAAAACGTTTGGCACCAGACCGCTAACGTCGGACAAATATACAACAACAGCGGTGGTGTCTCGGGTCTGCCAATCAAAGAAGAAGCGTGAATTAAGTGTTCGAATAAAACGTATTTCGTTTCATACCAGCATTGCATCATCGTACTTTGCATATTTAAACCTCTCGTCTTCAGTTTTGTGTCGCGCATTCGCATATGATTTCAGTATTGTTCCACGTTTCACAAGATTTCATTGGTCAATTAACGCGTATGTCAACATTTAGCCAATAATATCAAAGGTCAAGCAGTGTCACTTCAGTGTTGCAAGAACTTGGTTGGGGGGACCTTCAATCAAGGCGAGACTAGAGCAATGTCACAATGATGTACAGGATCGTCAATAACCTCGTTGAAATCCCTTCAGGCCAGTACCTGACAGCCACAGGAGTAGCAACTAGAGGACACCATCAACGATTCCTGCCAATATTTTGTTCCATCAATGCCTACAAGGGATCCTTCTTTCCATCAACAGTCCGTCTCTGGAATGGTTTGCCTGCAACTGTCATATCAGCACCGACTCTGGATGACTTCAAGCTCCTTGTCAGTGCAGGTATCCTAAGACCAAGATTGTGAACAATATGTTTTTATCTGATTTTGACTGTACATAAGAACCTCCCAGCACGAATGTTTTAATGTTCACAGGGCAGATGTAGATTGGTAGTTGTCAATAAATAAATCGTACTGCACTGCGTGAATACTAGCATTAATTCAAAATGTTTCTCTTGTTTCTAAATTTATAATAGAAATTTTATCGAAAACAAACGCAGATATTCAACAGGTGTAGATCTACTTTCGATTTCTACTTTCGGTTTAAAACACACAAACAAACATAGCAACATGTTGGTATACACAGTACCGAGAATAGCTGCTAAGCTCCGCCTGCTTAGTTACTGCTACTACGTCTCACAAGCTTACACAAAGATGGCGGAAAAACAAATGACAAATGCAAGTGCCTGCTGAATGTTGGCGATCTATGGCGGAGAATCAGCCTCCTCATGGCCTACACATGGCAGTTGGCGCATCATGCATTTCCGATGCGTTCTGTTCTTGCAAAGCAGGGTAAATTTATTTAAAAGTGGTGTTAGTTAGTTTTCTTTAAACAGGTATACATCCCTTCATTAACTGAAAGGTAAAATCACGGACTTATGTTGGTACTGACCACGTGCGATTTGTTTGTGAGACTATGTCACGTGCTAAGTTGTCGTTGCATTGGCCAGGTATACGATATCATGTGATTTTGTGTGACATTCTGGGTGTGGCTCGGAACTGTGTATTGGTGACTGTTTTGAAATCTCAAGATTGACCGAGGTCCATTTTGGAATTCCAAATTGGACAGCTCAATCTTGAGACTGGTCATTGTCGCTACCCAGTGTCAAAATTACGGTTGTGGATGCCTACCGACATAGCCCACTTGAGTCATATCCATGAAAGTTATTGTCAACTCTTCACCCGGAGGCATATTACAAAACACACTTCTATTTAATTTGCATCCATTATCTTCTCTTTTTTTTAAGATTTTTCTTGTTCATTGTTGTTTGGAGAGTTAACCATTTTTCTGGAGTCAGAGTCTATTTTTCTTTTCTATCCAAAAACATTGCAAGATCGTTGGGGCACCACAGATGACTTCGCAACAATCCTTTTCCACCTTGTCCTGTTCTCAGCTGCCCTAGTTGAGCTGGCAAAGTCCATTCCTGTCCACTCTGTAATATTGCCTTCCCACCTCTTCTTCTGTCCGCCTTTCAAGTTTTTCTTTTTTTCTTTCACTCGTCTTTGCTAAATTAGAAGGTAAACATCTTAGTTTCCGTTTCTTCACCATGGTCAAGAGTTCGTCATATTCTCCAATGGCTGCTTGGATCTTCTTGCGAACCTCCTCATTGATTACATCCACTTTGAAGAGTGAGCTCAACTTCCTTTGGCTGACAGGATCCTGCTTGCCAAGCATTGTATACCATACCGTCTGTACGAATTGCAAGTTGTATAGCCGTGGACCAGCTGAAGGTATGATCTGTATTTTCATTGGCGAAGTTGCAATTAAGGATTAGACATTGCAGAGTTTTCACAAAATATGTTCAATTTCTAACATTAAATGAGCCGCGACATGACAAAACCAACAAAGTGGTCGTGCGCCCAGCGCAGACTCAAATCAGCCTGGGCTCAAATCAGTGCAGTGTGCAAAGATTATGCCCTCCTTTTAGCAGTTCATTCAGTATCAACATCTTTCTACCTTGCTGTGAGGTGTCGCTGAGGCGCCTTGATAAAAGCTTATTATCATAAGTTTTCTTTATTTTATGCAGTATTTGAGTGGTCATAGTTTACAGTGGCACTACACTAAAAGTGCCCATAGCTCACAGTGCAAAATAGGACAAAGCCATTGCACTGCCAAGTTTCTCCTGGTCTAAAGTTTCCATATTGAGGCATGGCACTGAACAGACAACAGCTTTACCTACCAGCAACAGCTGAAATGTTGAGGGTCGTGCGGCATATTTTGGACTTAGATCTACTGTACTTTCAGTTTTAACAACCCAGGTTCGCAGTAAATAAATCTCAAAACTATCAGTGCGCCCTGTTTCTCTCCTTCACCTCCCCGCCCCGCCCCCTGTTTATTTATCAACCCCAACAAAAATGCAGCAAAACAGTTTAGTTAAAGTAGATAAGCATAACATTCAGAAAATTATTTAACTTTGATGATAAAACCAATCAGAGGTCAGCAAATTCTCATTATACTACTGAGAGCTCTCCCCAAAAGAGGCGGGGCTTGCATAATGAGCATTTTTTACCAGTGTAGCCTTACATTGTAGCAAGAATCTAAATTTGTGGTCCAAGGGAAGTAATTCAAAAGACATGGTTTTAATTGAAGTCATATCTTTCTTCAAAGGAAAGTTGACACTAGGCCTATCTGGCAGGAAAATACGGGGAAAGTGTAAAGTTCAAGTCAAAAACTCTCGAACACATTTTTATACTGGAGTCCAGTTTAAGTCCCTTTTTTCTAAGGTGTCTGGATACTCCTCTGTGTTTTTCCGCCATTTATACTCTGGGAACAACTTTCCCGACTTCTTGTTCGCTTCTCGATTATCACGTCGCATCGACGTCAGTCCGAAGTCATTTCGACGTCGTGTGCCTGCTGAGTCTGGACAATGTAGCTCTTCAAAAAAGGAATCTTCTCTTTAAGGAAAGAAGTTGCTTTTAGCTAGTGAGCGAATTCTTCTCATCAGGGAACAAATTCTTTCCTTTAAGAGTTGACCTCCATTTCAAAGGGTTGAGAAATGGAAACTGACAGAATTGCTTCCCTTGAAAGTGTATACCCAGTCACATTTGGAAGTAAATTCTTGTAGCGAAGAATTTGTATCCTGAGTGTTCGAAATGCTTATCAGAGGGACGACTCTGAAGGAGAGAATTTGCAATTACTATTATGGTCAAGTTCAAGGTCATAGTTATGAGTTGCATTCATTCTCCTTTACCGGTGCCAAGTGGACATATAAGTTGGATGTGTCCATTCATAATTTCAGGGGTGTATTGTTTCCTTATTTCTTATCACTTTTATAGAAGTTGCTTTATACCTAATGCAATCCGTGTAGACCCTGATAAGATGTCTGATTTGGATAGGCAGTGTTTGCGCATGTCTTTTTTATTGGACGCTAGGCATAAAGGGTATTACCATGTTACAGAAGCCTTCTTTTTTCTCACACAGTCTAGCAAAGAGACGTCCAGAACATTGTACGATGTGACATAAAGCAATATCAACTTCTGATCCCAAGCTGGCAATAAAGTGAGCCGCGACACGACAAAACCAACAAAGTGGCATGTGCGCCTTGAAAAGACTCAAATCAGCCTGGGCATCCGTCCAGTCTGATCAGCGTTTTTGCTTTGCGCGTAAAGGGCAGCTAAGGTTCAAAGCTACCTCAATGCGGACAGCGAAGACTCTGATCAGACTGGGCGGATGCCCAGGCTGATCTGAGTCTTCGTTGGGCGCACATGCCACTTTGTTGGTTTTGTCATGTCGCGGCTCAAGTATTCTCCATATTGACTTATGGTTAACTGACATTAAGGTCTTTAACAAAGTAATCGAAAACCAATCCAAGCAGCATAAGTGCTGTATTAGTTTTTAAAACGACTCGACGCCGATAACTTGAAATTTGCATATCTTGGGTGCGCCATTTGCCACAAAAGGTATCAAAAGGGATCAAGGCGGTATTGCTATTCATCTTTCTCTATTTTCGTTAAAATTGGACCAAGTTTAAAGCGACAGATAAGGATAGAGCTCCCATCATGAACAATAACAAGTTAATATCAAGTGAATGAAACGACACGAGTTTCCAAACATTAGGCATTAAATGGAATTAGGCCTGGCGATGAAAATGTCCGAATGTAACGTCTAAACTCAATTTGAAATTATCCCCCGTAAATTGCTCATACATAAATTTTCCCTTATCGCAATATTTACCCATCTTTTTAGACGCAGGGATTACTGAGGAAAAGATAGCAATATGTTTAAGACATCTAAAGTTAACTTAGGAAATAGCGTGCTGTCTAGATCTAAGTATATTTGATCGTGAATTATGATGAATTGATGCCAATTAGATCTAAAGGTTTGATATTAGATTGGTTGCGGATTTAGTCAAACATTTTGATTAATGTTACGGCAGGGAATATGGCAAATCGCTATATATTGCAATATAAAATGAGAGACAATATACAATATATTGTAAAATTTACCACGCAAATAGCAGCAAATTCTTTCTGTAAGAGTATACCCCGGAAGGTCTATGTCGTCAGGGAAGCACACACAATCCCTTGTAAAATGGTGGGAAAAAACGACACCCATGAAGAGAAAATCCAATACTGTTTTGTCGCGCGTGATACATGTAGTTACGTCGTGTAAAATAAGAAACAAGATTTGTAACGTAAGTTACTATTTACCATTTTGGTAAGAAGAAAGCATGATGTACTGTACATTCGCCCTTTAAAAGACCCGATCAACACCAGTAATGATACTTTCCATGCCAGTCAGTTTCAAAAACAGTCCTTTATAGGCTCACTGCCAGTTCGACCATCGGAGTGACTTTAAGCGTAAAAATGATTTCTCCTAAAACGGACTGGTAGGGATCGTACCAAGCCGATGTTGATCGGACTTTTTACATTTGAACGTATATGTCGAATTTATGTGAGCCGCAACACGACACGACAAAATCAACAATGTGGCATGTGCGCCCAGCAAAGACTCAGCCAGGGCATTGGCTTTGCGTTTAGGGTGTAGCTAAAGGTCTAAGCAACATCAATGTGGACAGCCAAGACTCTAATCAAACTAAGCGGTAGCCAAGGCTGATTTGAGTCTTCGCTGGGCGCACATGCCACTTTGTTGTTTATTGGAGTGTCGTGTCGCGACTCATGTCTTGGACATCTGCACATTGCAAGATGAAGCTTTTCTTGCGGCACCGATCATAAAGATCCTAAAGGTTATTATTATGCTCGCAAACCCGTCAAAATGAGATATCTGACTGTGTTACAAATTACTTCGATTATTCCATCCCGTTGACTGATTGCTATATCATTGCCGATATTTGCAATCAAATAGCCTGTAAAGCACAAAGCGATATTGTTGATTTCAATATTTCTATATGTCAATCAAAGTATTAATTTCCGATTTGACGGCACTCGTATCAAGATGAACATGGCGTGGCTAAAACCTCTTAAGACATTACAAAAACTGCGCATGCCCGGACCATTCTGCACAAATGCTCAGTCTGGTCTTGACATGCGCACGTAACGCAGTCAACTGACAATGGTAACGACATATAGATTTCAATGCACCATGCGCGCGAGCCTGTCGTTCATAAACGCCCCAATGCCGGTTTGCTTGGCGGCTAATCGACTTAAGTAATTTATGGAACGTAAAAATATTCCGTATTTACTTAGAAATGACAGTCTGTAAATATTGTCTACTGAGGTTGCCAATGATTTCCATCATAACCAAAGACATAAGAAATCGCCTTGATAAATGCGTTATTGATCAATGGACTGCGATCTCGCTTGACGTGTTTTTTTTTTTTTTTGTTTTTTTTTTTGTTTTTTTTCGGTAAATCCCGTAAATGATGATCTCGTGAAGGCCCTGATAGGCATGCAGGAAAAGTGTTCTTGTTTTGTTTTTTTTGTTGTTGTTGTTGTTGTTTTTTTTTTTTTTTTTTTTTTTTTTACCTTTTTAATGTCTTTATTAAGTAATATGATTATTGTGTTAGTTCCTTGTGGCACAATTTTTAGCAGCATAAATACACGATGGTTTGTTGTTTTCTCTCAGTTTTTTTTTTTTTTTTTTTTTTTTTGTCTGTATCAGGTGCTTGAAAAAAAGGACAAAATAAGCTATAACTGACTCAGTTTTCATCTCTTTGTCTAAAAAATGAGGAAAAACAAAGGCAATAATTATTACAGACACTTAGGTATATGGGTACACCACGAGCACTTGTTTCATAGAAAAAAAAACACCCACTTTATCACTATAGTGGTATAGGGAGTGGGCTTTGGGTTTTAAACGATATTTTATTAACTATAGATTCCATACATATACTACTTTACAATTTCATAAGTAACAGGGTTTGACAGTAAGCAAAATGCTTATGAAATAAGCGCCTGTGATAGTGATATAGTTGGTGGGATTTTTTATTCTATGAAACAAGTACCTGTGGGGTATACCCCTCCATTCCATATTCGCCATTTTTACAAAGGGGAGCAACTTTTGTGAAACCAAGCTTGTTTTTCTGAACGCCGTAGCCTTTTCAAAATGGGATCAACTCGCATTTAGCAATCGGAACAATGCTCGGCAAAATTCCGTGATTCACGGAATTGGCCGAGCGGTGTTCCGATTGCTCTCAAAGTAAAGAAAAGGGAGTAACTCTCAAAGAAAAGAATTTGCTTCTAAGGGAGCAATCCTTTTCATTTAAGAGTTGGCCCTTTAAATAAAAATTTCAAAGCTGCTTCCCCTGAAAACGAACCCTGGTACCTTAAAAGTCCAAAATATGTAGCATTAGCCTATTGACGTAAACTAAATAATTCGAAAATCGAATAAATTTTACTTCGAACTACCGTAAAAATTCTAAATATTGAGACAGGTAAGTCTGAGAAAACAGTGCAAACACAGATCAGTCTCATCAAGGTCCTTGCTGTTCGTCATTCCAGCAATATCTTTCAGACGCTTTACTGCATCGAAAAACTAAACCGCTCAATTTTTTGGGTCAGTTACGGTAATTATTTTTGGTGTCCCACTTTTTAGGATTTTCAGTTTTAGTTCAAATTACATCCGTGGTTAATCGAAGCGAGGACAATTTTGGTTTGGTGGACATATCTTCATGTTATATGTCTATTAGCTATTTCATGGAGCAAAAACAAACTGAAACTGATCATTTATGTGTTTTATTTTCGCAAAACAATTTTTTTTTTTTTTAACAATTCAATTCTTTATTGAGTCTAAGCACAATGTGCCTCTACCCTAACACATTTACAATGAGAAGAACAATACAAATGGAAGTAACAAATACAAACATTGCTCAAACATACTCGTTAAAACCAACGAAGTTATGACAAACTGCGAACCGCGGCTGGGACAGGGCCAAGTCGTCAACTCTTAATTCACGGCAATTAGCCTTTCACAACTGAGTGGTCATCGCTCCCGACTTTGTATCACGGGGTCGCGGGAAGAATCGTCATACCAGTGGAAAGCAGTTTGGTCTGTTCTAGTCTAAGGGAACTTACTCTTATTTTGCTGGCTAGATTGCCTATACCGAATGACTTCCCTACGTTGTTCAATCACTGCAGATGTAAAGACAAAGTGGACACACTCTGGGCTTATTAACCCATTAATGCCTAGTGTCCTATAAAAGGGACAATGGCAAACAGTGCAGACCCTGATCAGACACCGCAAAACGCGGCGTCTGATCAGGGTCTACACTATTTGCAAATGACAAATCAGTAATTTCCTTTCAAGTTAAAATAGCATGCAAATGATAAAAATAAAATAAATCGGACGCCCCTTGAGTTACATATGGAGTCGTCCAATGAATCATGATAGAAGAGTCCACAGGGTATAAATGGGTTAATGGCTTAGCTTACACGTATAATAGACCCTACCCCGAGGTTATAAAACTTTTTTCATGCTCAACTCAGCTGAGCATGAAATTTAAAATGCCCATTAATATAAAAATATCAAGAAATTCAGCATTTTTCAGGCTCAGATAAGCCAAGAAGGCTATTTTTCTGCTCATAAATATTAAAATGCCAAATATTAAAATGCCAACAATTGTTGGCATTTTAAAATTTATGAGCAGAAAAAATTTCATGCTCAGCTGAGTTGAGCATGAAAAAAGTTTAATAACCTCGGGGCCCTATTGCTCTCCCGGTGGTATAAATTAATGTACAATGTTGTCATAAATAAATAAAACATCCTTGTTTTACTCATAAAAACTGCTGAAAAATTTGGGTCATTTCTATAATAGAGTGGACCTAGATATCATCAATGGGCGGTTGATCGGAGTCTTCGCTGGGCGCTCATGCTACTTTGTTGGTTTTGTCATGTCGCCAATCATCAATGTATATATCTCCTCTCCAAGGTAGTTGAGAATATAGGAGCCGTGACACGTGAAAACTAACAAAGTGGCATGTCCGTCCTGCGAAGACTCAGATCGGCCTAGGCATCCGCCCAGCTAGCTCCATGCGCAAATCGAAGACTCTGATCAGACTGGGATGATGCCCAGGCTGAACTGAGTCTTCGCTGGGCGCACATGCCACTTTGTTGTTTTTCTCGCGTGGCGGCTCATAGGCAAAATTTGCATTGATACTGTCGGATGACCTTTATTGCCGAGTGGGAGGGGTTAAGGTCAACAAATGTCAAGAGAAATTTTTGTGTTTAATAGAAGTTTATTGTTTATAAATTCAAAGGCCTCATTGCTTTTCCAGTGTTGTAAGCATCTTGTTCAAGCTGGCGGGGAGACCATGATTGATGTTTTAACAGATATCTGTGACAGGATCTGGAGAACAGGAGAATGACCTACCCCATGGACTCAGTCGCTGATTATTCAGGTATGTTTTTTTACCACATTTGTCTGCTCCGAGCATGCGTTAACATTCCAGTTTTGGACACACAGAGCATGCTCCACGGTGCTCCGAGCGTTATTTTTTTCTACATCAAGCTAGGGAACCACATAAATTGGAAAGCAGATAGATAAAGTACGCGCGTGCTCGCAAAAAAAGTACAAAACGGCGCGTGGAGCAACCACTGCTCAAAGTATATAGAACTAGGATGGTGCATGTGTGTTTGGCTTCCCCAAATGCAATATAAGTATACTCAATATTAGTGTCACAGATTATATACTGCTAGACTATACAGATGTTGACTACATACAGGAACTCTTGCTCTAAAATGCAATTTTCGTCAATAGCGAGCATGCTCGGAGTGACCATAATTGAGCAGTTAACGCATGTTCGGAGCGCCCATATGTGGTATAAAAACATAGCTCGATTATTACACTCCCTAAAAAGGGCAACCTACAGCTCTGCCAGAACTACAGAACCATCAGCCTCATCAGTCATTCAAGCGAAGTCATGCTGAAAGTCATCTTGAACAGGCTTACACCACAAGCCGAAGAGATAATCGCTGAGGAACAGGCTAGGTTCCGAGCAGGAAGGAGCACCACAGAACAGACCTTCAACCTTAAAATCCTGTGTGAAAAGTATCTCCAACATCAGCAGAATCTGTACCATGTCTTCATTGATTTCAGAAAAGCCTTTGACAGGGTATGGCATGCAGCCTTATGGGCCACCATGCGGAAGTACAATATCAATGCAAATCTAGTTCTCACCATTGAGCAGCTATACGAAAAGGCTACAAGTGCAGTGCTGATAAATGGCAGCACAGGAGAATGGTTCAGAACAATAGTTGGAGTAAGACAAGGATGTCTTCTGTCACCCACCCTCTTCAACATTTTTCTCGAACGGATCATGTCTGATGCTCTGGAAGAACATGACGGAAAGGTTACCATAGGCGGCAGAAACATTTGCCGATGACATAGACGCTCTAGCTGAAGAAGAGCAGGAACTAGAAGCTCTAGTTGAAAGTTTCGATCAAACTTGCACAAGGTATAAGATGGAGATCAGTGCTGAGAAGACCAAACTGATGACGAACAGCGCAGATGGCATCCAGAGGAAGATCAAGGTAAAAGGGCAGAAGCTCGATACTGTAACAAGCTTCAGATACCTTGGAGCAATTGTCTCAGATGGTGGCTTAAAACAGGAGGAAGGATTGCACAAGCCACTTCAGCTCTTTCCAAGCTGAAACCAATTTGGAGAGAAAATAACGTATCTCTTGGATCAAAGGTGATACTTATGCGCTCCCTTGTCATTTTCATATTTCTGTATGCCTGTGAATCGTGGACATTGACAGCAGAGTTAAAGAAAAGAACGCAGGGTTTGAGATGAGATGCTACCGAAGGTTACTGAACATTTCGTACAAGGACCATATAACCAAAGAGGAGGCTCGCAGAAAGATCCAAGCAGCCACTTGAGAGCATGATGAACTCCTGACGCTGGTCTAGAAAAGGAAACTAAGGTGGTTTGGCCACGTCTCAAGGCCTTCTGGTTTAGCAAAGACGATTCTACAGGGCACAGTGAAAGGAAAAAGAAGAAGAGGTAGACAGAAGAAGAGGTGGGAAGACAATATATAAGAGTGGACAGGAATGGATTTTGCCAGCTCAGCTAGGGCAGCTGAAAACAGGACAAGGTGGAAAGGGGTTGTTTCGAAGTCATCTGTGGTGCCCCAACGACCTAGTAAGGTTATGGGATAGAATAGAATAGATAGGGGCTGTCAGAGAGTGGTTTTCCCCCTTTCCCCCGGAAAAATGGCTATAGGAAGGACGGCTATATAGTGGATTGTCCGGACCTCATAGAGCCACTTTTCCCCCATAGTCCTTTTTCCCCCACCGGGAAATTGGCTATTAGTGAATTTGGTATGGCTATTGGTATTTTGCGGAACGGAGCGAAACGGAAAGGAATGAAACAGAAACATTTTAAGGAATTAATCCCATAAGAAATGTATAAGTTCTTCAAGGGAGGTAATAAATGTGATCAATTCCAAAAAATCAATATGCAAATTTAGCAACAATATTTTTATAATAATCAATAATTACTAATTTAAGGAACGAGCAGTGTTTGATTTCTCCCGTTACTGCGGCTATGGATACGTTCCGCTGAGGTGCGGGGGTAACGTCGATATGAGAATTGAAATATGATGATGATGTTTGATTTCTTCTCATCGCAGATATACATACGCATGCAAGCTACAGGAAGATGTACAAACGGGTGTTTTCTCTAGTCATGATTTAGTAGGGAGTTTATTACATTGAAAATCATAATCGGACGCGTGTCCCAATGGGAGTCGAGCCCACGACTCCTGCATGAAAGGCGAACACTATTCTAGGCACTGCGCGCACGCACAGATGAACGCTTGTACGAACACAAAATTGTACAAATTTATGCACACAACCACGTACACTCATATCCGTTTTAGGCTAACACGGAAAAGCAAAATGCCTACCTGTTTTCCCCAAAACAAAGAAAAAATAAAAGCATCGCAAACGACTGCGTGATACCCCGCCACTGCAAACCTTTTTCACACACCTATTTTTCCAGATTTATTTTTCTCTGTATAACACCAGGACAGAGGCAGCCTAACCCCATTGAACACGGATAAAAATCTTTGTCATGACAGGACACTTCATTACTCTGATCACTTACAACAACCTTCTAATACTAATCAAATAAATTTTAGTGATTTTAAAATGTGGCCACAGGGCAGGGGCATTATAACCCCTAAAGGATCAAATCTTAATCACCACAAGAAGCTTTTATTACATCTATCATCAGATGTAAATTTCTGAAAATCTGTTTCACATGAATTTATATAGATTTATTAGCATTTTATGCATGTATATAGCCCGGGGGCAGGGGGAGATAACTCCCATTGGGTAAATTTGAGCATCACTGGAGGCTTTCATCACTCTGATCATTTGCTGTAAGTTTCAGAAAAATTGCTTCAAACTCTGAATTTATATGGAATTTTTCATTATTTTATACATGTATATAGCCCCAGGGCAGGGGCAGATAACCTCCGATGATAAAATTTCTGTGCGCATACAAAGCTTTTGTTACTTCGATCATGTTTGTGAAGTTTCATCATGATACTCCTAGTAGTTAAGGAACTAGAGGCTAGAAACCATCTTTTGTACATTGACAAGTGCCGTAACTCTGTCAGAAATTATGGAAATTTGCCCATTAACAATCCCAAGCGAGACATTCTTGGTACAAATGCGTATGCAAAATTTCAAGGAAATCAGTTGATAAATACTTAAGTTATCGACCGGAAATGAAGTGCGGACGGACGGACGTACGTACTACGGACGGACGGACACACGGACGGCCAACGTGAAAACCTAATACCCCGTCACTAACGTGTGGCGGGGTATAATAATACAGACAGACGGACACATGTATGCGGTTCTAGCATCTGTTATCCATGTATATTTTACGGACAGATACTCATATTTCTGTTTCAATTATGAACCTCACTATTATATTTGGAGAAGGAGCAAATTCCACTATGTAGCGTGTTTTCCTGCAATCATATTACCAGGGGGGAAATCCACTATGGAGGGGAAAAACTGCTATGCAAAAACACGTATAGTAGATTTTCCTCGGAGAAATTTGGCTATATAGTCATATTTCCGGGGGGAAATTCTACTATATAGCCATTTTTCCGGTGGGAAATTCTACTATGGAAAAATCATAGTCATTTTTCCGGGGGGAAAAACTACTAGGGGGAAAAAGCTACTCTCTGACAGGATCATCTAAAAACAAATTTCAAACCGCTTGTTCTACCTTCGTGTTTATTTAACTTTATTGGTTACTTTATTTATTCGTACCATAACATATAAAAACGAGAATTATAAGCTGCATTCATAATTACATCAAACACACCTGGTTAACTATGATGTTACGAAACGAAAAAGAGCTGTTACGAAACGAAAGGAGTCAAATTTACTAAACGACCTGGTCATCAGGCCGCTTCGTAACTATGACTCTTTTTCGTTTCGTAACAGCCCTTGTATATACATAGTTGACCAGGGGTATTATACAGAAAGTCGGATGACTCTTATGAATCTGTATCCTCATTTGCAATAACCAATAAAAACACACAACATGAGGTTTGAATCTTGATTTACAGCCAACCGTCGCTGTTTCAAATTATCAGTGTTAGCAGTGTTAACTCTTTCGGCGCCAAATTTTTCAGACGACAAATTTTCGTCTGCTCAAATCATCAGACGACAGATTTGTAATTGGAAATTTTAACAATCTAAAAACATTTTTCATAAAATCAGGCTTTTTAAGTTCATATTTGAATGGCAAACAGTGTAGATCCTGATCAGACGGCTCTTTTAAGAGCCGGCTGATCTGGATATACGCTGTTTGCAAAGTCGCATTTTTGCGACTTTGGCGCCGAAAGAGTTAATTAAAGACAACGAGAGTCTAAATAAATATTCGTTTAGTGAAAACGTATTCAAAAAATACAAATGTAAATTCAAACAAACTACATTTTGTATGTTTCTACAAAAATATAAGCAAAAACAGGTCACATGCATAATAAAACAATCTATTATCATTCTGAGCTTCAATCTCCACCGGAGGGGGAGGGGAGGGTGTGTGGAAGTCATTTTTTAAATAAAAGAAGGGGAGCAGTTGCTTTCATAAATGTGTAATCGTCAAGTATTCTGTCACCTTAAAGGCCCCTTGCTCTATCAGCATGAACAATTTTGTCATGAGGTATCACTGCATGCTTCTCACTACAGTTTCGTCACTGTACAAGACCGTGATTAGCCAGCTTTAAACAAAAAAAAACATCCTTGAGTTTAACATAAAAAGGATGTGAAAACGTATTTGGGTTATTTAAAGTGGCAACTAAAATGACCTACTTTCGGTTTCATTAAGTTGAATATTATAGTAAAACTACAATGTACAGGCATGGCGCTGCAATCACTATCCCGCCACATCTATGTGGCACTGGTTAGCAGGAAACCAGAACAGGAAATTTTATTTTGTGGAGCGATTTTTTATTTTTCTAAAACTTGATTTCTCTACTTTTTGCCGGTTGCATGACCCATTATATACACATCAATCCACATTTTATTACCAAATGCGCAGGTTGAACCGCTTTTTACAATGATTTGAGTTTGGACGTTTTTATCACTGATATGCCTACTGTATGGTGACTTTAAGAATCCCCAAAAGTTCAACCTTTTAAGATGCAAGCAGAATGAGGCAATCATTACAGTCACACATTCTGTTTCATCATGACACGTTTGATGATACAAAGTCGGGTAATATGCATACATTGTTGTCCTATAACTGGCAAAACGTAGGGGCAAAAGACTTTCGAAATAAAATCGATAAATCTCTCCACACAAAAAATAAGAGCTTTCTTAGTTCCACGTAATGAAATATATACACAAACTCGAGACGATGAATTGGATCCTTCGTTCTGTACATTGTATTTTTACCATAAAATAAAGCTTCTGAAGTTCATTCATAACTACTGATATCTCAAAGTAAATTTTCTGATCCAGAAAATTTACTTTGAGATAGTAGTTTGGGATAACAGGTTTAAACTACCAAAATAACTTTTCAACGCTTTGCATGAGAAACAAGAGGCTGGTTTATCTGTTCAAAGCTGGCCAACCACAGTCATTTAAAATGAAGAAACTGTAGTGAAAAGCTTACAGGGATATCTCATAATAAACTAATGCAAAATTACGTCAAAATGACGTCATTTGAACGTCGGTGCGACATCGCGACATACGGCGTTAAATTGGCGTCTCGTCGTACCGATGTTGATACGCCGTCATTTTGACTGTGTGTGTCCGTTGGGTAATTTCGGAAAAGGCAGCAGATGAAGTGGCTTGTCCTGACATCTTTCTCCTTCCGCTGATTCAAGAAGGGCAGTTGTCAGTTACTGGCGAAAGTATGTGCACTTAAGTACCGTTCCATGTAAGGATCAGGCAGATGGTGGAAAGTGACATGTCTCAGATATCGCTGAAACTTATTGTATAGTTGAGTATTGATGAAAAAATAACCCATGCAAAATATTTCCAGTTTCTTTCAAACCGTTGCCATAGTAACCAGTATAACACATTTTGAGCGAAAATCACACAATTTTATAAAATAATTCATGTTTTTGGCACAATTTCAAGCCAAAGTCTACTCATATATATTTCATGTTCAAACATACAGTTTATACACTATAAATATTTGAGGTGTCCCAAATTTATTCAAATTGAAACTTATACTTTTTCACAGTGTGGGTTGGCCTTATCACTGAAAGAAACATGGTATGGTCAGCGTTTTTTGCCAAATCCTCAAAAATGAGATTTTTTAGCATTTTAGAATGCATTTATCTTCTGACAGCAACACTATAGAGCAAAGCGGCTGTTACATGGGTAAAGTCAGTTGTCACCACAAACAAAATGTTGATTCAGATGTCTGTGTTTTGTGGGTATCTTTTAAGATAATTGGCTTTGAATTTCACCACTTTTACAAAAGTGAAAAACTTTCTGATTTCACAAACCTTGTAGAATGCACTGGTAGCTTGCATATATGGTGGGTAAAAGTGCATTTAAACATTCATAAATACAGATGAAAGAACCAGGAAATCTGGTTACCTTCAGAAATGAATGTAATACATATTCTAAGGGGTCTAAGTACCCCGCCCACTTATAAAGCACTGTAAAATCAATGTGAAACTTAGATGGCTAGTCAAAACTAGCACGGCTAAAATATGGCTGGTAAAATGTGTAAGAACTTATTTTAATTGAAAATGTAACTGAAACAAAGTATGTATAGTGTCTTTTAAAACCGTTGCCATGGTAACTGAGATAACAAATTTTGAACAAAAAACATGTTATTCTTTTGTAAAAATCTACTTTTCGGCATATTTTTATGCCAGTGTCTATATACCTATACAAAATGTATGACTTACTCTAAAGAATGTTTATACCTTATCCTTATAGATGTACATATGAAATCAATTTTATCACAATCTAAATATAAAATTAGATGTCTGTGTATTTGAGTAATGTTTACTGAATAAATGGCCGTGATATTTATTAAATTCAAAAAGTTTGAAAACTTGAAAATTTCTCAAAATTTAAGAACTGGACAAGTGTAGGGCATGTTAATCTTTAACAATTGCATTTAAATAGTCATAAATAATTCCAGTAGAACTATGACTGCTGATAGCCCTCAGAAAGGAATGAATATTCTTTGGGGTCTAACTATCCCACCCACTGTAAGTACTACACCAATGAATGTGATCCTCAGTCAGTCAGTGTAACTCAACATGTTCCAGCTATGGCTTATAGCTCATGTATGTATGCACTTGACAAACCATTTGCAAAGTGTAACTGGTTATTGAATATAGAATAACTTTTTATATGGGCTTTCATGACCAGTCAGGATTACGTCACTGATTTTGAGACGAGTCTGTAGTTAGGTGGTGAGGAAACGGGAGATCCCGAGAAGAGCCACCTGAATACTTGCAAGCAGAACTTGACTTGTCTCGTATATGACCAGAGTTTGGCTCGATTCCGCTGAGGGGAGATTACAAGCGATTTAAAGTGCTAAAGCGGCCTTAACCACACAGACAGGATGGCCCCCAAGGTAGATTGAAAAATGAAATAAATTGTAACTTCTTCACATTTTCAAGCAATTGTCTTGTCCAGACAGATTCTTCACCATTTAAAGCCATGCTCTAGTCCAGAACAATCATACTCAGAAGAATTACTTGTACTCTGTAAATATCTGATGCATCAAGATAATACATGTATTCTTCAAATTTTAACCTGTGCCAGGGTTCCGCAAAAGGTCAGTCATCAGAAATATTGCTTATTCAGATTTCTGTTATTCTGAGAAAATACATACACAAAAAGTTTAGTTTCATTTGGCTAAACGGTTTAAGCTTTTGAAAAAGTCAAATATGGCCATTTTTGGCTATCAAGGTCAGTAACTCAGCGTTGGCTTAACGTAAGTTGTTGTAGACTTAATGCATGTTCTGTTCATCTAAAAGAATGGTGACAATCAAATCAAAGATGAATGAGATATCCTTTGAGACATTTCCCTAACTATAAAAAAATGTCAGTATTTTTATGAAATGAAACGGCAATGCTTTTAAGCCGCTATCATAACATTCCTCATCTTCAGTTAACAATAAGGCTGGAAAGGAACAAAAACAATTAAGCAACCAGCTCTGTGCATCCCCTTCCCCCCCCCCCCCCCCCCGCAAAAAAAAAAAGAAAACGAGGTGTTAGCTTTTTCCCAGCAGGTTGCCATAATGTAAATAGCCAAAGACTACAAGAAAACGGTTGAAAAATGAAAATTAGAAACCAAATCACCCAAGAGGCACCACCAAAATTAAGTTACATAGTTTGTTTGTGTTAAGGACTTCTATCTTAAAGCTTATCAGGCTATGCTCCATACACAAATACATATTTGCACCCATGGTCAAACTAACTACAAAATGAAAAATCTGGTCTGGATGGATCTGTCTGAGATTTTATGGTGTCCTGTTTACTAGCAAGTTTGATGAAGTTCAAGTTAAATCAGCCGGACAGCAATGAAACAGTCCATTTGTTCTTGAACAGAAGGGGTTTGTGGTAAGACTTAAACTGTTGCACACCAAGTTTCGAGGTTATTTGCTTGTTGGTTCCAAAGAACAATTTCAATAAGGAGAAGGTTCATAGGTGAGCTTATAACATAGGCAATCATCCGTTGTCGATCCGTCCGACTATTATCAACATATTCAAACGATAGCTTCTCTGAAGCCATGAAGCTGTTCCTTGTCATACTTTACATATAATTTTTACATATAACATATATAGGAAGTGGTGGTATGGTTGTGCGGGTAAGGGGTGGGGGCAGGGTTGGTCGTTCGGGGGGGGGGGGGGGGGCACCACAAACGACTTCAATACCCTTCCACCTAGTCCTGCCTTCAGCTGCCCTAGTTGTGTTAGCAATGTCCAAACACCCCCAGCCGCACCTACTGCAAGCACAGTAGGCCCTTGCCCTACTATTACCCAAATCAGTAGGACGCCCCGGCATTGGAAGTTAAACACAGCACCATTGCACCACCCAATCACACCCAGCTGCATAACTTGCGAACTATAGGCCATCGAAATTTTTGTAAACAAAAGTTTGTGCGACTTTAGCTCCCAAACGAAGTCCATCTCTGAACACTCCTTAATATTGTCTTCCCAGTATACTTCTTCTTATATTTCCTTTCACTGTGTTCTGTAGAATTGTCTTTGCTAAGCCAGAAGACATTGAGATGTGGCAATACCACCTCAGTTTCTTGACAATAGTCAGGAATTCATCATATTCTTAAATGGATGCTTGGATCTTTCTTAGTATTTACTCATTTGTTGCTTGGTTCTTATATGTAATGCTCAGTAACCTTCGGTAGCTTCTTATTCCAAAGGCCCGCATTGTTTTCACTAACTCTGCTGTCAAGGTCCATGACTTCAAAAGCAAAATACATGTGTGTATGACAAAGGAGCACATAAGTTTTACTTTTGATCCCAGAGATACGCTGTTATCTCCCATATTGGCTTCAGCTTTGTCCGAGCTGCAGTGGCTTGGGCAATTCCTGAGGAAACCTCGGGTTTCGAGGGATCATCTTGGACATTGCTTCAAGGCATTAGAAGCGTTTTACCATTCCCAGCTTCTGTTTTTTTACCTTAATCTCTATCTGGATGTCATTGGCGCTGTTTGTCATTACCATCATGGAGACCTTCACTTGGAACTTTAGTTTATATGGTAGTTGTTCCCACCCCGTATATAAAGAACTGACCAATCAGATTCAATTCTGGTTGTCGGCCATTACACGCTTCAAGGAAAAGCTTGAAACCAGCTACAGCTTCAGTTTTCACGGCTCGATGCATGGTAACTTTAGCATGGCCACGTGATATTACTTTAGTCCGTACTGCTGGTGTTCATTTGCAAATGTACGGACTATGGGACCAGCAATAGTTCGAAATAAAGTCAGCCCATGGTGTATCTTGGGCAAATTTCATCCTGACGGAGCTATCCCTTTCCAGCCTGTTTATGTTGACCACAGCCGAATTCCATCGTAACTATATGGTTCGCTTTGTTCATGAATTTATGGCCGTTGACTTAAGATGTCTTCCGCATTGACCGTTGACTTCTTCTAACTGACCTCTACGGTTGGGATCTCGTGTAGGTGAGAACGTCTTATTTCCTTCCAGCAAGTCACTGACTTGATCACTGCCTTAGATACTAGAAATGTTTTTGACAAAAACAGATGTACCCGCCTGTGCTTATCCAGCAGTATCATTTTTCCTAAATACTGCCATGTTAAGACCTCCTGTGACCTTGAAAAACAGGGTCAGAGCACCAAAATTCAATAAGTTTTTTTCCCATCTCCGGATTATACACTTGTCTATGCTTGGTCATAATACATAAATCTCTTCTGGAGGTATGCTGTAGACAAGCCATTTTTAACATCCTTTGACCTCTTGTGACCTTGAAAATGAAACCTTGAAATTTAATCAGTTCTTTTCCATTCCCAGTGATATATGGTGCGAGTTAGGTTAAAATCCGCCCATCCAATCATGAGATATGGTGCAAACAAGCCACTTTTAACATTCTTGGACTTCCTTGACCTTGAAAATAGGGTCATGGTCACTACAATATAATCAGTACTTTTGCATCTCCAGTGAAATATCTGTGAAAGTTTGGTTTAAATCCATTCATACATTCAGAAGACAAAGGGCAGACAAGGCATTTTCAACACTCTTAGACCTCTTGTGACCTTTAAAATGAAATCAAGGTCACCAAAACCTAATCCGATTTTTCTCCATTTCCCAATGATATAATTATGCAAATTTGGTTTAAATCCATCCATTCATTCAGGAGAAGTGCAGACAAGCCATTTTCAACATTCTTGGACCTCCTGTGATATCAAAAAAAAAGGGTCAATGTCACCAAAATCTAATCAGATTTCCCCCCTTACCTAGTAATATATCTATGCAAGTTTGGTCAATATCTACTTATCCCTTCAGGAGATAGAATGCAGACAAGAAGCTACGCAGACGCTTACGCCGACAGGATCTGCACCAAAAACAATACGAAAAAATAAAGAAATAAATAAATAACCAAACTCAAAGTTCCTGATGACTGGGCCTATCCCTACCAACGTTGATCCCTGAAATCTAGATGGTATACCAAGCTGGGCAAGCAAGGCTCACTCGAGTCTTTCCCGTAACATATGACTGTTGAACTCAAGTTGGAGCACTATACAGGCCGCTGACTTCTTCTAGGAAGACTTCCGTACGTTGATGCTATCTTCACAGTTGATCAAAAAGATGTAACTCCAAAAATAAGGAAGGAGGAGCAAATATACATAAACTTGACATACCCTCATGACCTATTTCGCTCAAGTTTCACAAGATATACCAAAAGCTTACGTATTTATGGTGCCCACGAGAAAAGCCTTAAAACTAGGCAAAGGAATATAACTCCAAAAATAAGGAAGGGGAAGCATTTATATATATGTGACACACCAATTCAACTGAATACTTTCATCAAGACATTCCATACAGTTATTGTTATGGCTTGCAGAAGACCAGCCTTAGAAATTAGTCAAAGGCACGTTATTCCAAAAATAAGTAAGACAAAGCAATCATTGTTACATGTGACATCGTCTTAATCTCACATACACTGCTGTCAAGTTTCATTATGATTACCCAAGGGTTTCTTAGTTATGGGGAGTACAAAGATAGTCTAAAAAAAATAATCAAAGGGGTGTAACTCCGAAAGTAAGTAAAGAAGAGCAACAATTCTTGTATGAGACACACTGTCTATACCCAAGCTTCATTATTACATTCCAAAGAGTAACCTAGTAATGGAATGCACAACAATAACCTTAAAAACTGCCATATTCCTTTTTTTTCTAAAGGGTGTAACTTTGCTTAAAATCATCGAAGTGAAACCTCCAAATAACATGCCCTACTCCACATCATAGCTTGATTATTTACAAAATTTAAACTTGATATCGGATAAAAACTGTGAGAGAAGTTATCCGGAAATGAACATGCTAAAAATCCAAGTAAAGAGCTATAACTCCGCTGTAAATCATTGGAGCATAACCTCGAACCAATATGCGCTGCTCCATTACATAGTCTTACCATATACAAAGTTTCAGCTCAATCGGATTAAACTGAAAAAGGAGTTATCCAGAACGAAAAGTCGAGGGCGAACGGACGCCAGCGCCATAGCATAATACGTCCCGTTTTTGCAAACAGCACAAACATGTTTATTCAGTGTTCCTCTACAAAATATACCGTTTACGTTGCAGCCACTTAATTTGGCCAGACAGAAAATTTCCCACAAGAAGATGTTTTATGAATGGTTATGGCCGGACAACAAGCAAAATGCTTAACCAAAATTCACCTATGCGTATAAAATGTTTGGGTGTGTTAAACAAATGTAAATGTCATATTTACATGAAATGGTAAAGAAGTGACTCATTATTAATTATAGTACTTTGTATGTTAATCTAAATATTCATATTTCAATTTTAAAGTGTTTTGAGTAAGTGGGTGGGGTATTTAGACCCCGTTGCATATGTACATGTCTTAAACATTGATTAAACACAGGTATATATATTCTCCAGATATGTTTTTGCTTATTAATACTTTAGGAAATGAATAAATGCGTTATATTATCTGCTTTTATTTGCACAGATAAAACTGCTAATGCCTCTTAAACTGATATCCATAATATTTTTGAATTAAACTTAATTCTCTGAGGCTAAACAGCCCCGATTTTTATAAGTTCCCATTTAAGTAAATTATTGGTTGTAAAGTGTCGAAAGTCAGGCTACCAAATGATGAAAACTGACTTCTAGTTTGTATTAAAATTGATCGGTTAAAGGATCATTGTAGCATGCTTAAGAGGTATAATGCATGTGTATTCCATGGTTACCATGGTAACGGCATTTGCACTGTACAAACTATGTAGTAATGTTTAAACTCACCTCCATGTTAAAGTGTTTCATGCATAAAATTTCATCAGAAATGAAAACATATCAATTTCACGAAGAAGGCTTTGCAATTATATTCCAGTGTAAGAAAGTGGGTGGGGTAATCAGACCCCATTTCAGGTACTTTTCATGTATCTCTGAAGTTCCCAAAGAGTAATTATTCTTAAACATGTATTAATAAATGTTTTATGCATTTTTACACATTCATCATATAAAATACCTATGAATCACCTAAGGTTAATAGAATAAGGAGGTTTTCATTTATTTGTTATGGTAGTAAAATGCCAGGGGGTTTATCTTTGAAATTTGACCCAAAACACAGATATCTGAATATGGTCCTTATTTGTGCTGACAACTGACATTATGCGTACAGTTGCCATTTTGCTGTGTTGTGTTGCTGACGGAAGATAATTTCGTTTAAAAACATTACTTTTTTGTGATTTTTGAAAAAGTGCTGACCCCACCACATTCCAAACTCTTAGTACACTCAAAGAGAATGATGGCAGACCTTTATTCTAATTTTAATTTTCACTCCATACATCAAATATTTACATGAGACAAATCATTATTTTTAAGTATGGGACGTTAAGGAGTAGACAGTTGCTTAAATATGTCCAAAAAAGCGAATTTTCGAGCAACAAAACCCAGATTTTTGTGAAAAATGTGTTATCTTGGTTACCATGGCCACGGTTCGAAAGAAACCGGAAATATTTTGTTTGAGTTACTTTTTCATCAAAAGGCAACCATACATGGAATATGAGTCAAATCTGAGAGATGTCACTTTCCACGGTTTTCACTACAGCTGCCTGAGCCTTATACGGAATGCTACTTAATACTGGTTAACCGTTTAGAAGGTCTAAGCCTGCCAAGGAATAGCGTGGTTAGGTCAACTGACCGTCCCGACATGACCATAGATGTTTACCGTGGACGTAAAGCAACAAATCAACCAATCAATAAGTCAATTGTACTGATATCTTACTTGTTCATGTATGTGTATATGTATGTATGACTAAGATAAATGAAATCTGTTTAACCCAGATGCAGTGGCTACCATTCTGTGCATTATATTTGGAAAATACGAGTGCCTCATATAATTAAGGGAGCCCTGGTAACTCAGTGTGTTTAGAGCTGGTCTGCTGATCTAGTGGTCCCGGATTCAATTTCCACTGGAGGCGGAAATGTTTTCAACCGTACACGAGTTTTCATAGCACACAACATTTCATTATCACTCTCCTATCGTTCCGATATGACTGAAACAATGTTGAAAGAAAAATAAAATCGCACTCCATCCATCCATTTTAAATCTTATACAAGCTAGAATAAAAAATGGCACGAGAATGAGTTAATGTATGGTGAAATTAAACCAGTTACTACCGTCTGGGTGGCTTTGGTTTCTTTCTGAAATAAAGGTCTTTCGTCAGCATAGATACCAAACTCGGGATTTGCTTTTTCTTATAAAACCCAGGCGTGCTACTTTCCGATTCGAAGTCCTGAGAAACCATTCTATGTGCTTTAGTCAATAACTTTTGCAGTTCCATGGTTTCTCCGTAATTTTCTAGCATGTATGCTAGGGCTTGAATAAACCAGGACCCATTCAAACCGTTTCTCCAAGAATAAAAACCGGGAACAGTTGAATATGCAAACAGGAAGTCAGCCTCGATCGGAAGTCGGATGTATTGTGGGAAGGTGTCTTCTTCCATTGGCGTTGCGTCTACTACATTAACCGGCACGCCTTCATCGGTCTGGTAGCCTCTACAAGCTTGAATAATAAATATCTTCGGTTTGCCAACTAGTCCCGGACATTTGTCACCTTTAAAGTAAGTTGTTAGCTCTTTTATTTCCACCGCCTTGTCCGTTCCAAAAACAATTCCTTCCTCCCCGTGACTTAATATGACGCAGACGAAACAGTCAGCATCAGAATGGTCCTCGGCAGCCATTTGAGATAACATTTTCTTCATCTGTGAAACTTTAAAGTCTGTATATGATTCAACTTGAAAGCCTAAAACGAGAAATAAATATGATGATCTGTTTTGTCATATTTGAACCTTAAATACAAATGTGGGTCCCTTCATATCCAGGCTCCGAGAGCCGAGACATGGGGGTGACCTATATTTGTAGAAAAGAAGGCCACAGTGATAAATGATCGATCACAGTTAACTTGGTTCCTGTGAATTGCAATATATTCTGATAATGAAGTTATAGCATGGATAGAAACAAAGATATAACGCTGTGACTTCTATACATGTACATAAACCACGTCAATATGAAAGTGGAATAAGGATCAGAAAATCACTTGTCATATGTAATGATATTATTTCAAACTGTGCACCATCTACCATGTGTGCAGATACTCGAAAATTACCCCCGACTCAGTTCGATATCATTGAAACTAAAGCATATGCTGTTACTATGGAAGCCCTGGAGGGACTTCTAATCTTACGACTTCCTATTGCTCCTATTCTTACAACTAGGTTCCTGACTTCCGAGATCTGACTTTTCACTTCCGATTCTTACTTCCAACTTCTTACATCTGACCTCCAACTTCATAATTCTTACAACTTGAAAGTCAGAAGATATTGGAAGTGAAAATAGAAAGTCAGAAGTAAGAAGTGGGAAGTAAGAAGTCGGAAGTCAGACGAGGGAAGTGAAAAGTTGAGATGATTAGAAGTCGGAAGTAAGAAGTCAGAAGTAAGATTGGGGCTAAGAAATGGGAAGTCATGAGTAAGGAATAAACTTCTAATTTCACGACTAAGTCACTTCCAACTTCCAACTTTTTTCATTTCACACATCTAACTTCATGACATATTACTTCCTATTAATTTACATTACTAACTGCTTATGGTAAAGTTAAATGCTTCCCATAGCCTAATAGCCGTAGGGGCAGTTGGGGTTGGAGACGCACAGCTGATGAAAGGGGGAGCCCATCTATCCCCTTTCGCCGCCTTATCATTCCCTGATTCGAAAAAAGTACCCATTTACTGCTGGGTTGACAGAGAGAGTTTTCCAGTCGTCGGATGGCGACGGTAAGCCACGAACTAATTGGAGGAAAAGTTCACCTACCAAGAAAGCAACTTCTCTATTAAACAGAAAATTAAATTATTTCAAAATAATTATTTGTTCGAGAAAATCTGAAGTTTCTCTTGAAAGAATTTCAGTTTCTAATAAATTTATAAAAAAATGCGGAGCATAGCATACACTGTACTGTATGCGAGAGAAAGCTGTATCAGTTTAAAAAAAAACTTTTATGGGGTAGGCTTTAGGTTAATTACCGAGAGCTTCAAGTCTGTCTCTCATTTTTCTTTCGTCGATTTTGGTTCCCGTCCTCTGAGACAGCCCCTGCATCCGTAGCTCCCTGCTAAAGTTTTCTTGGTTGATAATCAAAGCTTTACCCCTTCTCTTGTGGTTCATATTATAACAGTCACTCGAAGTGCTGACTGCCCCTGCCGGATCCTGAAAACAAAACAAGATGTGCCGTAAAAATCTAAATATTTGGCCAGTAATACCTAAGCAAACAGTACAGACCCAGATCCTAGAGAAGCCGCTGATCAGGGTTTACATTGTTTCCATTCCATCTGCATCTGTTGGGTGCATAACTGCACTGTGAAACCAAGAGTTCTTCATTTAGAACAAGTAGGGTAATTTTTTTAGGTGTCCCAACTTTTAGGATTTTTACGGTATTAAAGCGTGAAAATGGCATGAGCAGCGATACGACAAAAACAACAAAGTGGCATGTGCGCCCAGCGAAAATTCAGATCGGCCTGGGCATGCGTACAACCTCATCAGACTTCGCTGTGCGTTTAAAAGTCTTAGTTAGCCCGGGCCGGGTAGCGCAATCGGTAGGGCACCTGACTCGTAGGTCAGAGGTCCTGGGTTCGAATCCCGGTCTGGCCACATACTTTCGTTTCTTCTTCCGCTGATTCAAAAAGGGCAGTTGTCAGTTACTGGCGAAAGTATGTGCACTTAGCACTGGTTAACCGCTTAGGAGGCCTGGGCCTGCCCGGGAATAGTTAGGGTAGGTTAACTGACCGTCCCGACATGACCTTAGTTGTTTACCGTGGACGTTAAGCACCAAATCAACCAACCAACCAACCAACTTAGTTGCTCACGCTAACCACGGTGTCGTGAGGTCGACTTCCGGTTTTCTGCTTGTCTGAATACCTAGTCGGGTTGCAGGCCTAGCTCCATGCGGACAGCGAAGACTCTGGTCAGACTGGGCGGATGCAAAGGCTGATCTGAGTCTTCGCTTGGCGCACATACTACTTTGTTGATTTTGTCGTGTCTCTGCTCACACAGCAATACGCAAATGAGTGTTGAAATTTTGTCATTTTGCATGTTGAAATTTTGTAAATAGGCCAAGACTTTAATACCAACACCTTTCTGCACTGGTCATCGCACAAGCACAAAAAATAATAGCAGCGAAAACAAAAATATTTATCCAGTTAAATGACCTTTGTCGTGTAGAAAAAAAAAAACGTTTTAAATAGGTTTTAGCATGAAGGTCTATATATGTTTCTGTTTATAGCATATGGGACCCCCCCCCCCCCACCACCACCACCACCACCACCAACACGCCCTCCTACTACACACATATACACACACTTACAGGGCCCCTTCCAATTTACAGACTGAAATACTATAGACAGATTATACGTAAATTGACTACACCAGGAGCATATAATTTCTCTATTATATGCTCCTGACTACACTTAATACTAACGTACGTGGCCCTAAAGTCGTCAGGGTCCTAAGGTCGTCATCATTCTTTAAGCTTTATTCTTTTCCATCTGTGTCACAGAAATAATTAGAAGCGGGCGAAATTCAGAAGATAAATATCTTAATTGTGTTATGCAGTTTACATTTATCGCTGGTTTTAACCGTTTATCCAACTAACGAAGAGGAAACAAGGTAACCCACTTTTATATAAAATTCCAAGTTTGTCGACGGAGCAAGCCGGTTTTGATATAGGTCTGGCGAACCAAGATTGTCGCGCTAGATTCAAGTTTCAGATGTATGTTTGCATTCGCCCAAATGCATTATACATTAAACCATCAAGATTTTCTTACCTTTGGCGGGCAGAGAGGAAATTAAACGAAACAGGCATAAAAAAACAGTGATGATGACTTTAGGTCATACCCGACGACTCAAGGGCACATACTACTAGGCGACAAAAAATTCATTTCTCCACTTCTTATATGCTCTTCTTTCACTCCAGTTTGACAAGCATATATTGTGATTGTTACCGTATAAATTACCAATTTATTGTTGGTTTGTCTTCATACAAGCAAATGAAACAAAACTGATCAAAATTTAAAGGCATAGGATGGTAGCAAAGTTGAATATAGAAACAGGTACAGTTTCAATCGTGCCGGATTTGGTGTGAAAAAGCAAATTACCCATTAGCAAATGTTCCAGAACTACAGCTTTTACCCGCTTACTGTCACTTTTTAACCTCATATAGAAAACGAAAACACTTTTTTCTCTTTGTGCAACTCAAGTATTTTGTTGATGAAAATAGAAAAACTAAAATAAAAGAAAAGTAAATTCGATGCCATGAGACCCCAGATAATTCAATTGGTCAGCCACATCCCAAAAATTTTATATTCCATTTTCGCTGACAACAATGTTATCTGTCAAAGGACGAAGAACTTAAGACAAGTAGTAACCCCAAACAAAAAAAAAACGTGTGCAGTCTTATCGGGATCTTCAATGATCATATTTTTGACAATTTAAAACCTATACCTACATATCACCATTGCTACAGGAAAACAATCTGACCAGAACCCGGACCAGACTCTGTCTTTGCATAGGCCAATCTGGTTTTTAAAGCAATATTATTATAAGATTCTTTCTGTTTGATGATCATTTAACGACAAAATTAATAAATATTTGTTAATTTGTTTCTTGACATGAACTTTTTCTTTAAAACGTAAAAAAAGACATTAGGACCTCATGACGACTCTAGGGCCGCACTGATGACGACTCAAGGTCCCATAGGTCCTAAGGTCGTCAGGGGCGACCCTTCCTCTGTAAACAGCCTGTTTTTCGGTGTTTCTGCATTAAATTGACCAGTTTCTTTATTGAAAATCCCTTCAGAATGGCTTGTCATGCCGGTACCATTACGCAACTATAAATAGCTGTCACCATATGCAGGCGGTATTCGTTTAAATGCACTGAGGTGACGACCTTAGGGCCACGTACGTTAGACCCGTTTACATATGTAGTTAAAATAAACTCGGACGACGAGGCTTCCCATCCTCCAGCCCTTTTGCTGCGAGAAATTTGCTCGATGCCGCACTGCCTAGGACCTCTTACCTACCTTCCCAACGACGCCCCCTCCCCCCCCCCTTCCGAACACACACACCCCTCTCTAGAGCTAAAAGCGTTATTATTGATTATACTCACGGATGGCAGACTTGTTTGTTCTTTTTGACCTTTAGAACACGACGAAAAGGGCCACGGAAAATCTGTAGTGGATGAAAATTCCCCACCCACACCATGTTCCAGCGACCCTTCTGTACCACCGCTGGCTTCGTCAGCACCGCTAACATCCATCGGGACCTCTGTGGGCGGTTCTTCGCCGGACGCTGAGACGTCCATTATCTCTCTGATGTTCTATTTTCCAGCGATTAAAATCTTGTTTTATTCCGTTTACACACTGAAAACATAAAAACGTAAAATTATTATAGACTAGTCTGACATGAGCAGATGAGTGTCACTAAAAAGGGACCTTAACTCATGAGCGAAAAGCGATGACTCTGATCAGTCTGTGCAATGCGCAGACTGATCATAGTCATTACTTTTCGCTTCACAAATTTCCCAGGATCTGCCGGTCTGTTAATTTGAGCTGGGAAGATTCTGATTCGCTGTTCGGCCGTGCGACTGGGTTCCTTTTCTCGATTAGCGTTTCAGGAAAAAGAACGCATACTTTATTATGCGAAAGTTCAAGGATAGGAGTATCATAAAAGCTTTACAATCTGAGTCACATTATTGATCAAGCAGATCATAGCGAGATCAAGTCAGATTTATTAATAGCTTACACACATGAGACAGATTTAGAACAACAGCTGGTTGGTTGTATTGGTTGGGACAGACTATATTGGGCCGTCTCCCAAAGAGAAGGAGAAAGAATAGAGAAATGGTAGACGAGAGAAAAATATCCAAGCCACAGTGGTCCAAGCAACCCGCACCTACAGCAAGCACAGTAGGCCCTTGCCCTACTATTATCCAAATTAGTACTGGAAGTCATACCCAGCACCATCGCACCACCTATACCCAACCCCCATCCCCTCCCCTCCGCCAGAACACCAGTTGTATATAGGCAAGGATGCCTGCTATCAGCCATTCTAGTCAACACTTTTTTTCGAAAGGATTTTATCTGCATGATTGAAAGGTTAGCACAGGTGTCAGAACTATTACCAATGTGCGGTTCACCGATGACATTGGTGCTCTTGCAGCGAAAGGGCAGGAAAAGTTTCAATTTCTGGTTGCAATATATGAAAGAAATATCTTTAAAAAAAGATAATCGGCTTAGATTAAATAGAAGTGAGTATTGTAATATGTATGAGTCAGGTACATATACGATATCGAATGTGCTGATCAGATTGTAAGGATGCATATTTGTTATTTGTCTTGGGGTTTCATTTCCGAAAATGCTGTTGAATTTTGACTAGGGTCTGTCTGTGTTGCACCTAAGATTGAGGAGTTGCACTTAAGATTGAGGAGTTGCACCTAAGATTAAGGATTACTTGGCTGACCACCCCAGATATAACCTTAAAGTTGCAAGGTCTGCAAATCTGACCCCCTTCAATCCATTAAAATAACGTCACATTCTACCAAGAACATAAATTTCAGCGTGCCAGCCAACTCCTAGTAACTATTTTTCGCGAGCATGTATTAAAAATGATGTTCAAACATTGTTTATTTGTACAAAATTTTCAAAAAGCTATAACTTGTAATTAGCAAAGTATTCCTAATTTAAACCCCTAACTTTGCTTGAAAGGATTTCAACTGAGTGTTCTGGTTCTAAAAATGGATACTGAGATGAGTAGCACCACCCAAACAGGCTAAAACAAGGGTCTCAAAGGATTTAATGTACATAACAGGACTTATCAGAAAAGATTATAACCACTGCAGGGAATTATTGTCTGGAAGCCAATAAATACAAAATCTGGAAAGAATGCTCCTAAATGGGTAATTTCTGCCAATATTGATTTGTTTTCTATTTTTATTCGATGAAAGCATGCTCAAATACTGTTTTCCTCAAAAATGGTTCAGGGGCAAAAATACATTAAACTTGCAGAACTTGCATCTTTAAAAGTGCCGCAGTTCCAACTAAGCCTGCAACAATTACTTAATTTCGGCTTCGATTTCTGTGTCAAGTTACCTTGTTGGTTTTACATTTTACATGAGCGACATCACAGGCAAAACGTTCTTTGGCAAAGGCGATTTGGACCGAAATATTTACATTCATCATGTCACGGTTTATAGGCCAACAGTCAAATGAAACTGAAAGTAGAAAGAGAAAACGAAAGTAAGCTACTTACATCAAAATCCCGGATGTATTTATATTGGCCAATGAATTACTTAAAATGTAGGTCAATACTGAGGTTATACGGCTAAAGCCGAAAAAAAGCGGAACAATGAAAGGGGTTACATGCCTGTACATTGTATTTTTACCATTTTAGTCAGGTTTATGAAAGCAAATGTAGTTCGTTTTTAGTAGAATCTATACACTTTGTATCAGCATAGATCTCTAAACTTTCTCAGTTACAGTTTCATCCAATAAAAATACCATATCCATTTGACTGTTAACTCATTCATGATAGGATTCATACCAGTCGGTTTAAAACATTATACGCTCAATGCCAGTCCGATAATCGCACTTGCATTTAAGGCAAATTGGTTCACTTTCAAGAAAAGCATTTATTCTATTTTCACTTTTGCCTCTGTCTTTGTGATTTCATAGTTCTACCAGTGGTAAAAATGTCAAACCACAAATGAGCCGCGACACGACAAAACCAACAATGTGGTTGTGCGCCCAGCGCAGACTCAGATTAGCCTGGGCATCCATCCAGTCTGATCAGAGTCTTCGGTAAGTGCTCAAAGGGTAGCTAAGGGTCTAAGCTACCTCCATGCGGACTGCGAAGACTCTGATCAGACTGGGCGGATGCCCAGGCTGATCTGAGTCTGCGCTGGGCGCACAACCACATTGTTGGTTTTGTCGTGTCGCGGCTCAAATCATCAGGAAAAGCGAGTAAACCATTTACATTTGGTGAAAAAATATGGTTGATGTGCATACATTGAGTCATATACCTGGCAAAATGGGAAGAACATGAAATCACAAATTGCTCCACAAAATTCGATTTCCGATACGACTTCGAGCGATGCAATATAAACAAAGGCAAGATAATGAATGGGGACCCGTTCCCGTACGTCATATGTTACCACTTTATTTGAGTTTATGTCGAAAGTGGTCAAAAGTTGCCAACTGAATGACCCAAATCATTTTTAAAAACCTTTTATGTGAAAGTTAAGGCTCTTTTATTTGTTATAAGTTGGCCATTCACAGTCATTAACAATAATGAAACTGAAATGAGAAGCTTGCAGCGATTTCCCAAGAAAATTTTTTACCCCCAATAGAGCAATGGGACCTTTAATGGAAAGATTATATCCTCTAGGAGCAAATTCGGCACCGCAAATTCTTATCTCTAAAAAGATGTCTGTTTTTTGAAGGGCTGCGTCCTACAGGGAAGCCGACATGAAGCCAGGAAAATTGTTCCCTTTTGCTAAAATGGCTGAAAAAACTTTGGAAGTACATCCATAGGCATAGAGGATTGCTCTTGAAACGTGCTAAACTCCGTTCATTAATTCTGAAACTGGGGTTTTCGCTGCTCATACTTTTATAATCTAATCAATCCAGGTAAGACTGTGCATAGTGATAAAACTCGACTTCCGCCGATTTCTCATCAATGTGTCCTATGACTCTGTCCTTCGTAGGATGCTGGGCTAACCTGCACAAAACTGCAAAAGACAGATTTTCAACCCGCGACTAAGTCCATCGGACAGGTTGGAAACGCCTTTTAATACCATATAAAGTGGTCGCTATAAATAGTTTCGTGTACGGGTGGAGTTAGTATTCTAACACATGTTCTGTGCGTGCGAAATCAGTCAGCGTGACGACAAGCTTGTCATCCAGATAATTTGTTCTCAATTTGAAATTGATAACACCGCATAAATTCACACTGAACAAGGTTTTCAGCGTTTCATCATAGTATCGCCACCGGCAAACAACGTCTTAACGACGTCATATCAGCGTCAGTGCGACGTTACGATGTTCACTGGCTTTATTTTAACGCAAATATTACAGCTTTCCGCAGTATGTAATAAAGTTCTTAAGTTCCAAAACATTTATTACCAATGTTGCGTTAAAACTGCAAAGTGAAATACAAGGACAAAAGGACCAAACCGTGCACCTCTCAAACTTATTACAGCTCCCCTTAATCAGTCTATTCCTCCTTCTTACCCCCCCCCCCCCCCCCCCCCCCCAACCCGCTCTAAAGAATAATAAAATAATCTCCCACACACAATTTTAAACTCCTCCCCTCAATTAGGCTACCATCCAGACTCCCGACCCTCGGCATGACCCCTTCCCAAACCTCCTTATTCAATCTACCCCTTCCAATAAATCACAGGAATAAGAAAAAATTTCGGCTAATTTTCAAAGGCCCCATTGCTCTTTCAATGGTAAAAAAATGTATGAAAAATGCTTGTGGAGAGGTATCGCTGCAAGCTTGTCACTACAGGTTTGTCATAGTAAATGACCGCTATTTTCCAGGTTTAATTATGTAAAACTTCCTTGAGTTTCATATAAAAATGTTTTAAAATGTTTCGAGTTTCATATAAAAATGTTTTAAAAATTATTTGGGTCATTTTAGTCGGCAACCAAAATGAACTACTTTCGATTTCATAAACTTGAATTAATTGGTAAAAATACAATGTACAAGAGTGGTGTCCCGTTCACTATCCCGTTTCTGTTGAATCGCTCGACGGCAGCCAGTAAAGGAAATCGTCTTTAGTGGAAAAATACCAAGTAACTACGTGAGCTACATTTTTCAGTTTAAGGATTTTAGGATTAAAAATTAGATCCAGTTTCTTAAAGTCTCCATAGGCCTATCAGTGGTTAAAACGTCTAAACTCAAATCATTGTAAAAGGCGTTTCAGCCTTCACATTTGGTAATAAAATGTGGGTTGATGTGCATATATTCAGTCATATAACTGGCAAAAAGTAGAGAAAACAAGTTTTCGAAAAATAACAAATCGCTCCACAAATTAAAATTTCCTGTTCTGGTTTCCCGTCCAGCAATGCTATATAAACATAGGCGGGATAGTGATTGGGACTCCACGCCTGTACATTGTATTTTTACCATTTTATTCAACCTAATGAAATCGAAAGTAGGTCATTTTTTAGTTGCCAACTAAAATGACCCAAATAAGTTTTCAAAGCCTTTTTATGTGAAACACAAGGATCTTTTACTTGCTTAAAGCTCGCTAATCACGGTCATATACACTGAGGAAACTATACGGAGAAGCTTGCAGCGATACCTCATGATAAAATTTTTCACGCTGATAGAGCAATAGGGCCTTTAACCTTATTTTGAATACTTGAATTTGTTTGTGTCATATTTTCTCAGGAAGCTATCAAAAGTAGTATAGATCTACATATAAATAACAGGACAGTTGTATCATCCGACTCAGAAGCGAACTTCAGGCCTTTAAACATCCCTGCATTTATTTATTTTTTCTTCCTTCTATAACGGTCTTCTTGCATATATATATGTTCGTGGCGCAGGGTAGAGGTCGGAGTGGTAGAATAATCGAGGGAATAGTTTGTTGAAAAGGAGTGGGGGCTGGGGCACTTGTAGGGTGTGTCTAGAGACTAGGTTGGCGGACTGGGTACCACAGTTATTACCCAAATGACCAGTGTGATACCCACGTGGAATGTATCTGAATATGTATGACTTTAGGCTGTCAATTTTCATCAAATGGTCTTAGTTTGCGGACAGGTTTTTGAAATTTGCTGTTTCGTGCATGTAACTGCAGCATCAGGCGCCAGGCTAAGATACATGAGACCTTAATGAGAAATCGGCGGAAGTCGAGCTTTATCACTATGCATAGTCTTACGTGGATTGATTACATTATAAAAGTATGAGTAGCGAAAAACCCAGTTTCAGAATTAATGAACGGAGTTTAGCATGATTGATTGATTTGTTGCTTAACGTCCACAGTAAACAACTATGGTCATGTCGGGACGGTCAGTTAACCTAACCACACCATTCCTGGGCAGGCTTAGACCTCCTAAGCGGTTAACCAGTACTAAGTGCACATAATTTCGCCAGTAACTGACAACTGTCCTTCTTGAATCAGCGGAAGGAGAAACGAAAGTATTTTGCCAGACCAGGTTTCGAACCCAGGACCTCTGACTAATGAGTCAGGTGCCCTACCGATTGCGCTACGCGGCCCGGTTATGCTAGCATGACCCATGCTAGCATGAACCGTATCCAGGGTGGTAAGGATCGAATGTGCTTACATTTAAATGCATAGAATAATGCAGGCCGACCATAGTTAAGATATTCCGATGCGAAACGTGTTGTCACATTTGCTGATTAGCACGGGTTTTTCGTGTGCATTCATATATGGTTCAATTCTTGTGTGACTGCAGCCAAACAAAAAAGAAATTGCAGAGGTAAGAGGATATTGTTTTTAAAATAAGTGATAGGCCAGCGCTTGGAAGTTGTGAACAAAAAAACGAACGTAAAGTAAGGTGTGCACTCCCGCGTTCTGAGCATTTGAGCCGCGACACGAGAAAACCAACAATGTGGTTGTGCCCACAGCGCAGACTTAGATCAGCCTGGGCATCTGCCCAGCCTGATCAGACTCTTCACTTAGCGCTTAAAGGGTGGCTAAAGAACTAAGCTACCTCCATGCGGACAGCGAAGACTCTGATCAGACTGAGCGGATGCCCAGGCTGATCTGAGTCTGCGCTGGGCGCACAACCACATTGTTGGTTTTCTCGCGTCGCGGCTCATTTGTTCTGTGCTTTTTGCAAATCCGGGGTCTGTCTGCGCAGACGTCCAAGTAGGCACATAGCAGGTCTAGCCCTAGACACTGTCCTAGACTACAATTTGCGACCATAAAACCGACGATTCATCTCCCCAAATGACAATTTTCGGTACAGTTATCCCCATTCTAATGCACTTCATGATGTTCATCCTATTTCGCCTTTCAATGTCTACTACTTTTCACTCACAGCGAGTGCTTTCAGTAGCGTAAAATCATGCGTCAGCCAATGAGAAGCGACGTTTCTTAATGACGTCGGGATTGCGACAGTATATCGCGGAATATCCTGTCACAATTTTTTAGCTCGCCTGAACGAAAGTTCAGGAAGAGCTATTGTTGTCACCTTGGCGTCGGCGTCAGCGTCAGCGTCAGCGTCCGCGTCCGCGTCAGCGTCGGCGTCCGGATTGGATGTTTTGGTTAAAGTTTTTTAAAGACCTATGTCTCCTTAACCCATGGATGGATTCTTTTGATACTTGCACTGTAGTTAGATATTGGTCCAACGTTTAACAGGGTACCACCCCCACCCCATTCAGTGACCTTGATGTCAAGGTCATGTACTTAGAAAATTGGGAGTTTTTTTGGACTGGATGTTTTGATTAAAGTTTTTTAAAGCCCAATATCTCCTTAACCCATGGATGGATTCTTTTGATACTTGCACTGTAGTTAGATATTGGTCTAAAGTTTTCCAAGGTACTACCCACAACCCCCTCAGTGACCTTGATTTCAAGGTCATGGACTTAGAAAATTGTCTTTTTATGGATTGGATGTTTTGGTTAAAGCTTTTTAAAGGCCCATATCTCCTGAACCCATGAATGAATTCTTTTGATATTTGCACTGTAGTTAGATATTAGTCCAAAGTTTTACAGAGTACTACCCCAACCCCGCTCAGTGACCTTGATGTCAAGGTCAGGGACTTAGGAAATTTTTGTCTTTATTAAAGTTTTCTAATTGCATACTGATTCATAATGCTTGGCAGAGATATAGTTTACACTTGAACTGAAGTAAGACACTTTTTTGAGTTTTTACAGAACACTATATACTTGCCCCATTGGATGACCTTAAAGTCAAGGTCATCGACTTAGAATTTTGTCTTAAAGATTTTGGTTAAATTTTTATGTTTATGAAGACATAATTTCACAGTGCCATGATGGACTCAGTTGATACTAATACTTGGACTGATGTTAGATAATGGTTGAGGGTTTTGATACATCCTGCCTCCCCCCCCCCCCCCCCCCCCACACACACACACACACACCCTACCCCTCAGTTCTTTGACCTCTACCTCATGGACTTTGAAATTTCATGTGCATTTTTTTTTTTTTTTTTTTATTTTAACACTTGTTTAAGAGATAGCTTTTGTTTATAAATGTGTTGTCATTATGGACATGCTTGCCTGAAGTTTTATGCATAGCAGTCCACACCACCATTGTGACTGTGCGATGGGCAAGCACCAATTCAGGCGAGCTATGCTGTCAGGCGACAGCTCTTGTTTTATCTTCTCCAATCAGACGTCGCGTTACATTCGTAAGTGCATTAGAGTGTGCGTTTTATCATGTTTATGGCGATTCTAGAAAGAAGAAAAGACGTTACACCGTTTAACGTCTGAAAACGTCACAAAATATGTCAGTTATTGCCAGTGACGTCAGCAATTAGACTCACGCGCTCTGAAACAGGAATTGTTGCAGAATAAAACACGGAAAGTTGCCACTGCTTCTATACTGTAGGCGCAATGTGTTTTTCTACAGCAGAACAGTGACCTTATGTCGTTGTCTACTAAAAACGTTAACAGGAAGTTGCCCCGACATAAATCTGGCCCCAAGGTTATAAAACTTTTTTCATGCTCAGCTGAGTTGAGCATGAAATATTAATAAATTATTGATAAGTACAGCTGTTTTCCTGCTCAGTTTGGCTGAGTATGAAATTTTCTCTGTTTATGAATATGAAAATGCCAACATTAGTTGGCATTTTCATATTTATCAGCAGAGAAAATTTCATGCTCAGCTGAGTTGAGCACGAAAAAAGTTTTATAACCTCGGGGACTGTTTTCTTAAGTATCTTCGTAATCACGACCTTTATCATGTCGTTTTCTACCAAACGTGTTCAAATGGGGTCCAAAAAGAAATCTCGTTTCTATGACACAATGAGCAAACTCTGTATTTGCGCTTATCTTAATGCTATAGCATACATTGAAATAGTTAGGTCTAAGAACAATATTCGGCCCATTCGGGTAGAGTTTCTGCGTTCAAGTTACTAGACATATAAGATTCATTCTAATGCACTTACGAATGTAACGCGACGTCTGATTGTATAACGTCAAAAATTTGCGACAGTAAATCCTACATTCTAATGCACTTATGTATGTGACGCGACGTCTGATTGGATGACGTCAAAAATTTGCGACAGTATATTCTACGATATACTGTCGCAAACCCGACGTCATTATAGAACGTCACTTCTCATTGGCTGACGTTTGGTTTTACGCAGCTGAAAGCGCTTTCAATGGGTGCAAAGAAGTACACTTTGAAAGGTAAAAATGTGAAAAAGTGCATTAGAATGGGGATATTTTATGTTCGCAAATTCCGTTTTACGGCTCCGCTAGCGCGTCGCCGTAAAACGAAATTTCCGACCATAAAAACGACGATTTACCTCCCCAAATGACAATTTTGAATACAGTTATCCCCTAAATATACTGTCGGAAACCCGACGTCATTACGTAACGTCGCTTCTCATTGGTTGACGTCTGCTTTTAAAGCGTTTGCTATGGGTGCAAAATGGCGCGTCGCCGTAAACGAAATTTCCGACCATAAAACCGCCGATTTACCTCCCCAAATGACAATTTTGAGTACAGTTATCCCCTAATTTCTGGTCTTGTCACGGAGGACTTGTTGTTTGGATCTGATACCCGTCATCTGAGATCTGGATTTGTGCGAATCCTGGTGCGCTAGCTGGGAATGTCTAGATGCTGCCTGAATTTCTGATGAGGGGTTTCGCAGACATGAACTTTTGCCTTTTTATCTACCACATAACTTTTCATATGTGTTGAAGATCCTATTATAGCCACAACTCGGTCAAATGCTCAATTCATTTGTTCCCCATCTCCATCAGAGATTAGGAAATCTTTTGTTCAGCCAAAACGGTTAAGTTAATACAAAGTTGACGACAAGAAACTCGCATTTAAGCGATATTAAAGTATCCATAGTCCTATTAGTGGTAAAAACATCTAAACTAAAATCATTGTAAAAGGCGGTTCAACCTTCGCGTTTGGTAATAAAATATGGATTGACTTGCATATATTGAGTCATAACTGGCAAAAAGGAGAGAAAACGGGTTTTTGTAAAAAAAGCAATTCACTCCACAAAATATGATTTCCTGTTCTGGTTTCCCGTCTTGCAATGTTATTTGAACATAGACGGGATAGTGATTGGGGCTCCGCGCATGTACATTGTATATTTTTACCATTTTATTCAGCTTATTGAAATCGAAAGTAGGTCATTTTAGTTGCCAACTAAAATGACCGAAATAAGTTTTCAAACCCATTTTATGTGAAACTCAAGGATGTTTTATTTGTTTAAAGCTGGCTAATAACGGTCATATACAATGACGAAACTATAGCGAGAAGCTTGCAGCGATACCTCATGATAAAAATTTTCGTGCTGATAGAGCAATTGGGCCTTTAAACAAGAACTGTAAGAAGACAATAAAGTGCGCCTTATAGGAACTTGACTCGAACAAACGCACGTTTGATATGGACAATACCGGCCAAGTGAAAAGAGAACAACTTCAGTGTTCCAAATAATCAGTTATCTAAAAGAATTATTTAAGCCGTTAAAATATTGCCAGAGATATGACAATATCACTGATTCACAGTGCCAGCCAAAACCATTAATCGAAGTATATGCAAATTCATGAAGTACTGTAAGAAATATAAGGCAAACTCACTGGACCATGAAATATAGGTCAACACCAGATATGTGTCAATGCATTCTGTTGGTCTTTCCCGGATGCAAGGGCGTGCCAAATATTATAACTTTACCCCCGTGAAGTCACTAAGAAACTGACAAAAACACAGTCGGTGAAGCTGTTTTTCTAAGTGAAGTGAACCATGAAATATTGGTCTACAACAGATATGGTTTACTGCATTTAGTTGTCCTTCCCCGTAAAATATAACATTATCTCTTAAAGTGACTGTGAAACTAATTTTAACACAGTTAGTGAAGCTTTTAACCAAGTGCAGTGAACCATGAAATATAGGTCAACATCAGACATGGTTCGTTGCATTTAGTTTTCTTTCCCAAGATGTCAATTTATCCCATTTGGTTACTTAGAAACTGAGCTAAACACAGAAGTTAAATCTATTTTTTCTATGTTCAGTGAACTATAAAAAGTAGGTCATGTCCCCATATGCATCACTTGTGCAAGTGTTTTTGTGTAGCAAGTTTGAAGACACTTTCCCTGCTGGTTGCCACCTCACTCCCTGCCCACCTCTATATCCAATCATGTGCATATCCAAATTTTAGTGCTAACAAGAAGCTGGTGAACATTTGTTTTGTAAAGGTGAGCCTTTTGAGCTTCGTTCATACCAGCAAAGTTTACCTGACAAAGTGGATTTGGTAAATTACAATATGCTCACATTTTCTTTGCCAAATGTATGTGGTTAAGTTTAGTTGACAAACAAAATTTGTCCATATAATTGTGACAGTGCCTGGCATTTTGAGCCTTATGGAGCGAAAATAGGAAATTTTGTTTTTAACATTTTCATATTTATTAATGCTTCCAGAATACATTACGAGAAGCACAAAGAAATAGCACTAAGATTTACTGCAAAAGCAAACGAAATTCACACCAACCCGATTTTTTGGTTTCGTTTTGCTGATTGAATACAATTTACATACTAGCTGGATAAACCTTTATAACTTTGGTTCGTGGCATCGCTTTTGCGAACTTTTTTAAAAGAGTGTAGATGAAGAAAAGAAAAAGACGCCGATAGAAATGTTGAATCTCTCTATTCATGTGACGCTTTGAAATTTATCAGTCAGTGCGCGGAAATACAATTAACTTTACGTGCAAATTTTATGACGTCACTTTCATTTCATGACAAAAAGTATGTAACAAAAAGTAGCAATGATGATAAACACAGAAAACTTTGATCACAATGAAATCATTTGATTTGGAACAAAAAAAATGTAGCGTGTTTGGCCCTTTGCACGAGTATAGTTTATTTATCCAGTCATTTTAATATGATGCAAAAGCTTTCTTCGTGTGACGAATGCAGCAAATATTTCTTTGCCAAAATTTATTGGCAAAGATTCTTTGTTATATTTCTATTGCAAATAATTTGCTCTGTTTGAATCCAAGATGTTTGGTAAACTGTCTTTTCTATAGTTTCTGTGACAAAGAAACTTTGCTTAAGCTTCATTCACACGAGCAAAATTTCTTCGAAAAACTGGCTTTTTTAGAGAAAAATAAGAGCGTGTCAATGGAAATAGCCGAGCCGCGTAGCGCAGTCGGTAGGGCGTCTGACTTATAAACCAGAGGTCCTGTGTTCGATTGCCGGTCCTGCCACTTACTTTCATTTCTCCTTCCGCTGATTCAAGAAGGACAGTTGTCAGTTACTGGTGAAAGTAAGTGCACTTAGTACTGGTTAACCGCCTATAGGAGGTCTAAGCCTGCCCAGGAATAGTGTGGTTAGGTTAATTGACCGCCCCGACATGACCATAGCTGTTTACTGTGGACGTTAAACAATAACACAACAACATGCAGTCAATGGAAATATATGTCACAGTTATATGGTAAATATCATTTGACAAACATTATTTGCCCGTGTGAACAGAAGCTTTGCCATGGAGTATGTAACAAAGAAAAGTAACCAGAGGACCATTGGTCCTGTAGCTCACCTGAGTCCATTCATCCTCAGCACTCAAGGGTAGGCAACTCTTAAGTAAACTGTACAATGTGGCCTAATTTCAACTTTGACTGAGTTGTTAGTCTATGGAAACTTTAAAATGCCATAGAAATGAAACCACATGGACAACAATAATAGAAAACAATGTTTATGTAGTGGCTAATGTCATGAACATGTATGCAAAGAATCAGCTTCATCCCCCCATATAGTTTTTGAGGAAAAGATTTTTGAATATTTTTTCAAAATTTTTTCCTTTATGTTGCCATCATGGCAACTAGTCAAATTCGGTGATTTGGACAAAATTAATATGAATCATAGAGGACTACTCAAGAAACATTTTTGTAGGAAAAAAATCCAAATAACTGCAGTGAGATAGCAAAAAAATGCGGATTGCCATTTTTCCCATTATAGGTCAATGAAAACTATAAGTTGCCATAGCAACCTAACTGCCGAAGCAATTGCCATGAAAAACAGCAATTCTATAGAGGCTAGTACTAAGATCGTTTCTGTAAAGTTTGAGCTTTACCAGCCATATAATTCTGCAAAAATGATATTTTAATATTTTTCTATTTTTAACCATTCGGTTGCAATGGCAATCAGCCAAATAGCTCAATTTGCATAAATTTGATATGGCTGGTTGGGGACTACGCAAGGAACATTTCTATAAAAAATTGTCAAAATATCTGCAGTGACATAGCAATAAATGCAAATTTTCTATTTTCCCATTATAAGTCAATGGCAACTTCAAGTTGCCATAGCAACCAAACTGCTGGAGCAATTGCCAAGAAAAACAGTATTTTTATAGACAGTAGTACCAAGATCCTTTCTGTGAAGATTGAGCTTTATTGGTTGCATAGTTTCTGAGGAGATGATATTTGAATATTTTTTTCTATTTGTAACTATTCGGTTGCAATGGCAACCAGACAAATTGTGCAATTTGCATAAATTTAATAAGGCTGGTTGAGGACTACTAAAGGAACATTTCTATGAAAGTTTTGTCAAAATATCTGCACCAACATAGCAATAAATGCAAATTTTCCATTTTGCCATTATAAGTCAATGACAACTTTAAGTTCCCATAGCAACCAAACTGCTAGAGCGATTGCCAAAAAAACAATACTTTTATAGAAGCTAGTACTAAGATCCTTTCTGTGAAGTTTGGGCTTTATTGGTTGCATGGTTTCTGAGGAGATGATTTTTGAATATTTTTTCTATTTTTAATCATTCGGTTGCCATGGCAACCAGCCAAATTGTGCATTTTACATAAATTTCATGTGGTTAATAGAGGGCTACTCAAGGAACATTTCTGTAAAAGTTTTGTCAAAAAATCTGCAGTGACATGGCAATAAATGCAAATTTTAAATTTTTCCCATACAAGTCAATGGAAACTTTAAGTTGCCATAGCAACCAAAGTTATGAAGCGATTTGGATAAAAAAAACAGTATTATTGGTTCTCCCTGCCTATAGATGCTATATAAGAAATTTGATTACAATGGGCCATGTAGTTTCAGAGGAGTCGTTTGAAAATGTTGACGGACGGATGGACGGACGACGGATGCCTGCCTATACTATAAGCTCACCAGTGAGCCTTCGGCTCAGGTGAGCTAAAAAGATGGGCAATGATCAGGAATTGATTCAATCAAATCCCACATTCCGCTCTAAAGTAGCTATGGAGGTGAACATCAGTTTGGTTTGTAACAAAGTATATTTAACAAAAACAGTGTGACATAGTTTGCTCCGTGTGAACGGCGGAGATGCTTGGCACACTTTCTTTGTCATAGTTTCTTTGACAAAGAAACTTTGCTCGTGTGAACTAAGCTTTAGAGTAGATTTCTGTAATTTCTATTCCTGGGTCGGATTTTATATAGATTTTTTGTATTGTATTCATTGTCCAGACGCAGGGTCAAAAAGCCTGAGGAATTCTGATTGTATCAAAGCTTCCGCCACTTAGATGATTTGTGTAAATTATGTAGTCACAGTTTCACCGAGATATTCCAAACTGTAATGCATTATCTAATGATGTTTAATAATTGTATAAATTTTCCATGTAATACAAAATCTACTGATTTTGTATGGCTATCAATTGTTAGAGTTTTGTAGAAATAATAATATTTTCATTATCAATGGCAGAATAGGAAGGGATGCTATTTCGCCCGAACTCACTTGTAAAAACAGCAGTACTGTCGATTACGTATTGTCAACAGCATATAACTTTGAAATGATAAAATCATTTAATGTTTTAGAGTTTAATATGTTATATTCGGATGCCCACTGTCCGTTGTCTATTGAAATGCTGATTCGAGATGTTAATAACCAGCAAACAAAAGGTACAGCAAGTAATGCAACTTCGCCAGAAATCAAATTGTGGGATGAAAACAAATGTGAATACTTTATTGAAAATTTAAATTTAGAGGAACTTGAGCATATCAATTCTTTAAAAAACTTAATGACTTCAGACGAAAATGTTCGAATACAAGATGTTAATACGGTAATTAGCATGATAGAAAATTTATTTCTAACAGCATCAAAGGAAACACTTGGATTTAAACGTAGAAATGGCGAAAAGAGCATATCTTGCAACAGTGGCCATAAAAAATGGTTCAACACAGAATGTCGAATGGCAAGAAATACATACCACATTACACGAAAACAATACAATAAATACAAAACTTTACATCTGAAGAAACGCTTGAAGGCTGTAAGTAAACAATATAAAAACACTTTAGTTAAAAATGTAGCAAAATATAAAAATGATAAAATAATTAAACTTAGAAATTTAAAACAAAAGAAACCTAAAGATTTTTGGAAATTCATTAATTCCATAAACAAGAAGGAGGATACAACAGCCCCACTAAAAGATCTTTACGAGTATTTTAAAACTTTAAATGCAGATCCTGAACATGAAAATTCGGACTATGATTCTGGAAGTGACGACTCACAATTTCCTGAAAGCATCAATGATTTAAACACAGATATAAATTTGCCCATTACAGAAAACGAAATAATAAAGGCAGTAAAAAATCTAAAAAATAATAAGAGTCACGGAATTGACAGCATCTTAAATGAACATTTGAAGCCGCTAAATTTAATGTTGCCTACTTATACAAAACTTTTTAATGTTATTTTTGATACAGGTCTGGTACCCGAAAGCTGGTCAGTAGGAAACATTCTGCCAATTTACAAAAATAAAGGGAGCTCAAAACTGCCAGAAAATTATCGACCCATTACCCTTCTGAGCTGCTTTGGGAAGCTATTCACTTCAATTTTAAATGACAGAATAAATAAGTTTTTAGAAGACAACAACATCATAAGTTCGTGTCAAGCGGGGTTCCGAAAAGGGTTTGCGACAACAGACAATTTGTTCATTTTGCAAAGTTTGATCGAAATCGCAAGAGCAAATAAAAACAAGCTATTCTGCGCCTTTATAGATTTTAAGCAGGCCTTTGATAAAGTGTGGCGAGTTGGTCTATGGAATAAGCTCTTGGAAACGCATATAAATGGTAAATGTCTTAAATTTATCCGGAACATGTATGAAAACATAAAGTCAAGGATATCAACATCAGAAGGAAACTCCGCCTTTTTCCCCTGCCAGAGAGGTGTCAGGCAGGGGGAAAATTTGTCCCCGATAATGTTCTCAATTTACTTAAACGACCTAGAAAGTTATTGGCTTGCCGTTTCGGCGGCAAGCCAGTATTCAAGTGGTTTAGTAATACCGAGTTATTTTCGGAAGAAACGATACGTCACACTTAGTCGGAAAATACCTTGAGAGTGTGTACTGCAGTGTTTATATTTAGCAATAGTGCAAAGCATTAGCTTTTCCAAAAATCATGCAGCGGCGTCGCGAAAAATAGGCCTTAGGGCATCGCATAATCTGACTGGTCAGAGCAGCCGGCACACTGTCCAGCGTCGGTGCCTTCATGGGATCTGATCAGTCTTTTTTCGGCATAAATATTCTTCATGATGATCCATGATGCAGACATCTTTCATGCTGAGGATAGGCTGATAAGACTGCGCTTATGCCGCGTTTATGCCGGAGTGGGCTGATATGTGTATCTGTAAAAACTGAAAGAGCAGAGTTCAAATTTATTGTTTAGATTTAGAAACAAGCGCTTTTGACGATTTTCTTCTCTTATCACATTGACTGAAAAAATGTATTCCATCTATCTAGAGTTTATAGTCTAAAGTCTCATTTTGGTGTACAACAGCACAGTACATACATGTTTATATACAGACATATAAAAATACACCAAACCATTTTGTACAGAATTATAAGAGACTATGTAAATCATGCATTACATATAGATTTATCTTATCACCGCGGATAAAGGCTCCACAGAGGTAAAAAAAAATAGTAATAATAAAAAAATACAGCGAACATTGAATATTTTTTCCACTTACGTGGCACTGCATCCATGGTGCCAGAGTACAGCCACTTCCTAAAAACTACACACTGGAATCAATGGTTTCCCCCTCCTCAGCCACACGGCGCATGAATTTACCAAAAGCGGCACAGTCAGGTACAGAGAAACATATAGCGGAAACCAATGTCCAAACAGAATGCCCCCCTGCACCGACTTTGTGCACCGTAATACATGCTCCGTGAGGATGAAAATGGGAAACACTTTGGAAAAAAAGTCTACTATGTGGGAAAAAATCAGACAGTTAAACGAATAAATATGCTGGAAGTAAACAGAATTTCCGCCGTGTGCATCCAAGATACGCATTACAATAAATGTGTGGCTTAATTGCTTGTATGTAGAACTGACCGTGTTATGTATGTAAAAGTCGGTAATGTCGGAGAGTACTTAACGCTTACGCATTGCAACAGGCCTTTCCATGGCGCAAAGCGATATATTATATACACATTTTTAGCATCTGATAAATTTCCATTTGGCCATCAACATGTTCATGAATAGCCTGAACAATGATACAGAAAAAGGGAACAATTCAGAGTTGTTAACATTTGAAACTCGGAATTGTTAAAATTTGAAACTGTAAGGGATTCATTGACAGCTTTATGACAAGGGAGGGGTTGGTTGGTTGGTGCGATGATGCTGGGTATAACTTCCAGTGCCGGGGCGTCCTACTTATTTGGATTATAGTAGAACAAGGTCCTACTGTGCTTGCGGTAGGTGCGGGTTGGGGTGTGTGGACATTTTTCTTACTTTTATAACACTCTCTAATGTTGCCTTTTTAGTTCAGCTATACAAATGTACAGAAAAATATTTACACTCAACGACGATTTCCTTAGATGAACCTGTACTGGGCTGACGATGTTCATACATCCACGAACAACACACATTCATGCAATCTTACGCGTAAGCAACGTCACGGATAGTTCAAATAGATGATTGGCCGACATAACGATTGATATACGTCATGTCATAGTGACGGCTGCTGTACTTCATTACCAAACACGTAACTATTATACGTCCTTTGCTTGGCGTTTAATTAGTCAGAACTTCACGAATGAGTAAACAAAATTGATGTAAAAACATAGCATAAATATAAAAGATAAATTTCATTTGTCGGGAGTTCATGGAAATACGAACACAATAGGTTCCGTGCTTTGTTGTTCTCAAATGGTGTAAAGCACGTTATTGTCAAAACAATAACAGCATGCATTTTCTTCTCAGAGTGTCAGAGTTTTGTTCCAGTCACTGCCACTGATGCCACTTAAACCAAAAATAAACTTCAGTAAATATTAATTTATTTCTTCTTTTGATGCCAAGTTCAGATGTGCCAAGATTCCATAGACATGGGTTTGAAACAGTCTTTCCTAAAATTTTGATTCAGACTAAATGTGACTCAACAGCCGTAAAGAAAAGACTTGAAATAGGTCCATATAGTTATTTAATTTGAGGCAGGCCTAAAACAGCCGGCCAAAACGTTGGAAAACTGGTTTTTTTTGTTGTTGTGTGTGTGTGTGTGTGTATTTCCTCAATTTGTTTTTCAAATAAATTCTACACTTGTTTTTACCTTACACCCGTGGATAATGCCACCATTCAAGAAGTTAGAAATTAAATACTTTGCTAAATAAAAATAATCAACAGAAAGTGCACTAACAATCGGGTTCACTTCAATAACAACTCATGAAAATTTCACTGTTTTAGCTGTGCAAGCCTTCCTTTTAAAAGGAAATTTTATTTACATTTACATATGGCCCCAGGTATAACTTGTCAGACCAGCGATGACGCAGATTACGTTATATTTTTAAAACTGTTTATTCTTTTATTTGCTGACGATACAGTGTTGTTTAGTAATAATAAAGAAGACCTGCAAGCTACCCTAAATATATTCGAAACATTCTGTGATAAGTGGAAGCTTACGGTTAACATTACCAAGACCAAAGTTATAGTTTTTTCTGGAGGGAAAATTTCAGCCAATCTAAAGTTTTATTATAAGGGTGAAGAACTAGAAATAGTGAACGAATATAAATACCTAGGGGTTTTCCTGTCGCGAACTGGTTCTTTCTTAAAGGCAAAAAGACATATTGCCGACCAGGCAAATAATGCTCTGTTTTCACTGTTACGTAAGATACGAACACTAGACTTGCCAATCGATATGCAGGTCGATCTTTTCAACAAACTTATTAAACCTATATTACTTTATGGTTGTGAAATTTGGGGATTTGGAAATTTAGACATAATTGAGAGGGTGCAGTTAAAATTTTTTAAGCATATTTTGAACCTTAAACGGTCAACGCCGTCATTTATGATTTATGGTGAATTAGGAGTATATCCAATTTTTATAGACATTCAAAGTAGAATGGTCTCATTTTGGACAAAAGTGGCAGACGATAAAGGAAAAAATGAAACAGCAGTTGCATTATACAATCTAATATTTAGCCTAAACGAACAAAACAAATTGAAATCAAAATGGCTGAGCCATTTAAAAAATCTTATTTGCTCAAATGGATATGGTAATATATGGAATTCACTTGATGGGATAAATAAAATGTGGTTTAACAAAGCTTTTAAACAAAAACTTAAAGATCAGTATCTTCAACAATGGGCTGCATTAGTAGAAAAATCTTCTAGTGGAATAAATTATCGGATATTTAAAAACAATTTTGAAATGAACAATTATTTTTCATTCTTGACAAACAGGAAATGTAAGATCCTTACAGCGTTTCGAACAAGAAATCACAGATTTCCCGTTGAAATTGGAAGATGGACAGGTGTTCCATTAAACGAAAGAGTATGCTGGCTTTGTGACGAAGATATCGGGGACGAATACCACTATATTATGAAATGCAGAATGTTCAATGATCAGCGCCGAAAATTTATTAAGCCGTACTATACAAGATACCCAAATGTAATCAAATTTAATGCCTTAATGTCTCATACAAATAAAGAAATTATAAATAAGTTATGTTCCTTTATTGAAATAATAATGAAAGCGCTAGGTCAAAATCAGAGATAGAAAAATATAATAGTGACTCCCTAGACTACACTAGTATAATAAGAGCATCACATATAATAGCTATAAAATAAAGATAAATTTTTTCATCGAATGTTGTCGAAATGTGAAATTACTTGGCTCACTGGCCTAATCAACTGTAACCGAAAAAAAAATCTGCACTTTTACGATGTGTTTAGATCCTAATGATACCAGTCATGATGCGTTTCATGCCGATCCGCTAGAAGAAAGATCGTTTGTGCGACCCATGCCAGTTTACTAATCGGGCTGGCATGAATCGTATGAATGGCTACGGTTGGTGCGGTCATGGCAAAATGACTGGGGGTCAGGCAGTTTTATTATGTACAAATATGACGTATGTCGAACTATAAATATGGCGCAATACTGTTGTTTTGCATAACGATAAATGGAAGCTGACTGCTGGCGGGTGGCATGATAATTATGACTCACTCACCCACTCGCATGTTTGTCTTAAAAGACAATGTTATATTTCGATTTCCGGATTTTTAAGTATCCAGATGAGACTACTGATGTTGTATCCCACTGGGCACACGATGTTGAGTCGACGTTGATTCAACCTTGATTCAACGTCATGACGTTGAATCACGGTTGATTCAATGTTGATTCAGCGTTGTGTGCCTGCTGGGATGTGTCTGTTTAATTCTAACATAATGACATACGGACGACCGTCTGCTGATCGGTGTGGACATGATATAATTACCTACATGTCGGTCCTTCGTATCTCGTCCCGAAATGTATCTTAGAAACGAACCAAGTTCAATTTTTTAGAGTTACTCATATGATACAACTGATAATGCAACTCATGTTTCAAGTCAATTCAGTATTATAGACATTGCTATAAAGATTCACGGGCTGCTGACTCACTGATAGTATGCAGCGTTACGACCCGATGCACGTACCTCTTGCAAATTTTCTATTAGTAATTTTACAAGAAAATACTAATTTTACAAGAAAATAGAAATAATAAAATAAGAATTACGGAATGTAAATAAATATATGTAATATGAAATCCCAGCAGAGACACAACTTTGGATTGGCGTTGATTCAGCGTTGATTAAACTTCAATAAGTAGAATCGACGTTGATTCAATGTTGATCCAGCGTTGTGTGCCCAGTGGGAATAGCCATGATTATTATCATTCTCTGTACTGTTGTTATATTGCTCAAAGCTCTTAAACGTGGTGCATTCCATGCCAACAGCATGGATGTGGAAAGCCCCAGTTTGGAGTGTTTCTTAGGATAGTGTTGATGATCTCTCCATGTGAACTCGTGGCGATTCCTCATTAGAGCCGGCTCGGCATGCCGATTATAATGGGGAAGAGCGGCGTGTCATTTTGTGGGAGAGTTAACTGTTTTGTCATAGAGCACTCGTTGCATGATGACCCTCTCTAAACTGGAGCTCGATATTGTCGTTTGTACATTGTAGAAGTAGCTGGCTCGAAATGACTTAAAGATTATCTAGACAAACTACCATTACCTAAGAAAAGCTGTAATTCACTTACCCAAATATTTTAAGCAGTAATTTCCAAGGAATGATTATGATTTATTGTTATTTCGATTCTCAAAGATAAGAAAAATAGCTGTTGACGTGGATTAACGCGCTTCACCCACAGGCGTTCGGTACATTGCAAGTTAGGGGGGGTCAGGACATAAAGATATTATAAAGACAAGGTTACCAACTCAGCATGGGCCTTTCTAGGGGTTACTGGGTTTAACAAGCTAATTTGGATCACTCAATCATTTTTATGAATCCCTTTTTTGCCTCATGTCTCTTGGACATACTGCTCTTATGTACGAAACATGCCTTTTCTTTTGGCTTCAAACTGTTCTCGAGTAATTCACCAGACGACCCCACTTTCACGTTTGCCAGCACGATGTTGGCCAAGAAAAGAATGCTTTGTTTCACTACTGCACGCGCTCATCCAGGCGCTCTGCCATTAATCTGATATGTGTATGACGAAAAACAACTGAAACCATTTTCATTTACCAGCTAGTACAACTACTAGTTTCTTCCTGGGTGTCGCTACAAGATTTGTTTATTTTTCGTTTTCTGTCAGATGCAAATGTCCGCCATGACACCGTTCATCGAAAACAACCGAACATATCCGAATAAAAATCGCTTGTGTATCCCTTTTTTGATTGGATAATGGAAAACAGTACTGGTTCTCGGTATTCTGGCATTTCTGCGATAGCGGAAAACCAGCGAAATCTCGCGCCATCTGTGAAGAGCAAAAATAAAGCTCGATGACAAACGAAGACTTTCGGTTGATTTTGCTGTTTCTGATCACAACTTTTTACTGTTGGGCGAGGCTGGGAATCGGGAAAAATGTCTATTTCAGTTTGTTTTTGTTCTCAATTTCACCGCGGAAAAAAATCTTGTTTACATTGGTTACGGAAATTTTACTGGACAGCATTCTTGGCCAATAACAATGCCGCTCTCAATGTGTCACGTGAGAGCTCATTCGGATATCCATTAAACGGTGTCATGGCGGACACTTGCATCTGACAGAAAACGAAAAATAAACAAATCTTGTAGCGACACCCAGGAAGAAACTAGTAGTTGTACTAGCTGGTAAATGAAAATGGTTTCAGTTGTTTTTCGTCATACACATATCAGATTAATGGCAGAGCGCCTGGATGAGCGCGTGCAGTAGTGAAACAAAGCATTCTTTTCTTGGCCAACATCGTGCTGGCAAACGTGAAAGTGGGGTCGTCTGGTGAATTACTCGAGAACAGTTTGAAGCCAAAAGAAAAGGCATGTTTCGTACATAAGAGCAGTATGTCCAAGAGACATGAGGCAAAAAAGGGATTCATAAAAATGATTGAGTGATCCAAATTAGCTTGTTAAACCCAGTAACCCCTAGAAAGGCCCATGCTGAGTTGGTAACCTTGTCTTTATAATATCTTTATGTCCTGACCCCCCCCCCCCTAACTTGCAATGTACCGAACGCCTGTGGCTTCACCAAGCGCGAAGCTCGCTTTTTGCATGATCTGAAGTTCGGCATTACAGATTTTATGAATGAATGAAGGTTTGTAAACATCGTAGTACAACCGTGTAGTACTTTACAACTCCTGTTGCCCTCTTTGCCTCGATTATCTTTGAGTCATTGCGCCGCCATAGACATATTATTACTAATAATTGAAACTCATGTAGTTATATATGTATAACCTGAGTATCTTATTAAACCTATATTACTTTATGGTTGTGAAATTTGGGGATTTGGAAATTTAGACATAATTGAGAGGGTGCAGTTAAAATTTTTTAAGCATATTTTGAACCTTAAACGGTCAACGCCGTCATTTATGATTTATGGTGAATTAGGAGTATATCCAATTTTTATAGACATTCAAAGTAGAATGGTCTCATTTTGGACAAAAGTGGCAGACGATAAAGGAAAAAATGAAACAGCAGTTGCATTATACAATCTAATATTTAGCCTAAACGAACAAAACAAATTGAAATCAAAATGGCTGAGCCATTTAAAAAATCTTATTTGCTCAAATGGATATGGTAATATATGGAATTCACTTGATGGGATAAATAAAATGTGGTTTAACAAAGCTTTTAAACAAAAACTTAAAGATCAGTATCTTCAACAATGGGCTGCATTAGTAGAAAAATCTTCTAGTGGAATAAATTATCGGATATTTAAAAACAATTTTGAAATGAACAATTATTTTTCATTCTTGACAAACAGGAAATGTAAGATCCTTACAGCGTTTCGAACAAGAAATCACAGATTTCCCGTTGAAATTGGAAGATGGACAGGTGTTCCATTAAACGAAAGAGTATGCTGGCTTTGTGACGAAGATATCGGGGACGAATACCACTATATTATGAAATGCAGAATGTTCAATGATCAGCGCCGAAAAAGTTATTAAGCCGTACTATACAAGATACCCAAATGTAATCAAATTTAATGCCTTAATGTCTCATACAAATAAAGAAATTATAAATAAGTTATGTTCCTTTATTGAAATAATAATGAAAGCGCTAGGTCAAAATCAGAGATAGAAAAATATAATAGTGACTCCCTAGACTACACTAGTATAATAAGAGCATCACATATAATAGCTATAAAATAAAGATAAATTTTTTCATCGAATGTTGTCGAAATGTGAAATTACTTGGCTCACTGGCCTAATCAACTGTAACCGAAAAAAAAATCTGCACTTTTACGATGTGTTTAGATCCTAATGATACCAGTCATGATGCGTTTCATGCCGATCCGCTAGAAGAAAGATCGTTTGTGCGACCCATGCCAGTTTACTAATCGGGCTGGCATGAATCGTATGAATGGCTACGGTTGGTGCGGTCATGGCAAAATGACTGGGGGTCAGGCAGTTTTATTATGTACAAATATGACGTATGTCGAACTATAAATATGGCGCAATACTGTTGTTTTGCATAACGATAAATGGAAGCTGACTGCTGGCGGGTGGCATGATAATTATGACTCACTCACCCACTCGCATGTTTGTCTTAAAAGACAATGTTATATTTCGATTTCCGGATTTTTAAGTATCCAGATGAGACTACTGATGTTGTATCCCACTGGGCACACGATGTTGAGTCGACGTTGATTCAACCTTGATTCAACGTCATGACGTTGAATCACGGTTGATTCAATGTTGATTCAGCGTTGTGTGCCTGCTGGGATGTGTCTGTTTAATTCTAACATAATGACATACGGACGACCGTCTGCTGATCGGTGTGGACATGATATAATTACCTACATGTCGGTCCTTCGTATCTCGTCCCGAAATGTATCTTAGAAACGAACCAAGTTCAATTTTTTAGAGTTACTCATATGATACAACTGATAATGCAACTCATGTTTCAAGTCAATTCAGTATTATAGACATTGCTATAAAGATTCACGGGCTGCTGACTCACTGATAGTATGCAGCGTTACGACCCGATGCACGTACCTCTTGCAAATTTTCTATTAGTAATTTTACAAGAAAATACTAATTTTACAAGAAAATAGAAATAATAAAATAAGAATTACGGAATGTAAATAAATATATGTAATATGAAATCCCAGCAGAGACACAACTTTGGATTGGCGTTGATTCAGCGTTGATTAAACTTCAATAAGTAGAATCGACGTTGATTCAATGTTGATCCAGCGTTGTGTGCCCAGTGGGAATAGCCATGATTATTATCATTCTCTGTACTGTTGTTATATTGCTCAAAGCTCTTAAACGTGGTGCATTCCATGCCAACAGCATGGATGTGGAAAGCCCCAGTTTGGAGTGTTTCTTAGGATAGTGTTGATGATCTCTCCATGTGAACTCGTGGCGATTCCTCATTAGAGCCGGCTCGGCATGCCGATTATAATGGGGAAGAGCGGCGTGTCATTTTGTGGGAGAGTTAACTGTTTTGTCATAGAGCACTCGTTGCATGATGACCCTCTCTAAACTGGAGCTCGATATTGTCGTTTGTACATTGTAGAAGTAGCTGGCTCGAAATGACTTAAAGATTATCTAGACAAACTACCATTACCTAAGAAAAGCTGTAATTCACTTACCCAAATATTTTAAGCAGTAATTTCCAAGGAATGATTATGATTTATTGTTATTTCGATTCTCAAAGATAAGAAAAATAGCTGTTGACGTGGATTAACGCGCTTCACCCACAGGCGTTCGGTACATTGCAAGTTAGGGGGGGTCAGGACATAAAGATATTATAAAGACAAGGTTACCAACTCAGCATGGGCCTTTCTAGGGGTTACTGGGTTTAACAAGCTAATTTGGATCACTCAATCATTTTTATGAATCCCTTTTTTGCCTCATGTCTCTTGGACATACTGCTCTTATGTACGAAACATGCCTTTTCTTTTGGCTTCAAACTGTTCTCGAGTAATTCACCAGACGACCCCACTTTCACGTTTGCCAGCACGATGTTGGCCAAGGAAAGAATGCTTTGTTTCACTACTGCACGCGCTCATCCAGGCGCTCTGCCATTAATCTGATATGTGTATGACGAAAAACAACTGAAACCATTTTCATTTACCAGCTAGTACAACTACTAGTTTCTTCCTGGGTGTCGCTACAAGATTTGTTTATTTTTCGTTTTCTGTCAGATGCAAATGTCCGCCATGACACCGTTCATCGAAAACAACCGAACATATCCGAATAAAAATCGCTTGTGTATCCCTTTTTTGATTGGATAATGGAAAACAGTACTGGTTCTCGGTTTTCTGGCATTTCTGCGATAGCGGAAAACCAGCGAAATCTCGCGCCATCTGTGAAGAGCAAAAATAAAGCTCGATGACAAACGAAGACTTTCGGTTGATTTTGCTGTTTCTGATCACAACTTTTTACTGTTGGGCGAGGCTGGGAATCGGGAAAAATGTCTATTTCAGTTTGTTTTTGTTCTCAATTTCACCGCGGAAAAAAATCTTGTTTACATTGGTTACGGAAATTTTACTGGACAGCATTCTTGGCCAATAACAATGCCGCGCTCAATGTGTCACGTGAGAGCTCATTCGGATATCCATTAAACGGTGTCATGGCGGACACTTGCATCTGACAGAAAACGAAAAATAAACAAATCTTGTAGCGACACCCAGGAAGAAACTAGTAGTTGTACTAGCTGGTAAATGAAAATGGTTTCAGTTGTTTTTCGTCATACACATATCAGATTAATGGCAGAGCGCCTGGATGAGCGCGTGCAGTAGTGAAACAAAGCATTCTTTTCTTGGCCAACATCGTGCTGGCAAACGTGAAAGTGGGGTCGTCTGGTGAATTACTCGAGAACAGTTTGAAGCCAAAAGAAAAGGCATGTTTCGTACATAAGAGCAGTATGTCCAAGAGACATGAGGCAAAAAAGGGATTCATAAAAATGATTGAGTGATCCAAATTAGCTTGTTAAACCCAGTAACCCCTAGAAAGGCCCATGCTGAGTTGGTAACCTTGTCTTTATAATATCTTTATGTCCTGACCCCCCCCCCCTAACTTGCAATGTACCGAACGCCTGTGGCTTCACCAAGCGCGAAGCTCGCTTTTTGCATGATCTGAAGTTCGGCATTACAGATTTTATGAATGAATGAAGGTTTGTAAACATCGTAGTACAACCGTGTAGTACTTTACAACTCCTGTTGCCCTCTTTGCCTCGATTATCTTTGAGTCATTGCGCCGCCATAGACATATTATTACTAATAATTGAAACTCATGTAGTTATATATGTATAACCTGAGTATCTTATTAAACCTATATTACTTTATGGTTGTGAAATTTGGGGATTTGGAAATTTAGACATAATTGAGAGGGTGCAGTTAAAATTTTTTAAGCATATTTTGAACCTTAAACGGTCAACGCCGTCATTTATGATTTATGGTGAATTAGGAGTATATCCAATTTTTATAGACATTCAAAGTAGAATGGTCTCATTTTGGACAAAAGTGGCAGACGATAAAGGAAAAAATGAAACAGCAGTTGCATTATACAATCTAATATTTAGCCTAAACGAACAAAACAAATTGAAATCAAAATGGCTGAGCCATTTAAAAAATCTTATTTGCTCAAATGGATATGGTAATATATGGAATTCACTTGATGGGATAAATAAAATGTGGTTTAACAAAGCTTTTAAACAAAAACTTAAAGATCAGTATCTTCAACAATGGGCTGCATTAGTAGAAAAATCTTCTAGTGGAATAAATTATCGGATATTTAAAAACAATTTTGAAATGAACAATTATTTTTCATTCTTGACAAACAGGAAATGTAAGATCCTTACAGCGTTTCGAACAAGAAATCACAGATTTCCCGTTGAAATTGGAAGATGGACAGGTGTTCCATTAAACGAAAGAGTATGCTGGCTTTGTGACGAAGATATCGGGGACGAATACCACTATATTATGAAATGCAGAATGTTCAATGATCAGCGCCGAAAAAGTTATTAAGCCGTACTATACAAGATACCCAAATGTAATCAAATTTAATGCCTTAATGTCTCATACAAATAAAGAAATTATAAATAAGTTATGTTCCTTTATTGAAATAATAATGAAAGCGCTAGGTCAAAATCAGAGATAGAAAAATATAATAGTGACTCCCTAGACTACACTAGTATAATAAGAGCATCACATATAATAGCTATAAAATAAAGATAAATTTTTTCATCGAATGTTGTCGAAATGTGAAATTACTTGGCTCACTGGCCTAATCAACTGTAACCGAAAAAAAAATCTGCACTTTTACGATGTGTTTAGATCCTAATGATACCAGTCATGATGCGTTTCATGCCGATCCGCTAGAAGAAAGATCGTTTGTGCGACCCATGCCAGTTTACTAATCGGGCTGGCATGAATCGTATGAATGGCTACGGTTGGTGCGGTCATGGCAAAATGACTGGGGGTCAGGCAGTTTTATTATGTACAAATATGACGTATGTCGAACTATAAATATGGCGCAATACTGTTGTTTTGCATAACGATAAATGGAAGCTGACTGCTGGCGGGTGGCATGATAATTATGACTCACTCACCCACTCGCATGTTTGTCTTAAAAGACAATGTTATATTTCGATTTCCGGATTTTTAAGTATCCAGATGAGACTACTGATGTTGTATCCCACTGGGCACACGATGTTGAGTCGACGTTGATTCAACCTTGATTCAACGTCATGACGTTGAATCACGGTTGATTCAATGTTGATTCAGCGTTGTGTGCCTGCTGGGATGTGTCTGTTTAATTCTAACATAATGACATACGGACGACCGTCTGCTGATCGGTGTGGACATGATATAATTACCTACATGTCGGTCCTTCGTATCTCGTCCCGAAATGTATCTTAGAAACGAACCAAGTTCAATTTTTTAGAGTTACTCATATGATACAACTGATAATGCAACTCATGTTTCAAGTCAATTCAGTATTATAGACATTGCTATAAAGATTCACGGGCTGCTGACTCACTGATAGTATGCAGCGTTACGACCCGATGCACGTACCTCTTGCAAATTTTCTATTAGTAATTTTACAAGAAAATACTAATTTTACAAGAAAATAGAAATAATAAAATAAGAATTACGGAATGTAAATAAATATATGTAATATGAAATCCCAGCAGAGACACAACTTTGGATTGGCGTTGATTCAGCGTTGATTAAACTTCAATAAGTAGAATCGACGTTGATTCAATGTTGATCCAGCGTTGTGTGCCCAGTGGGAATAGCCATGATTATTATCATTCTCTGTACTGTTGTTATATTGCTCAAAGCTCTTAAACGTGGTGCATTCCATGCCAACAGCATGGATGTGGAAAGCCCCAGTTTGGAGTGTTTCTTAGGATAGTGTTGATGATCTCTCCATGTGAACTCGTGGCGATTCCTCATTAGAGCCGGCTCGGCATGCCGATTATAATGGGGAAGAGCGGCGTGTCATTTTGTGGGAGAGTTAACTGTTTTGTCATAGAGCACTCGTTGCATGATGACCCTCTCTAAACTGGAGCTCGATATTGTCGTTTGTACATTGTAGAAGTAGCTGGCTCGAAATGACTTAAAGATTATCTAGACAAACTACCATTACCTAAGAAAAGCTGTAATTCACTTACCCAAATATTTTAAGCAGTAATTTCCAAGGAATGATTATGATTTATTGTTATTTCGATTCTCAAAGATAAGAAAAATAGCTGTTGACGTGGATTAACGCGCTTCACCCACAGGCGTTCGGTACATTGCAAGTTAGGGGGGGTCAGGACATAAAGATATTATAAAGACAAGGTTACCAACTCAGCATGGGCCTTTCTAGGGGTTACTGGGTTTAACAAGCTAATTTGGATCACTCAATCATTTTTATGAATCCCTTTTTTGCCTCATGTCTCTTGGACATACTGCTCTTATGTACGAAACATGCCTTTTCTTTTGGCTTCAAACTGTTCTCGAGTAATTCACCAGACGACCCCACTTTCACGTTTGCCAGCACGATGTTGGCCAAGAAAAGAATGCTTTGTTTCACTACTGCACGCGCTCATCCAGGCGCTCTGCCATTAATCTGATATGTGTATGACGAAAAACAACTGAAACCATTTTCATTTACCAGCTAGTACAACTACTAGTTTCTTCCTGGGTGTCGCTACAAGATTTGTTTATTTTTCGTTTTCTGTCAGATGCAAATGTCCGCCATGACACCGTTCATCGAAAACAACCGAACATATCCGAATAAAAATCGCTTGTGTATCCCTTTTTTGATTGGATAATGGAAAACAGTACTGGTTCTCGGTTTTCTGGCATTTCTGCGATAGCGGAAAACCAGCGAAATCTCGCGCCATCTGTGAAGAGCAAAAATAAAGCTCGATGACAAACGAAGACTTTCGGTTGATTTTGCTGTTTCTGATCACAACTTTTTACTGTTGGGCGAGGCTGGGAATCGGGAAAAATGTCTATTTCAGTTTGTTTTTGTTCTCAATTTCACCGCGGAAAAAAATCTTGTTTACATTGGTTACGGAAATTTTACTGGACAGCATTCTTGGCCAATAACAATGCCGCTCTCAATGTGTCACGTGAGAGCTCATTCGGATATCCATTAAACGGTGTCATGGCGGACACTTGCATCTGACAGAAAACGAAAAATAAACAAATCTTGTAGCGACACCCAGGAAGAAACTAGTAGTTGTACTAGCTGGTAAATGAAAATGGTTTCAGTTGTTTTTCGTCATACACATATCAGATTAATGGCAGAGCGCCTGGATGAGCGCGTGCAGTAGTGAAACAAAGCATTCTTTTCTTGGCCAACATCGTGCTGGCAAACGTGAAAGTGGGGTCGTCTGGTGAATTACTCGAGAACAGTTTGAAGCCAAAAGAAAAGGCATGTTTCGTACATAAGAGCAGTATGTCCAAGAGACATGAGGCAAAAAAGGGATTCATAAAAATGATTGAGTGATCCAAATTAGCTTGTTAAACCCAGTAACCCCTAGAAAGGCCCATGCTGAGTTGGTAACCTTGTCTTTATAATATCTTTATGTCCTGACCCCCCCCCCCCCTAACTTGCAATGTACCGAACGCCTGTGGCTTCACCAAGCGCGAAGCTCGCTTTTTGCATGATCTGAAGTTCGGCATTACAGATTTTATGAATGAATGAAGGTTTGTAAACATCGTAGTACAACCGTGTAGTTCTTTACAACTCCTGTTGCCCTCTTTGCCTCGATTATCTTTGAGTCATTGCGCCGCCATAGACATATTATTACTAATAATTGAAACTCATGTAGTTATATATGTATAACCTGAGTATCTAAATAAACTTGAAACTTGAAGGGGTACACAATGAAAGCCGGGCTTTGCTTTGCTTTCAGATTTCTGTCACTCACATATTAATGTCTCTTTAAAAACCGGACAAACTTTGAAGGCAATACTGATCCTGTTTGGCCAGGGATAAGTTTTTGACTGACAAACGGTATAGTCTAGTTCGCACCATTGAGCAGCTATATGACAAGGCTACAAGTGCAGTCCTGATAAATGGCAGCACAGGAAAATCGTTCAGAACAACAGTTGGAGTAAGGCAAGGGTGTCTTCTGTCACCCATCCTCTTCAACATTTTTCTCGAACGGGTCATGTCTGATGCTCTGGAAGAACATGACAGAAAGGTTAGGATAGGCGGCATAAACATTACCAGTCTGCGGTTTGCCGATGACATAGATGCTCTAGCTGAAGAAGAGCAGGAACTAGAAGCTCTAGTTGAAAGTCTCGATCAAACCTGCACAAGGTATAAGATGGAGATCAGTGCTGAGAAGACCATACTGATGAACAGCGCAGATCTATGGCATCTAGAGGGAGATCAAGGTAAAAGGGCAAATGCTGGATACCGTAACAAGCTTCAAATACCTTGGAGCAATTGTCTCAGATGTTGGCTCAAAAACAGGAGGTTCCCTCGAGGATTGCACAAGCTACTTCAGCTGTTACCAAGCTGAAACCAATTTGGAGAGATAACAACATATCTCTTGGATCAAGGGTGAAACTGATGCGCTCCCTTGTCATTTCCATATTTCAGTATGCCTATGAATCATGGACCTTGACAGCAGAGTTAGAGAAAAGAACGCAGGCCTTTGAGATGAGATGCTGCCGAAGGTTACTGCACATCTCGTACAAAGACCATATAACCAATGAGGAGGTTCGCAGGAAGATCCAAGCAGCCACTAGAGAGCATGACGAACTCCTGACGCTTGTCAAGAAACGGAAACAAAGGTGGTTTGGCCACATCTCAAGGTCTTCTGGTTTAGCAAAGACGATTCTACAGGGCACAGTGAAAGGAAAAAGAAGAAGATGTAGACAGAAGAAGAGGTGGGAAGACAATATTAAGCAGGGATGGACTTTGCTAGCTCAACTAGGGCAGGTGAAAACAGGACAAGGTGGAAAGGGATTGTTTCGAAGTCATCTGTGGTGCCCCAACGACCTAGTAAGGTTATGGGATGGAATAGAATAGAACGGTATAGGCTCTGAACAAACTCTATGGAAAATGAATCAAAATCAGCCTTTTACTCATTGAAAGATTGATTGATAGACTTTTTGCTTAACGTCCACGGTAAACAACCATGGTCATGTCGGGACGGTCAGTTAACCTAACCACACTATTCCTGGGCAGGCTTAGACCTCCTAAGCGGTTAACCAGTACTAAGTGCACATGCTTTTGACAACTGCCCTTCTTGAATCAGCGGAAAGACTCTTTGAAAGACTGCATCTACAAAGACAGACGGAATTGAGGGCCAACTTTTCATAGTTTTCAAACAGAAATATCTGACTCATTAATTTCTTCATTCATAAAAACAAACTTGTCTTTCATTGCTACAGCTGTTCATTTTATACAGGTGAAATGAGGCTGTATTGCAAATTAGCTCTGTGGAAAAAGGTATGGTGGTGCAAAATTTCTGTTTTAGTAGTAAACTACAAAGTCATATTTCTTACGTCACCCATGAAAAAAATCCTGTTTTCTGCTTATTATCCGATAACGGTTTATATTGGTATACATCTTGAATTGTTTTAAAATTATACAGCAGCCACTACTTCCATACTAAAATTTACAAGGGGGAATAATTTTATCCAAAATTTAGATAAGACTTACGGAGTCTGTTCTCTGCACTCGTCTGATTATGTTCTATATTTGAATCAAGTTTCGTGAAAATATTTTCAAAAAGTTTCAAATTATATAGCGGTCATAATTTTCATACCAAAACTACAAAGGGTCATAATTCCGTCAAAAATTTAGGCGGAACTGCACGTCGTCTAATGATGCTTATGTTTGTACTAAGTTTTGCGGATTTTAGTTTGTTTGTTTGTTTTGTTTAATTTTTAGTTTCTTTACAAATGTCCGAAATCTATGACGCATCAAATACGAAACTGTGCGTACAGAACAAATATGGCCGCCACTGGTACGCGACCGCCACGGTCTCCAGCCAGTAGCGTACGTTGTAATGTCGTTTCAACGCCGTCATATTATGTTGTTGGTGTATTACTTTACGTCCACGGTAAACAACTAAGGTCATGTCGGGACTGTCAGTTGACCTAACCACACTTTTTCTGGGCAGGCTTAGACCTCCTAAGCGGTTAACCAGTACTAAGTACACATACTTTCACCAGTAATGCCCCAGTCACACACACATCACGGATTGGGCGGATAGTTGTGAATAAAAATCCAGTAATCCGCAGAATTTGTGGGCGTGGCCTATTTTCTTGATTAATTTACGGATACAGTTACCTAAAGATGCGTGTGGTTGAGGATAAAAGCGGATGTCGGCGGTCAGATATTTTCCCTTTGAATCAATACGACGAGGGATGACACGAATACATACGTACTACTTACCTTCCATTACCTTCTGTTACTTCTAGATGCGGAAAGATAGTCCGTTCATATATGTCTGGTTTTATTCATAATGGTCCGTATCGCATCCGCAGAGTATGTCACGGTCCGTATCGCATCCGTAGCGTCCGCAGGATCCGATTCCAAATTTTGAAAATTTTCAAAATTCAGGCGCGGACGAGAACGCCGTAATGATCCGTAACTAAAGTTAACTGAAGGCATTTATCCGCATTTATCCATATCAGGTAGCTAATGAACATTAGCTACCTAGGTAGCTAATGAACATTAGCTACCTGTTCATATATAATTCGCATCTAATCCGTATCTTATCCGTATCTAATCCGTATATAAACCAATCATTCCGCAGTCCACCCCAAGTTTTGGACTGATACGGTTTCACGCAGATCGTTAACTTCAATTACGGTTAGTTACGGGTCTCGTTCGGAGTGTTTTTAAGGCATTTAACCTTCAGATACGTTTCTATTCGGATAACTTACATTCCAATACTGACAGATACGTATTGGTGAGGATAAATGCGAATAGCTAATCTGACTGTGGAATTAGTCCGTAACAATACGCAGAACGAGACCCGTAACTAATCGTAACAAACCGCATGAAACCGTATCTGTCCACAAATTTTGGGTGAAACCGAGGAACGATTAGTCGGGATACGGATAAGTTACGGATTAGATACGGATAGATGCGGATTAATACCTTCAGTTACGGATCATTATGGTTAACTCGTCCGCGTCTGAATATTTAAGCTTTTTCAAAATTTGGTGGCATATTTTGCGGACCTTGCGGATACCATACGGAGAAAGACCACACCCACAAACTGTGTGGATTAAAAGTTCGCAACTATCCGCCCAATCCGTATTGTGTTTGTCTGACTGGGGCATAACTGACAACTGCCCTTCTTGAATAAGCGGAAGGGGAAATGAAAGTATGTGGCCGGACCGGGTATCCGGAACCGTCGCCGTTGCAGTGACGTGGCAGCTGAGTTATAGTGCCGTTGCAAGGCTTTAACTTAGGATGTGCTTTCCTTTTCAGCACAGATTATCCGCCGAGTATGAAATAACATCATGTGGAGTGTAACCATGGCTAACAAGGGTTCAGCAGGTTATAGGATCAGTATGGTGTTTGTTACCATAGTTATAGTAAACGCTCTGTACTTTACAACCTTGAATAGCAGAGGAGAAAAACCTCATGCCCGTGATACCACGGCATCCAATCTGTTGTATGTTAACAACCAGCACGTGAGCGGTGACTCCTTGTTTGATGTGATTGATAGTTCCTTCCACGTGGAATATTCTTTCGAGGCAATAACACAGGAAGCTGGAGTTATACAAGCAAGAGCACGAGATTTGGTTGAGCTAGGTTCCGGGCCGTGTGAACAAAGACTGCCTCATTGTTTGATAATAGGTAATTTCAAGTGTGGAACAAGGGAACTGCTTGATTTTATGTCAATGCACCCAAGAATAATGATAAAAACGCAACCAGATTATGAAACGAAATTCTTTACTAATCATTATGTTCGAGGTTTAGAGTGGTACAGAAAGTTGATGCCGTGCAGTTACGCGAATCAGGTCACGATTGAAAAGTCGCCGGACTATTTTCAAAGTGAAAGCAGTCCCGGTCGTATTCACAGTGGGAACGCGTATCCATGGCGGAGTGATATTTTTATACAGATAGCAACGAAAAAACGTTCGAATTCCTCGGATTCAGATTCAATCGACGAACGGGTCGCAATTTCAGTGCTGCTTTGTCGGCGAATCAAACTACACACAGCCGAAAATAATACACGGTTTTATTCCTTACATCTTAGTTTAATTTCCTAGTTCTCTGAGATCCGAACTGAACACCGAGATACTCGGCATTCGAGCAGTTGACACGATCGTCGAAAGACGACTTTTTAAGTCAACTTCAAAAGCAATTTTCAAAACAATTCGACTTTCTCCCGCCGGCGGACATATGCCATGAAAAACCATGGTATTCGCCCTTTCCCTGTGACAAAAATCAAGTAATTCGGTGTTTGGGACAATTTTCTTTGCAAAATAATCTTCGGGTACTCTACGGAATTTGTTGTTGTTGTTTTCAACAAAATGGCGGACAACAGTGTTTACATCACTGGCCCGGCTATGCATTTCAACGTTTGCGACAAAATCGAGAGAATCATTATTCCATGTATTGCTAGAATACCAAGCGCGATTAAATTAAATATGTTTATTAAAATACAATGCATGACAGAAGTCTATCTTTATATTTTATTCACAAATAACCACAATTCCATACCCACCCGCAGAGTTTGTAAACAAGGAAGCTAGCTCAGTAGTGCTGGTTACGTCATGAAATTGTGACGTAAACAGTAAATTGATTGTATTACTGATAAAACTTGTGAGTCGGCTGACAGCCAGTGTGCCAATATTTCAAATGCTATATCGCGCGACCCTGTTTGAAAAATTAAAGCAAGACAAATATCGCTACACCACTAAACAACTATTCAATTAAGACAGCACGTGAAATTTCACTTTGGGAGAGAAAACTTAATGGGTCCTACATCTGAAGGATCAAATGGAATGGTTGTGCAGGCCCGTACACATACTTTTGCCAAGGGATTAGGGGCGGAGGGTAAGAAGGTGTGGCTGGAACGAATTTCAGTGTGAGTGAGGAGGTGGCGGGAGGGGAGGGGTGCCCTAGGGTGGTGGGGGGTTGGGCAGGGTTGAAGGGGGTAAGAAAGTTAAGAAAATCCAGATTTTAAGGACACTTTTAGAGCTTTAGTTTAGGGGTGTAAACTCGCTTTCTGGCAGAAAATTGCATGTTTTTTTTATGTAATTTGCTCGGTTATGGGAGGTGCACCCTCCGCTCTCCGTCGTACAGGCCCGGTGTACTGGTTGGCGAGAGGAACGGGGAGGCGGGGTGGGTGGGTGGGGGGGGGGGGGGGGTAGGGGGAATCGACTCTGTCGCCTGGCAGCTTTGACAAGTCTGCACCTTTTCTCAGGTCAAATATAAAACAAATATCGAAAAGTATGTGTATGTGTGTTTTTGGTGTGATGTCATCAGCGACAACACGCGGAACAGACACGATTACAAAGATCTACAAATTTGTAATTTCCTCATTCTAGAAATCGTATGAAAACTCAACCCATTCTAGATAGAGTCTGAATCTACAAACCAAACATTGTTTGCAACTCTTGTTCGGCTCATACCGACTCCCACAGTCCAAAGAGTCTCGGTAGCGCAGCTGCCAAGTGAAGTCTCGCCGGTAAAATTTACTTGATCAGTCGACTTTCTCTTTAATAAATGTCGACTCAAAATAGGTTAGGCCCTATAGCATTCATGGGGTGATAGCCAATGGACTGACATGGAATACAGAAGTATTAAAGGCCCAGCAGACATTCAATGCTGAATCAATGTTGGGAGTCAGTGTTGAATCAATGTTGAATTATTCATTGAATTGAACTGAAGCCTCAATACTCCATTAACAAATTCGCAAAAGTTTTAGCCTATTTCTAGCGTTTTCGTGAGTGCATTTGCACTTTCGATACAAAGTAATATAATATAGAGACAAACACTTCAGATCTTGGTCGGACTGATCCCGAAGCAGGATCTACGCTGTTTGTCATTCCATCTGCATCTTTAGACGCATTACTGCAGTGAAAAACCAAATATCAGTTTTAAGACAGTTATGCTTAATTCCGATCTTTAGACTTCGGACTACCCATCCAGGGGTCGCAAGATCGATCCCCCGCTTCTCCGGTCTTTCGTATACTTTAAACCGAGGTCCCGTCTCCATATGACCTCGTTGTTGGTGGGACGTTCAACCCAAGTTCACTCACTCCAATCTTTAGAGACTTTATGGTACGCCAGCCAGTTCAACATAAGGGAAGTTACTTCTCAAATCACTATTATAATTCTTTCTGCACGAGTTTCTTCCCATGTGTTGCCAAACACGGTCTCTTTTTTTTCCCCTTACTGAAGAGATTGAAAGTGGGGGCTGAAGAGATATACAGCATACTGTATAAGTGAAATTTTCACATATGTAGACTAAATCCTCCGAAGACCTTGAAAATAAGGTCAACGTGATCAAAATCTATTATGCTCTTATGTTTGTCCTAATGATATATCCATGCAAGTTTGGTGAAATTGGTTCAAGAAATATTGTGGGTACAAGAAATTGTCATGCTGACGCAGACCACAGAAGGTCAAGTCTAAGGCCTCTTGTGACCTTGAAAATGGGGTCAAAGTCACCAAAACCTAATCAACTTTTTAGACATCTTTACAAACCAAGGGTACTAAGACCACTATGCAATCCAAGGGTACTAAGACCACTTTGTTCCTTAAATACATAAGAAACAAAGTGGCCTTAGTACCCTTGACTTGCAAAGATGCTATTTGGCTTGTCCAAACGATATATCCATGGAAGTTTGGTAAAATTTGACCCACTTATTCAAAAATATGGCAGATACTTACTGCCTTGTGCACAGAAACTGACTTCCCTTGGGTAAACCTGTTATAGCAAAATGTTGAGAGTCAGTGTTGAATCAATGTTAAATTATACAATGAACTGATTTGAAGCTTCCATATTCCTTCAAGTAAAATTACCGAATTTGATGAAAAAAGTGATTAAAGTGCGATGAAAGTGCGATAGATCCCGAAGCAGGATCTACGCTGTTTGTCATTACAACTGCATCTTTTAGAAGACAACTTGTCCCACTTTCAGAAGACAACTCGCCCCATATTCTCAGACACTCACCTTACTAGAATATCTACGTTCTTGTCCCCGATGCAGAACACAACTCGCCCCCTCCCCCCACCCCTGTGCCCCCCCCCCCCCCCCCCCCAAAAAAAAAGGAAGAGCTTCGCCGTGACCCTGGTTGTGAATGGGTGGACCTTGGTAAATACATTAAATACCCAAAGCACTTCAACGATAACCTGGTACACCCAGGGGCTCAGCAGCGAGGTTTTGAGGGTTCTGCAGCTGCAGAGTAATTATCAAACTGTGGCTGGGAGGCATGCTAAAATCATGCATTAATGCTTATTAGTATTTGTTGTCCCCTTTAGGGACCGATCATAAGAATAAGGGCGTGGGTTAGCTTGCATTTGCAAACCAGTGCCTGGAGCATGTTACCCTGTTCATCTATGGTACAGATGCAAACATCCCTGTATGCTTTTATTCGCACTTTTGAAAGTTTGATAAATACCAAGAGCCTATCACACAAGTGTGATGTGCTACTTGTAAATACTTATTGATAGAGTCACATTATAAATGAATGCAAGTTAATAAATGGCTAAAAGTTCTTTGCTAAGAAGTTAACAAAGGAGGTCTAGGGGGCAACGCCCCCCAGAAGCCAAAGCAATTTCCCAATTTTAATGGCAATTTTAAGACTGGAAAAAATAGAGCAAAACTAGGAATGATGATAAAAGAAATAAAGGGTTGTTTTATTTTAGGAATTTTGCCTCCTTTTAGAGTGTTTATTTTGCCATAATGGCTTTGTGTCCCACAAGCTAGTGACTCTTTTGCAATTCAGTTTTATTTACAGTCAGGCTCACATGGTATAGAAAGTGTGAAGATCTTTCACAGTGACCTTTACAAGCGATCTCTATATCCATCATTACTACCACATGCCAGACTCCCATAATGTTTTGATAATCAGATAAAGTTGTCAAACTTCCTGTATTCTTGCAGTAAAATAAACAAAAACTGCTTAAACTGCAAACATATTATAGGGCTAAATAAATACCAGCACTTTATGTACTGTTACATTCACAGTCTAGAATGAGTGATGAGGTCAAACAGAATCTGCTGCTGTATGTGTGGCCAGTTGCTCTTGTGCGCTGGAGTGTTAGTAGAAACATTTACTTCGTAATGCGGCTGATCAATAATACATGTATGTGAATGTTGTATAGGATTTTTTTTTTGGTAAAATGTACGAACATATGATATGTGTATGGGGGGGGGGGGGGGGGGGGGGGTTGGTGCTGGTGTAAAAAATAAATTGTAGATATTAAAACATTACTATAAATATGGGGAGTCTGCGCCCCCAGAAGCCAGTGACATTTTAAAAACTCAATTCAAATGGAATTATCTGCAGACTTTTCTTGAGAAATTTTGGGTGGAGCCAGTTTTTTTTTTTTTTCATTGTTTTTCGATGTCTGATTTTTTTGTAAATCCCCTTATGAGCTAATTTATTTTTTTTTCTTGCATATCCAAAGCCCCCTCCGCCCCCCCCCCCCCCCCCCCCCCAGAATATCAAATGGTCGGTCCCTTAGCGCCTAACGGGACAGGGTTTTGACAGATTTATGAGTAAGAGCAAGCTGTCTCTTGTAGTTTTTGTGGGATGCCTTCTGAAAGGGTACGTGTGTGTTGGGGGAGGGGGGGGGGAGGGGCGGGGCGGGGGCGTCGTCCGGGACAGAATTCTTTAGAAGGGCGAGTGGTCTCAGAATGTGGGGCGCGTTGTCTTGGGGGAAGTTGTCTGTGGGAGTTGTCTCAGAATGTGGGGCGAGTTGTCACCTGAAGGAGGGGCGACTTGTCTTGGGGCGAGATTTTTGTGGGGCGAGTTGTCTTGGGGCGAGTTATCCGTAATTCGACTAAAGCATGTAGGTTTCACTTGAAATATTTTTTATCATTCCGCTTGCTCTTTCTTGTTCCACTATTAAAAAAACAGTCGGTCAATCACTCAATGTTTTTCGTTTGTCAAACTTTGTGGTTTACTCGAGTACCAGTGTGTTTGTTTTGCTTTCTCTCGTTCGTTCTCGGCGTGTAGCCTAAATTCAGAAGCCCAAAAATCAGAGGCAGGCAGACTTACGCAAAATCTTAATAAATGCACAGTATGCTAAATGATTACAAACTTTACTGTACCATAAATGAAGAAACAGTTGGTGTCCTCAACTGGCTCAAGTCGATCCAGCAGGAAAATGTCCGTGTGTTGACAAACGCGCGTGCTGTAAAAATGACCAACTTCATTATCGATTTTCAACGTAAATAGACTTTCTCCCGTAGATATACCTCGCTGAAAGACGGTCGAATGTATGAACTACGGTTCAGTTATAATGGCGTCTAATTTGGTTTTTGGGACAATTTTCTTTGCAAAATAACTTTGGGGTACTGTCTTAGGGTTTTAATTTTCTGAAAAACGGTTGTCAAATTGTGATCGTTGTGTTGGGTGTGCAAACTGCATTGAGGTACCGATATGCATCTGATTTCAATAATAAAACATAAAATTTCATTGTGATCTGGTCCGTCAGAAAACCACGACTGCATATCTTTTCAAATGAGCATTATTTTGGGGCTGTTTCTGACAAAAATTTCCCGCCATTTTTCTCCGGCGAAAAAAGGGATTACTTTTTTGTGCGTAGACGACCATTCAGAAAATAAATTACTCAAATGTGATGAGTCTGCGTTCCCACTGTCATGCTATGAATGCGTCGATCAGACTAATTGTTTTAGTGCGTGAGCCAGTGGCAAGGACGGTTTCACAGTTCACCTTTCATTACAATGATTTTCGCACTTCTAATCATTCACTTGAGGAAGCGGTCATAAACAAATTCAATGGTGAAATAAAGAGCGACAAAACCTTTGTTAAGAACTCTATTTATGACATTGGAATGGAACGGTATTTACATTTCTTTGATAGAAGTCAAATTAAAGTAATAGATTCTGAGGATTTCAAGCGAGATCCATATGCCGTTCTACATGATTTAGAAACGTTTCTCAATCTGGAGCACACTATTCACCATGATAACTTTATCTTCAACGAAGAAAAGGGATTCTTTTGTTTGCGGCAGGACAGGAGCAGTAAGACGGCATCATGTTACCATGATAGAAGAGGCAGGAATACAACTGGCGTCACAGACACAATAACAGAGTCGCAAGAAGTTTTGAGAAAGCTGCAAGAGTTTTTCAAACCTCACAATAAAAGATTTTTCAGGCTTGTTGGCCATAATTTTGTGTGGTGATCAGTTTCTAAACGATATTAAAAAATGTCGGTTTATCACGTGGTTTGAGTTGTGACATGCAAAATGGTCGCTTGAAATAAGAAAAGGAACTCTGTCATTTTCTCTTTTTAAAAGTTTTTACAACTTTTCTCAGTTGTGGTCTACTCTTGAAGGGGCAAATTATTTCCTTTAACACTTTAAGCACCAGTGGCAAAAACAGCAGAATTCGCAAGCAGCGTAGATCCTGATGAGGCGGCTCATGATGAGCCGCCTCATCTAGATCTACACTCGTTGTTCTCTATATTGTGAATTCTCAATATGATATATATATTGAACGAAACATTTTTCGGAAGTTTTGTTAACATAAAGATTGTCGTCTGCTTTTTGACGCTTAAAGGGTTAAGAGTAGATCCCTTTTTTGAAAGGGTTAATCCTCCGTGGAAGCAAATAAGAAGTCACGAAAGTTATTTTCTTTTGTAAACCAAAAAAAAGCAGTAAAACGTAGAGGCGTACTCATACACCTAAACGCGTATGAGAACAGCAAAGGCCCAGAACAGTCTGCGGATATGGGTCCTGAGTGATGCTAAAGCTAGATTGGTAAATGTCACTTATTCATGGACGATTTTAGCATTTAAGCGCGCCTTTGTGAAGTAAAGGAGAGCGTATGCTATAAACCCGGCGTCGTATGCGTCAGCGTCCGCGTACGCGTCCGTTAGCTGTTAATCATCTGCGTTTAGCTCTTTTTCTCATAATGATAAGGGCTTGAGTAATGAAACTTGGTATAGCTCTTATACAAATTTTAAGAACAGGTCTGATGCGGAACTGACAAGTCCACTTTTTGCTAAGGTTGACTGCCCATTTTAGCACAATTTAAACCTATTCTGCTACAGCTGACTGCTTACTGATATAATACCTTATCATAGCAGCTTTTTTACTGGCAGAAGCCATCTCTGCAGCAGATGCCATTGTAAACCTAAATTAAGTTGATTTTACCATCACTGATTTGACTGTCATCAATTTGGCACAAAGGTGCTGGCAGAATGGGAAATACTATTGTAGTCCCTGAACAGTCTGGCCATGGTCTACAGTGTTTGCCCAGACATTCCTGTCCCAATATGTAGTGAGGTGGTGCAAGTTTTACAGATCATTTTGGAAGTTTATTTGCTTGTAAGACCACATTCACACCTGTGTTTTTATATCACTTTGAGTAAAAATCCAAGTATATGCATGTACATGGTAAACAGTAAAATGAATAAGATGAAGAGGGAAAGATATCAGAATCCAATGATGTCTGTGCAAAGAGATATATTAATAAGCACCAGTTCTGCAAAGCGTAAACTGCCATGGCGAAAGCCAGTCAACAAGTTCTTATAAATAGTTTGAAAACTGTTTCTCAAGACCGTCAGTATTGCTTATATGCCCTTTATTCAAGGTCTTCTGAATAGCTGTTTTTAGGTCCAGTTTCCACAAATGTCTAGTTTTAGTTAAGAAACCATTTCAAATATTTCAACAGCAGAGTATTAGCATTCGAATCATGAAGTTCAGAATTTGGCCTTCTTAAGGAGTCATAGGATGGCTTCTAAGCATGTATTTACGCACAACTAGCCAGGTATAGAGAGATTTTGAACAGTGCATTGATATGAAATCAGACAGATGTGACATCCCTTATTCAGTGAATAAACCTTACCGCCACTGAACTAGAAAGTGTAAATAGTTTTTAAAATTCGTAGAAGAGCTATACACACTTACATCAGAACATGATTACCTGAATACTACATGCACTATTTATGACCTTGACCTACTTGTCATGGTCTACTGACCTTGAAAAAAATTAGGTTAATATATGTTAAACATTTGTGCTTAAGTCGGTTTCAACGTAGCTATAAGGGTTAGAGTCATGATATTTGGTCAGCACTTGCATCTGGATGAGAGCATCTGAGTGTAACAAACCATGTAGGACAGTGACCAGGGGCGTAGCTAGAGGTAATTTCATTATACGCACAACCATGTTTTATTCTCTACTTCTTGAAGAGAAAGCTAGTATTTCAGCCACTTTGGCGATTGGTATTGAAATCTGGTCTAATTTATAAATTTTCAGCAATCAAATATGCAGGTGCGTTTTGAAATTTTGTCAATTTTGACAAAATTTCAATACGCACCTGCGTATTTGCCGTATAGGTAGCTACGCCCTTGGTGACCTACATGTTTATACTTCATTGACTTTATGATTTTACTAAGTCTCTATAAGGGTTACAATCATGATAGCTTAGACCCACTTACACATGGACAAGGTCATTCATGTATGGATTTTACACATATTTTTGCTCCACTGACTTTATGATACGCTTCACTGATTTTAAGATATTTCTCAGTCTCTATATGGGTTAGGGACATGTTCCTTGGCACACACTTACATATGAACACGATCATTTCACAATTGCCATCCATGTATGCGTTTGACCCATATTTTTGCTTCGTTGACTTTATATGTTTCACTGATTTTATGACATTTCTCAGTCTCTATATGGTTTAAAGCCATGAAACTTGACACATACTTACATAATGACACGATTATTTCACAATCGCCAATCATATATATTTTTGCATTATTGACTTTAATACGTTTCACTGACCCTATGACTGTCTGAGCCCCTGTATGGGTTAGAGCCATGATATTTAATACGCACGCACATACGGACAGGGTCATTTTGATATAATCCATGTATGGATTCGACCTTTATTTTTGCTACATTGGCCGTATGATGCGCTTCACTGACTTTATGATATTTCTCAATCTGTATATGGGTTAGAGCCATGACACTTGGCACACACTTATGTGTGGGGTGATCATTAAATAATGGTAACACCTTCAGTTCAGTTCAGTTCGATTCTCCTAACGACGTTCCCCAAGTGGCTCAGCGGTACGTAACCACAGTCGCACACACTTGGCGCCGTGTGTCCGTCCAAAATGGTAACACCTTTGCAGATTAGTTGATTTTATACTGGTATAAGTATCCTTCATGTACGCGGAATGATCATTAAAAAATGGTGACACCTTTGTAGATAAGTTGATTATATACTATATCCTTCATGTAACACCAAAAGAGTGTCTTTTGAGCTTCCGAATCCATTTTAACGTGTGACCATAGCAATATATGACGTCACGTTCATGCCGAGTATCGCGCGTGAATTTTTTCGACGTCATTTTGATAAGGAGGTGCTTGTATTATGCTTACTTTTATGCGATATGTAAAGAGAAATTGAAAATTTAGGAACTCCTTCCGTTTAAGTTAGGTTTTGGCTTTAAAAACCTGAAAACGTTCTGAAATCTGGCATAAATTAAAGCTGAAGCAGGGGTTAAATTAATTGATATTTAGGGCGTTTGACATTTTATTCCGTAATTTCCAGTATTATGCGAAAGTAAATTGATCGGTTATTAAATACAGGATAATTTTGGTTCTCTATGCTGTACAATTCTCCCAAGACTCTGCTTGTTAAAGTGCACTGACGTCACGATTCTGGTCCCTCCGGTTTAAAGTCAGCGAAAAACGTTAAATTTTGGTCGATCAAAAGTCTTTCACGGTCTGAATTTCTGCCAGGGTTGAGAGCAAGTCATGAATAACTGTACATTTCTTTTAGTATCTGAGACTTTTAGCATGCCATCACACCATCACCATTTTCTATCCGTTCTTTGTTACTAGTCAGCAGAAAACATACATGAAAATTTGCAAAAATTTAGAGACTTCAAGCCTTATAAGTTTAAGACATCGTTGCCATGGCAACGATATTCCTAAACAGTACTGTAGTACCTAATGATATGTCATATGCTTGCTTCTTAGGTATTATATCTCTGGAATACTGTTTTGACGCATAGCAAATGAAATAAATGTTAGTTTCCATTATTTAATGATCACCCCTTGTAACATCAAAGAGTGTCTTTTGAGCTTTCGAATCCAATTTTAACGTTTTGCCCAGCAACATATCACGTCACGTTCATGCCGGGTACCGCGTGTGAATACTTTCGATGTCATTTTGGTAAGGGGGTGCTTGTATTATGATTATTATGCGCGATATAGGGGAGAGTCGGGTACTTCGGACAGTGGGGAAATTCGGACAGTGACAGTTTTTCCTTGATATGTCAGTTGTCTGGAACTAAAACAAAACAATAACTGGCCAAACAGTGAAAATCCTGATGAGACGGCTCATTATGAGCCGTCACATCTGGATTTTCACTGTTTGCAATGGTATTGCAATGGTATGTCCGAATTTACCCGCCTGTCCGAAGTTACCCGACTCTATAAAGAGATGTTGAAAATTTAGTAACACATTCCGTTAAAGTTTGGATTTCGCTTTAGAAACACACATATACTGATTGATAATGAAAAAGTTTTGAAATCTGGCATGAATTAAGGCTAAAGCAGGGGTTAAAACAATTGAATTTTATGGATTTTGACATTTTATTCCGTAATTTCCAGTAATATGCTTAAGTTAATTGCTCGGTTATGAAGTAAAGGATAATTTTGGTTCTTTCTGCTATACGAATCCTTTAGGACTCTGCTTGTTAAAGTGCAATGACGTCACAATTCTTGTCCTTTCGGCTTAAAATCGGCGAAAAACGTCAAATTTTGCTCGATTAAAAGTCTTTCACTGTTTTTATTTCTGCCAGGTTTGAGAGCAAGTCATTAATAACTATATATTTCTTTTAGTATCTGAGACTTGCACACACCATCACCGTTTTTTATCCATTCTTTGTTACTAACCAGCAGAAATATATATGAACCCTTATATGTTTAAGGCATTGTTGCCATGGCAACGATATTCCAAAACAGTACTTTAGAACTTAGTTATATTTCATATTCTTGCTTCTGAGGTTTTATATATCTGGAGTACTATTTTGACACATAGTTAATGAAATAAATGCTACTTTCCATTATTTGATGATCAACGCTCGTATATAGACAAGAACATTGTAATGTCGCTACAATGTATGGATTTAACCTATATTTTATGCTTCACTGACTTGATATTTCTCAGTCCCTTTATAGATGGCAGTCATTATACTTGGCACTGACATACATCTGGACAAGAGCCTTTCGACACCATCATCGCTGTGAGAGTCAAGCTCCTGTTAGGCGTGCTTCGTTTTCTTCTGACAACTCTTGTTAGCAGATACCTTAAGCACGTTGGTCGTGGTTTGTGGCCTATTTTCGTCAAACGATGAAGCAAGAACAATCCGTGTAATCAATGTCATTTCTTGGTCTCAAATGAGCCGCGACACGAGAAAACCAACAAAGTGCCATGAGCGCCTAGCGAAGACACAGATCAGCCTGGGCATCCGCCCAGTTTGATAAGAGTCTTCGCTGTCCGCATGGGGCTATCTTTGTCCCTCAGCTTTCTTTTAGGCGCACAGCAAAGACGCTGATCAGACTGGGCGGATGCCCAGACTGATCTCAGTTTTTGGCTGGACGCACATGCCACTTTGTTGGTTTTGTCGTGTCGAGATTCATTAATATTCTAGACGCCTGGTCCATTGGTGGATAATGGACTAATCTATCTAATTTTGGACGGTTCCATTTCTAATAATCGTATATCTGTTAGTTTACCTTTTTTACTATTTAAATTCCTGTATTAAATTAAAATAATAATAATAAAAATATTAATAATAGATTAGACAGCCTAAAGCTTAATACGACTTGGATTTCATGAGATGCGAGGCACTAACTGGCTTCAACAGGCTCTAGATCTTATCAATTAATGAAAGACGAAGGTCAAAGAATGATCTTGACCTCACTCATGTATTCATTTAGAAGAATGTGTGTATTTTAATTCAAAAGAAATTCATATACCAACATTTATTGCCAACCCTCACTGTAGAGATCAGCTGTGACCCGAAGTGACCTTTAACAAAAAGCTTGGTCTACTTGGTATTCTTGCTGCTGAATAGTTTTTACATTCAAAGAAAAAATGTAATGCATTTTCAATGCTGTTTCCACATAAGCAATATCTATTTAGACTCAGGTGATTTTGAAACAAGTCAGGTTGTAGATCAATGCAATTATTTCATATTCTGGCATGAATTATGGACCATTTGCGATTGCTTTTGAGCTACTGGGATTCCACATACCGCAAGATAAGCATTGAAAAGAAATACAGGTTCCCAAATTGTTGACTTTTGGTAGATTGAGTAATGTTGGATTCTGACCCTTGGTCATTTGGGCAATGCTTCAGTTAAGCTGAGCCATTGTGCCTTGATCTTTTATGGTAAATGTAAAAATCTGCATAAAACCATAAAAAAGTAACGTATCTCCCTGAAAGTTAGCAGACTTCTTATTTTTGTTGTTCTTTACAGTTTAGAATACAAAATAGACGTACATGCTGCTTAAAAAAGTGTTTTTATAAGGAAAGATCAAAGGGTAATTTTCTGCGAATAAATCTGAAAAAATAATAACGCTATTGAAAATTTACGTAGTGCTGAAGGTGCATTATAGCATAATGAAGAGCGTCCTAGCAATTATTTATTCCAACTCTTTCTCAAATTGTAATGTAGACCAGATGAAAACGGTAGCTTTTTCTCAATGTTCAACCATGTACAAAGTAAATGTACACTGGACGCATTTATTAAATATAGGGTAGGCAAGCATACCTATGTTAACACCTACAATATAAATAATACATTACTGACATGATCAGTGGTGTGTAGATGAAATTGTTCAACCTTGTTAAAATAGTATCACCTGTCTCACCTGTGTGTTTTGACACAAAAATTTGGACACAGACTGCATCTTTTTTCATCTGCTCAGCCTGATAATGTGTGAAAGAGTTTGAAAAAATAATTGCTAGGACGCTCTCCATTATGCAACAAGGTGCTCTAAGCACTAAGTATATTTTCAATAATGATATCATTTTTTCAGATTTATTCGCAGAAAATTACCCTTTGATCTTCTCTTATAAAAACACTTTTTAACATTAACAAATGCTGCATTTTGGGATTCTAAATTATGAGAAACAACATAAAGAAGGCATCTGCTAAGTTTTGGAAAGATCAGTGTTATTTTGAGTATTTTATGCAGATTTTTGTCTTTGTCCCAAATCAGTGATTATCACCACCTTAACAGCCGCTTTATGGGTAAACAGCTGTACAGCGATTCTCATGGTGAAGTGATGTTTCAGCATTGAGTGCTACCTTTTGTAAGGGTAAAACGGTCAAAGTGCTGTGAAACCCACCTCCCGCTCCTGCACATGTGCTTCAAACTCACCACTGAAAACCAGTGTCGGTTTTTGTCGCACCTGCTTTAGCAAGGTGCGATATAGGACTTCACTTTTCCGTCCGTCCGTCCGTTCGTCCGTCCGTTCGTCAACAATTACGTCGACCCTAGCGTTTAATGCCATTTCTCACAAACTATGATACCTGAATCATCAAACCTGGCATACAGCTTCTTCTTAGAATGTTCTCAAGGGCTTTTTGCACTTATTTTACCCTTGACCTATATCTCATGCTCTGATGACTTTGTAAAGTATGATCCAACATTACGTCGACCCTAGTGTTTAAGTCCATTTCTCAAAAACTATAATACCTGCAACCATCAAAGAAGAAACTTGATGCAACCTGGCTTCAAGTTTCTCCTTAAAATGTTCTTGAGGGCTGTTGCAATCAATTTTTATCCTTGACCTATATTTCATGCTCTGCTGAGCTCATCCAAAATTGCATCAATCCTGGCGATTTAATTCTTTCAGCTCAAAGTATGATACCTACAATCATCAAACCTGGCAAAAAGTTTCTTCTCAGAATGTTCATGAGGTATGTTGCAGTTATTCCTACCCTTGACCTTTATTTCATGCTCTTCTGACTTAGTAAAATAATGTTGACCCTAGTGATTTTGTCTATTTCTCATACGCTTTCTTTTAACTATCTTTACTACAGTGGAATCGCAAGGCAGGTGCGACATAGAGTTCCGTTGAATTCTTGTTTAGATATAGATGACCAGTGTCTCTTTAGTCGCAAAACGATACACCTTCCAAGCTGTCTCAGAGGCGCTATCGACGCGGGCACTGGCTTGCTCCTCGGCGAGCCAATGCGTTTCGGAAAAAGGCTGCATGTCGCAGCAAGAGCTCATACAATTACATGTCAAAATTGTATCACCCCTTCTTTATTCCCACTGACCTCAATGCGTTTGATTATTACTTTTTAGCTCACCTGAGCCGAAGGCCAAGAGTGATGGATAGGCAGGCTAAGTTGTTTGTCGTCCATCGTTGTACGTCAACATTTTCAAACCACCTCTTCTCTGAGATCACAATGTCGATTGTAACCAAATTAAATATAAAGCCTCCAGGGGTCAAGGGAACAAAAGTTTTCTAAAAGAATGGGTCACATGACCAATATGGCCGTCATGCCTACATGTGGTAAAAACTTTAATAAATCTTCTTCTCCAAAAGCAATAGGCCAATGGCCTTGAAACTTGGTATGTAGCAATGGGTACTCGAGTATTACCAAAATTATTCAAATGATGACTTGGATTGACTTTGACCTTTGTACGGCAAGATCAAATCTGCTTTCTTGTGCTTTTATATATGAAAATGCAAGAACAGAAGGGTTCATGTAAATTATTGAAGAATTTAGCATAAAAATTGACATATAAACTCATCTAAATGAGTATAAGAAAATTTTTGAGTACAACAGGTCAAGGTCATTCTTTGAACTTGGAAGAAGGTCGCATATTTCGACAATATCAAATATCTCCTCAAAAGTCACTCGGCTAATTTTAGCCAAACTTTATATACAGCCTCAAAGGCTTGCGGGAACAAACATTTATTCAAACGGTCGAGGTCACATGACCAACATGGCTGCCACACCCATATAGGGTAGGGACCGTTAAAATCTTTTTTTTCCAGAATCAATTTAACTGATGGCCTTGAAACTTGGTATGTAGTATCGGGTACTCGATAACTACCATAGTTGTTCAGATGATGACCTTGGGTTGACATTGACCTTTTTACGACAAGTTCAAATTGCTTTATGGTGCTTTTATATGAAAAAATGCTAGAACATAAGAGTTCATGGAAATTATAGAAGAATTTAGCATAAAAAATGGTATAGATAGTCATCTAAATGGGTACATGAAGATTTTAGTACAGGAGATCAATCTTTGACCTTTGTCCAAGACCTCACATATTTCCACAATTTCAAATACCAGCTAAAGAGTCACTTTGAGTTGTAACCGAATTTCCCACGGGTTGGGGCAAAGAAAGTTTATTCAAACGGTAAGGTCTCGTGACCAATTTGGCTGCCACGCCTATATATGGTAAAAATCTTGTTTGTTTGTTTTTTCTTCAGAGCTTATTGACCGATGACCTTGAAATTTGGTTGTAGCATTGAATACTCGAGTACTAGCAATACTGTTCAAATGATGACCTTTGGTTGACCTTGACTTTTAGCTCGCCTGAACGAAAGTTCAGGAAGAGCTATTGTTGTCACCACGACGTCGGCGTCCGCGTCCGCGTCCGCGTCAGCGTCCGCGTCCGCGTCCGCGTTCGGATTGGATGTTTTGGTTAAAGTTTTTTAAAGACCTATATCTCCCTAACCCATGGATGGATTCTTTTGATACTTGCACTGTAGTTAGATATTGGTCTAAGGTTTAACAGGGTACCACCCCCACCCCACTATGTGACCTTGATGTCAAGGTCATGGACTTAGAAAATTTGTAGTTTTTTTGGACTGGATGTTTTTGTTAAAGTTTTATAAAGCCCAATATGTCCTTAACCCATGAATGGATTCCTTTGATACTTACACTAAAGTTAGATATTGGTCTAAAGTTTTCAAAGATACTACCCCCCTCCCCATCTGTGACCTTGATGTCAAGGTCATGGACTTAGAATATTGTCTTTTTATTGATTGGATGTTTTGGTTAAAGTTTTTTAAAGACACATATCTCCTGAACCCATAGATGAATTCTTTTTATATTTGCACTGTAGTTAGATCTACAGAGTACTCCCCCAACCCCGCTCAGTGATCTTGAGTCAAGGTCAGGGACTTAGGAAATTTTTGTCTTTTTTAAAGTTTTGTAATTGCAAACTGATTTATAATGCTTTGCAGAGATTTAGTTTATACTTGAACTGATGTTAGACTCTTTTTTGAGTTTTTACAAAACACCTTATAATTACCCCACTGGATGTCCTTGAAGTCAAGGTCATCGACTTAGAATTTTGTCTTAAAGGTTTTGGTTAAAGTTTTATATTTATGAAGACATAATTTCACAGTGCCAAGATGATGGACTCAGTTGATACTCATACTTGGACTTATGTTAGATAATGGTTCAGGGTTTTGATACATCCTAGCCCCCCCCCCTCCCCCCCTCCCCCTACCCGTCAGTTATTTTACCTCAAGCTCATGGACTTTGAAATTTCATTTTTTTTTTTTTTAATTTTATTTTAAGACTTACATGTATTTCTGAGATAGCTTTTGTTTATAAATGTGTTTTCATTAAGGACATGTTTGCATGAAGTTTTATGCATAGCATTCCCAATTACAACCCCCCCCCCCCCCCCCCCCCCGCTACCCGTCTGTTTTTTTACCTTTAACTCATGGACTTTGAAATTTCATTTCATTTTTTTATTTTAATTTTATTTTAAGATATTTTTCTGAGATAGCTTTTGTTTATAAATGTGTTTTCATTATGGACATGCTTGCATGAAGTTTTATGCATAGCAGTCCACACCACCATAGGAGCTGTGTGATAAGCAAGCACCAATTCAGGCGAGCTATGCTGTCAGGCGACAGCTCTTGTTTACGGCGATGTCAAATTTGCTTTCTGGTACTTTAATATAAGAAAATGCCAGAACATAAGGTCATGGAATTTAAAGATTTAGGCATAAGGATCAGTATATACAGTCATCTAAATGAGTACATGAAGATTTCTGATAAGAAGAGGTCAAGCTCATTTTTTCACCTTCTGCCAAAGTCTGACATAGTTCGACAATACAATTCACAGCATCTCCTCAAAAGCCAGTTGGCCAATCGTAACCAAACAGGCTACAGGGATTAAGGGAATAAAAGTTTGTTCAAACGGTCAAGGTCACCTGAGCAACATTGCCGCCATGCCCATTTATAAAACAAGTTTTAAAAATCTTCTTCTCCAGAACCAATTGACCAAAGGCCTTTAAACCTGGTATGTAGTATAGGGTACTCAATTACTACCGTAAAAGCTGCAGGAGCAGTCTGATCAGGGTCTGCACTGTTTGCAATTCCATCTGCATCTTTTAGATGCATTACTGCATTGGAGAACAAAACTGTTCAATTTTAGGACAATTACAGTACTTAAGTTAGGTGTCCCAATTTTTAGATTTTTTACAGTACAAAGATTGTTCAAATGACAAGGTCAAATTTGCTTTTTGCTGTTTTAATGATGGAAAATACCCGAACATAGGAGTTCGAAGAAATTATAGTAGAGTTTGGCATAAAAATCATATTTCTTTAATTTCAAATATCTCTTCAAAAGCCACTGGGTCAATTGTCACCCATCATCCTAGCTGGATGCATTCTAACATAATTTCACATAAGCTTAGAATATACATCAATTCAGGTGAGCGATTCAGGGACTCATGGCCCACTTGTTTCCTACTGAACTTATCAATTTGATATTGAATAATTGAAAAATAATCGTGGTTTAAATTACGTACATTCCATCTTAAAAAGCTGTCTAAAATTATTGAAACCCAAATTTGTATTGACATGAATGGCGAGGTTGCTAAAATTTACAGGAAAAAAAAGAAAGATTCCATTTTATAAGGTGGATTTTTTGGGGTCACCTGAGCCGAAGGCTTCGTCGGGAGCTTATATAATAGGCATGCTCCGTCGTCCGTCATCTACCCCCCGCCCCACACACTGCGGCCACGAAATCGCTGGGCCGATTGTACCCAAATCTCATGTAGAGCCTACAGGGCTTGTGGGAACAAAACAGTGTTCTAATGGTCTGGATCACCGTACCAACATGGCCGATTGGCCCAAATAGGGTAAAAACCTTTGAAGATCTTCTTTCTTAGAACCAATGTCCTTATATGTAGCATTGGGTACTCGAGTACTACTAAAATTAAACGATGATGAACTTGGGTTGACCTTGACTTTTCTTGAGACGAGGTCAAACTTGCTTTCTGGTTCTTGTAAGATTCGGGGAAATTAAGATTTTATCATAAAAACTGGTATATACAGTCATCTTACAAGCGGTCAAGGTCATTCATTGACCTAACTTAATCAACGTCTCTAATATTTCGACAATGGCAAACATCGCTTCAAAAGCCGCCGGGCTAGTTGTAACCAACTTTCATATAGAATCTTCAGGGACTGAGTTCAAACAATCCAAGTCATGTGAATAACATGGCCGCTTTGTCCATATATGATAAAAACCTTTCAAATCTTCTTTCCCAGAACCAATAAACCGATGGCCTTGAAACTTTGTATATTGCATCGGATGCTCAATTTAATACAACGAAGAATGTTCAAATGATGACCTCGGGTCAAATGATGGCCGTTTTTACGGCAAGGCTAAATTTTCTTTCTGGTGTTTTCATACGTGAAAATGCTAGAAAATAAGAATTCATGGAAATTAAGCTTTAAAATCTAAAGAGTCAATTCGAAAATAGAGTTCTGCTTAACCCGATGCTAGGGGCGTGCTCAATGTCGTGCCCTCCTTAGCTTCGTTATATGTGGGTATAAACAAGAAATGTCTATGTAGCTCTGCTGCAGTTTTTCTGTTATCTTTGTTATTATTGAAGTGATGTAGATTATGATTTATAGCAATGTGTACATGTACACTGCTCAAAATATTTAAAGAAGCAGCAGGTATTTTACCATAGGTCTTACTACAACATAGGCCCAGTTTAACGGCCCATAAATTAGACCGTCAGTGGGCAAGAATTTCCATCTTTTTGCAGCACTTTTAAGAAGAATCGAAGTTTAAGACAACTAGAATTTCAACACAATAGATGCCCTGCTCATGTCCATTGTTCAAGTTTTGCAATTTTCTTGTTTTCTGAAATTGAGTGGATTTGCTGAAGTCTATAAAATCTCGTAAACTCCAGTTCAAAGGATCTTCTCAATAAGGGTCATCTTCAAAGACATTCATTTTAATAGACAAAATAGTTCTTTAGATTTTGGTTGAAATTTTCACGCTTTTCACCTGTTCTGAAAAATTGCAGTTTTTAGCAAACGTCCAGTTTTACTTAAATCTGTCCATGGACAAGGGCAGGACAAATATTGCCGCCATTAACCTTGCCCCTCTTCAAACAAATGGCAAAATAAAAGCAAATTCCGTGTCTTTATCGATCAAAAGTAAATAACCTCAGTGGGGATGCGTTGCACGCACTGGGTGGTTGCTTGGTCCCGGTAGGCGGTGATTTTTTCTGACAATCGTCAACGATTTTTTTTCTGACAATGGTCCCGGATTTTTTCCGAACTGTCAATGATTTTTTTCTCCGTGGCGTCATAACAGAAAGCTGAGGCGACAAAATGGTGAATTCTGTCCATTAAACCATTTATTTACAAATATTACGCGTATTCTTGGTAGGTCGCAGACAGAATAGATAAAACACGAGTGTTTAACGTTGTCAGCAAATTAATTAAACCCCGAAATTTTCATTTAGGGAACATCTTGATGAACACTCCGCTTTGCCTATGTCGTTGAAGTTTACCGTAGGGAAAAGCTATTCTTATTCACAAATCAGTGTTGGGAAACACACCATATTGGTTTTTGACACTCTATGGTAATATAAATGGGTTGGTTAGCTCATTCTTATTTTTTATACGTCCCGGATTTTTTCTACAAGTCCCAGATTTGCTCCTACAACAGATTTTAAGTGCCTGATTTTTTCCTACAATGCAAGCTAAATAATGTGTTGTAGGTGTGATACTTGATTGCGCATAGATTGAATAGCAAGATTAAGAATGTTTTAACTTTTGTTTTTGTGCATTAATTGAAGACAAAATATTTGTTGTCATCAAAAGACCAACCTTTCTATTAGATGCAGATCATTCTATTGCTTCATATATAAAACAATACAATCAATCATGAGCTGAATAGTCTACAGTAGGATTAAAACAATATTCAATATATAAAAAGAAATAATGGCCTGCCTAATACATGCAAGACTACTCTACTAACTCTATCAACTACGTGGCCACATGGTCGTCCCATGTCAGGGTAGCTCAATTGTTACAGCAGTCTTGATAGTACAGAGAGAGTTGGAAATTCGGGTCCCGCCACTGCCATAGTATTTTTCTCGCTTAGGCAGCCTTGTAAATTTAGATTGTTTCTCTAAAATCGCGCGAGCGTGCAAGCATCAATCTTCCCTTTTGTACTATACTTGGTGTACAACAGCTACCTGTTTCTCACTATTGAGCGTATTTAAGGGAGTCTTGATAATTCTGAAAATAGTGCACAGGTCCAGCCGGTTCTTCTAACGGAGGCCTGTACAGTTTTGCATACTACACTGCAACTCTTGGACAGATAAAGTTCTAAAAAGTCAGATCTGTTCATGACAAGTGAAATGGACTCACCAGTGTGGGTATGACAGTATTTAAAGGTGAAATAATAAGTCATGGATTTCTAATAGTGCAGCCACTCCAAACTTTTATGGTATGACTGACACTCTTTGGTTTAAATAGTCACTGAGCACTACAGACTTGCCCGGTTCTACCTGTTTCATTTATTCTGGATGAGAGAATGCATGGAAACAACCTCAAAATTAAGGGATTTTTTTCTGGCCAGAATCTGCTAAGTGACTAAAAAGACTGTCTTTTGTGCTTGCTAATGAAATACTGAAATTTATCGTTAAAAATGAAAATGATATTTTAACTTTTTGAACAGTTAAAAAAACGATTTTTGGATTTCATTGTTTATGAAACGGAACTGTCTGTAAATTCTTGTCTTAGATTCTTTCCTAAAAGTCTTAAAAATAGATAGTTTCCAGAAAGTATGCGGCAGACTTTACATGCTGCGGTGGCGTTAACGCTCATCATTTATTGTGCGAACGCCGTTTATGTACAGGATCTCAGTCGAAAGCAAATAACAGTGGCATTCCTTCTTTCAGCGACTTACTTTTGTTAGACACTTCCACACCATCCTATAGGAGCAAACAGCGTTTACATCCGATATCATACCACTAAACACGCTGAGCAACAGCAGCCCAGGTAACTCGGTAGTTAAGTGCTGGCCTGCTGATCTAGCGGCCCCGGGTTCGATACCTGCTAAAGGCGGAAATCTTTACAACCGTAAACGGGATTCCACTGCACACAGCCTTTCATTATCCCCCTACCGTCGTCTTAATCTGATTATGCCCCCAATTTCGGAGAAATTGTGGGGGCATATTGGTTTGGGCCTGTCCGTCTGTCCGGTCGTCAGTCCGTCTGTCCGCTATCTGTAACTCAAGAACCGTAAGAGCTAGGAGCTTGAAACTTTATACACATGGTCAGTATGAAAAATAAGCGAACACGTGTTTTTAGCTCGCCTGAACGAAAGTTCAGGAAGAGCTATTGTCGTCACCACGGCGTCTGCGTCCGCGTCCGCGTCCGCGTCTGGATTGGATGTTTCGGTTAAGGTTTTTTTAAAGACCTATATCTCCTGAACCCATGGATAGATTGTTTTGCACTGTAGTTAGATATTGGTCTAAAGTTTAACAGGGTACCACCCCCACCCAACTCCGTGACCTTCATGCCAAGGTCATGGACTTAGAAAATTGGGAGTTTTTTTGGACTGGATGTTTTGGTTAAAGTTTTATAAAGCCCAATATCTCATTAACCCATGAATGGATTCCTTTGATACTTGCACTGAAGTTAGATATTGGTCTGAAGTTTTCGAAGGTACTGCCCCCATCACCCTCAGTGACCTTGATGTCAAGGTCATGGACTTAGAAAATTGTCTTTTTATTGATTTGATGTTTTGGTTAAAGTTTTTCAAAGACACATATCTCCTGAACTCATGGATGAATTCTTTTTATATTTGCACTGTAGTTAGATCTACAGAGTATTACCCCAACCCCGCTCAGTGACCTTGATGCCAAGGTGAGGGACTTAGGAAATTTTGGTCTTATTAAAGTTTTGTAATTGCATACTGATTCATAATGCTTTGCAGAGATTAAGTTTATACTTGAACTGATGTTAGACACTTTTTTGAGTTTTTACAAAACACCTTATACATACCCCAACTGGATGACCTTGACTTAGAATTGTGTCTTGAGGATTTTGGTTAAAGTTTTATATTAATGAAGACATAATTTCACAGTGCCACGATGATGGACTCAGTTGATACTAATACTTGGACTGGTACTGATGTTAGATAATGGTTCAGGGTTTTGATACATCCTAGCCCCCCACCCCTCAGTTTTTTTTACCTCAAGCTCATGGACTTTGAAATTTCATTTCATTTTTTTTTATTATTTTGATATTATTTTAAGACTTATTTCTGAGATAGCTTTTGTTTATAAATGTGTTTTCATTATGGACTTGCTTGCCTGAAGTTTTATGCATAGCAGTCCACACCACCATAGCGGCTGTGTGATGGGCAAGCACCAATTCAGGCGAGCTATGCTGTCAGGCGACAGCTCTTGTTTCTCTTATCCGCGGGTCACATATTTCAAGAGTTATGCCCCTTTTTCGATTTAGCCTCTGGAACCTTGTGAACAAAATATCTCAAGAACCCCTGTTGCTAGGATCATGAGGTTTTGCAGGATGAGAATGCCCAAGGTGTAGATGACCTGATTAACTTTTGAAACAAATTCGTGAATTTTTGACCGAGTTATGCCCCTTTTTCGACTTAGTGCATTGTAAGCCTATGGAACCTTGTGAACAAAATATCTCAAGAACCCCTGATGCTAGGAGCATGATTTTATGCAGGAAGATACTGCCTGTGGTGTAAATGACCTGATTAACTTTTGAAAATAATTTGTAAATTTTGGATTGAGTTATGCCCCTTTCTCAACTTAGTGCATTATTTGCCTATGGAAGCTTGTGAACAAAATATCTGGAGAACCCCTAGGATCATGATTTTTGCAGGTTGATATTGCCCAAGGTGTAGATGACCTGATTAACTTTCGAAAACAATTCGTAAATTTTTGACTGAGTTAAGCCCCTTTTTCGACTTAGTGCATTGTAAGCCTATGGTACAAAGGTACACGCATTATTGGATGAACCTTCTCTAGACACAAGCATATGGTTGGGGGCATAGTGTTTCATAAACACATTTTCTAGTTTTTTATTTTTCCGCCCGTCATGTATTTCCAGAGTTATGCCCCTTTTTAGACTTAGCCTGTGGAACCTTGTGAACAAAATATCTCAAGAACCCCTGATGCTAGGATCATGAGGTTTTGCAGGATGACAATGCCCAAGGTGTAGATGCCCTGATTAACTTTTGAAATAAATTAGTGAATTTTTGACCGGGCTATGCCCCCTTTTCGACTTAGTGCATTGTAAGCCTATGGAACCTTGTGAACAAAATATCTCAAGAACCCCTGATGCTAGGAGCATGATTTTTTGCAGGAAGATACTGCCTAACATATAGATGACTTGATTAACTTTTGAAAAAAAAATCATGAATTTTTGATAGAGTTATGGCCCTTTTTCGACTTAGTGCATTGTTAGCCTATGGAACCTTGTGAACAAAATATCTGGAGAACCCCTGATGCTAGGATCATAATTTTTGCAGGAAAATGTTGCCCAAGATGTAGATGACCTGATTAACTTTCGAAAAAAAATTATAAATTTTTGACTGAGTTAAGCCCCTTTTTCGACTTAGTGTATTGAAGCCTATGGTACAAAGGTACAAGCATTATTGGATGAACCCTCTTTAGAGGCAAGCATAGGGTTGGGGGCATAGTGTTTCATAAACACATTTTCTAGTTGACATACTTTTGAAAAGGAGTCATCCATCCATCAACTCTTAGCAGCACCACACTGAAGCGAACTGGCAAGGAGAAAGGTTAATTCTCTGACGCCAGCAATATCGACTTGGAAAAATCTGATCACTGTAATTATAAAGCATAAGGCACTGTAATTATTAAGCATAAAAGATAAAGAAAATCCTCTCTTTTTGTCGTGTAATGATTTTTTTTTCACTCATGAACACCTGTAGTGATAATTTTCCTTAAGACATACCAGACATACATGTTAGTAATAATGCCTTTGATGTTCATTCGGCGAAATAAAATTAGATCACACACTGAAAAAATCTAATCGCTGATTCTATAATCCGAGTTTTGGTCTATGAAATGCAATATATGTGGTGTGAAAAAATCCGGGACACTGTAGGAAAAAATCCGGGACACTAAATTCGTTGTAGGAACAAATCCTTGGCATTTGCTTTAATCTTCGTCCTTGGTTTGCAGAGGTTATTTCACACAAAAATGTGACAAACGACTAAATGCGCTCATAAAATGCTTCAGAAAACAGCCTGTTTGGAAAAAATCAGCAGAAAATATTGAAAATAAGTTTGTGCTTCGTCACGCTTACGAGACACTAATTGTCAGCAAAAATCGTTGACGATTGTCAGAGAAAATCATCGCCCACCGGGACTAAGCAACCACCCAGTGGCACTGTCGTCTATGGAAAAATATCAGGTGTTCCTTCAAATATTTTAAGCGGTGTATATACATTTCAGCTATCATGCAATGTTGAAACATCATTTTAACGTCTTGCCTGCGACGACTTTGAAGTGATGTCGTTTCAATATTTCCCATGAAACACAGGGATGTTATTTCCTTTCAGTACCAGCGTATACTAAAAGGCGAGGGTTGAATTTGGCATAAATCATGATTAACAGCCTATCAGTAAATCATAACACAAAATGGATCTGTATTGTATTGGTTTCCATGGTAACCACTACTGTTCTGTTATACACGTTTCAAGAATACATGATCAGGAAGGACAAGGGAATACTTATAGCATATAAAACCTCAAATTATTTTACAAAAGTAGCTTCGGGTGTTAGAACAAGTACAAAACCTCGGCCACAAAAAGGTGATATCACGGCACCCAATCTGTTATATGCAGACAGTCTTCATGGTGGCGATGACTCCTTTTTCGATGTGATTAACAGCTCTGTCCTCGTGAGTTATTCTTTCGCCGCAGTATTACAGGAAGCTGGAGCTATACATGCAGGAGCACGAGAGTATGTTCAGCTGGATCCCGGACCATGCGAACAAAGACTGCCTCAGTGTCTGATAATAGGTAATTTCAAATGTGGAACCAGGGAACTACTGGATTTTATGTACATGCATCCAAGAATTATGATTAAGGCTATGCCACGATATGAAACAAAGTTCTTCAGTCACAAATATTCTAAAGGTTTGGATTGGTACAAAAACCAAATGCCATGCAGTTATAAAAATCAGATCACCATTGAAAAGTCGCCTGAATATTTTCAGAAGCCTGAGTGTGCACCCCGCATTCATGCAATGAATTCAACAATCAAACTGATTGTTATGGTGCGTGAGCCTGTGTCAAGGACGGTGTCACATTTTACATTTTTTCGAAATTACACTTTCCTGAAACTTGAGGACGCTGTTATAAACAAAACGACCGGTGAAATATTAAAACAAAGATCTGCCATACAATTTTCTATATATGATGAGGGCATGGAAAGCTATTTGAATTTCTTTAATAGAAGTCAGATTAAAGTCATAGATTCGGAAGATTTCAAGCAAGATCCTTACTCGGTTCTACGTGATTTGGAAACGTTCCTCAATCTGGAACATACTATTCGCCGAGAAAACTTTATCTTCAACAAAGAAAAGGGACTATTTTGTTTGAGACAGAACAGGACCAGCAAAACAGCATCATGTTACCCTTCCGAAAGGGGAAGAAATGTCTCTGACTTTAAAAAGCTAGCGACAGACACACCAGGAATTTACAGAAAACTTGGAGATTATTTCAGACCTCACAATGTAAGATTCTTCGAGCTGGCCGGTCGTGCTTTTGACTGGTGAATAATTCTGGTTTAAAATTAATACCAATACATCATATATATTCTGTGGGTCATTGTTGTTTGTCCATTTAGGCTTGTTTCCCACTGGGCACACAAGGTTCAATCAACCTTGATTCAACGTCATGACGTTGAATCAAGGTTGATTCAAGGCTGATTAAACCTTGTGTGCCTGCTAGTTTTTAGCAAGGCCGCAGTCTCGGGGTAAAAAAAAGCACAAAAACATAAGACACATTATAACCTCATGTATGCGTTGTGTTTTGTGTGCCCATATATTGACGGTTTTGCGGGTTTGTAAGATGGACGACACCGCCAATGTTCACAGACACTGCAGTCACTGAGCGCCACCCTGAAACCTATGGGCGTATTCGACTAGCGTTTCGTGCTTCATTATTCATAGCGTGAACCACTTTTTTCCAGACTCGGATCCAGGGGGTGGGCTTTGGGGCTTAAGCCCCGCCACCTGGGGCTCTCTGTCCAATATAATGCTGGAATGAAGGTAATAAGGAGCACCTGATGGTAATTTGAGATAATATTCCTCAAGGTAAGATTGAAATATACGTTGTGGCATTTCATTGGAATCGCCTCACCGAGGCGATTCCATTGAGATGTCATAACATATTTTCAAAGGTACATATTATTATCTTGATTTTTCATCGAATATTCTATTTCATTATATGACCAAGATATAACACGCAATTTCATTGGCCAATTTGACGTCACGTGCCGGTCAATATTTATAGGTTATTGAATTTATATTGTGAAATATTCGGCACGAGTTCATATGGCGAAAGACGCACGAGCTTGCGAGTGCGTCTCCGCCATATGAACGAGTGCCGAATATTTCGCAATATAAATTCAATAACCTTTTTATTATATACCTTTGATACAAATCTGCAAGTTTCATCAGAGCTCTGTGTGTACGAAATCAAAATATTATATCGGTAGAACAACTGCATCTTGTTTTAAATTTGAAATAGCATTATGCCATTTCGTGTCTTCATACTCGCTAAAAGCCACGCCTGATGGCGCGAAAGTATATATGACGTTACGTTATTGGACGTGACGTCAGTAAACAAACGCTGATGTTCACAAGAACTGGGCGCCATTTCCGAGTCTGATGAAAATCTCCCTTATTATCGCAGAATAGTAAATAAAAGAGTGACGGATCAAAGGTAAATTATATTTAATTGTTTTTCATGTAATTAATACACCTAAACCGAGACTAGTGTCATTATTCTACTCGTTTTTGAATTGCAGTCGACGACAAAATGGCCGCCAAACTTTTCTTCTTTCAAAACAAAAGTAGTTCTAGGGAACGTGACTCCTTAACTCCGTGCAATATGCACTTGACTCCGTGCAATATGCAGAAAATATTGCACGGTTACTCCAATGTAAATTGAATGGAGATCTTTTTAGGTATATAATAATTTGCGATATTCACCGGTTAGTCAGTGAATAGAATTAGAATTAGAATATTAGAATTAGAATATTACTTTTACGTTGACGTCATTGTATTTTCGTGACGTAACGTCTGATGTACGTTGATGTTAATGGCATTACGTCGCGAGATAATACCATGTAGTACCATCATAAATATTAAAGGAAACCGTATTTAGAATTAACATATAATAAAACAATTGTTGTCCTTTATTTCGGTGAATATGCAGTTTTATTTACCTGCAAACATAACATATTGACCTCCGCTTCGCGTCGGTCAATATGTTGTTTGCAGGTCAATAAAACTGCATATTCACCTCAACAAAGGTCAATAATTGTATATTATCTCTCACCCTTATTATGGCCTCTTTCTTTGGACCATAAGCCCCACCAGCTGTTCAGAGAGAGCCCCGCCAGCTAGTTGTGGTCTAGATCCGGGCCTGTTTTTCTATAGGAAAAGTGCATCACGCCAATTGTGAAGTATGAAATACCCACACCGTAAAAAAAAAGGAGAAATTGCGGTAGAATAACTGGCAACCAGCTGCCAGTCCATTTCCCGTTATTTTTACGGGCGCCTGTAAATAATTGCAGGAATTATCAAGAATAGGAGAGAATAGAACAGGTGTTGTTTTGGTCATACATGTGTATTGCTCTTCAACACTGTAAAGGTATTTTCGAGTGCGGCCAGTACACATAACACTACCAGAAATTTATTTCAGACAGACGTGTTTCTCTCACCTCGGTCACCAGCAAGGTCTGCAGACCTGTTTCTCTCACCTCGGTCACCAGCAAGGTCATGGAGCACATAGTCCACAGCCACATTATGAAGTTCCTGGAGAAGGAAAAGATCCTCTCAGACAACCAACATGGCTTCAGGAAAAGAAGGTCCTGTGAGACTCAATTGATCAACACCATCCAGGACCTTGCAACCGGCCTGAACAACCACCAGCAAATTGACGCTATCCTGTTGGACTTCTCGAAAGCTTTTGACAAGGTTCCCCACCAGAGGTTGGCAGCTAAGCTACACCACTATGGGATACGTGGAAGAACCCTGGAATGGATAAAGAGTTTCCTTGAAGGGAGAGCCCAACAGGTAGTCCTAGACGGAAAGACATCTTCATCTTCGCCAGTCACTTCAGGAGTGCCCCAAGGCACAGTTCTCGGTCCACTACTGTTCCTGGTGTACATAAATGACCTCCCAGACAAAGTCAGTTCTACAACACGCCTGTTCGCCGATGACTGCCTGATGTATCGCACCATCGCCACTGACAAGGATGCCATGGCTTTGCAGGAGGACCTCGACCATTTACAGAAGTGGGAGCAAGACTGGCAGATGAAATTCAATCCAAGCAAATGTGAAGTAATCCGCATTACCAACAAACGCAAAGTAATCGACAAGGCATACAAGATCCATGACCAGACTCTTCAACGTACTAACAAGGCCAAATACCTGGGTATTACAATTGATAGCTCCCTAACATGGAATGCACACGTTGACGCCATCGCCAAGAGGAGTAACAACACTGTGTCCTTTCTACAGAGGAATTTATCATCCTGTCCAAAAGATGTAAAGGCCAAGTGTTATAAGTCATTGGTACGACCCCAGCTGGAATATGGTGCAACTGTATGTGACCCCTTCACCAAAAACAACATCAACAAGTTAGAAGCAGTGCAACGACGTGCAGCAAGATTCTGCCACAGCAACTACCAGCGTACAAGTAGCGTATCAGCTATGATTCAGGATCTGGGCTGGGAGCAGCTGGAAACTAGACGCCAACAACTAAAAGCTGCCATGCTGTACAGGATCATCAATCAACTTGTTGAAGTTCAGGTTCCGCCTTTGCTCATACCAGCAGGTACCCACACCAGGGGCCACGCCAATAGATTTCTCGTCCCATTTGGCAGTGTCAACGCCTTCAAGCACTCCTTCTACCCATCCAGCATCCGACTCTGGAACAGCCTGCCAGCGGAGGTCATCACTGCGCCGTCCCTAGACGTCTTCAAGACGAGGATGGGTGCAGTACTTCCATAGCTCGAACAACTTGTTTTTAACCTGTTTTTAATCTGCACCGTGGACTTCCGTCGCACATGTACATAACACACATGAGTGAGAATGTTCCAGAGGAACCCAACTCATTATTGGAAGATGAAGATGAAGATGACGCCCGAATAGACTGGCAGCTGGTTGCCAGTTATTCTACCGTTAAATCTACGGATTTTTCTAATCCGCCACACTTTAGTGGCGGGGTATGATGATATACCTTTCGGTGTCTGTCCGTCCGTCTGCCCGTCCATCTTCAATATTTCCGATCGATAACTTGAGTATTTCATTCGAGTCACGGAATTTTTTCAGATTTTGCATACATATTGTTATCGGCGATGAGTGGTATGGGAAATCCGTCCATTTTTAACAGTTACTGCTCTTGTTCACATTGGAAACATGGTTTCTGGCCTGTTTTCCTTTACTGTTTATGATATCGAATGAAACTTCATAGATATGTTAAACATGAAAGGTTAAAGATTGTGACTAAGGACCATCACTCTGACCTTTCCTGTTCGTGAGTTAGCCGCCCTTGATAGGTCTGAAAAATGGTTTTTGACCTGTAGTTGTCAGAGAGTAGCTTTTCCCCCCTAGTAGTTTTCCCCCCGGAAAATGACTATGATTTTTCTATAGTAGAATTTCCCACCGGAAAAATGGCTATATAGCAGAATTTTCCCCCGGAAATATGGCTATATAGCCAATTTTCCCCGGGGAAAATCTACTATACGTGTTTTTGCATAGCCGTTTTTTCCCTCCATAGTGGATTTTCCCCCTGGTAATATGATTGCAGGAGAACAGCTCCATAGTGGAATTTGGTCCTTCTCCAATTATAATAGTGAGATTCATAACTGAAACACAAATATGAGTATCTGTCCATAAAATATCGATGGATAATAGATGCTAGAACCGCATGCATGTGTCCATCAGTCTGTCTTATTTTGGTTCTTGGGAAAACAGGTAGGCATTTTGCTTTTCCATGTTAGCCAAAAACGGATATGAGTGTACTTGGTTGTTTGGATAAAGTTGTATAATTTTGTGTTTGTGCAAACGTTCATCTGTGCGCGCAGCGGAATGCCTGGACTAGTGTTCGCCCTTTTATGCAGGAGTCGTGGGCTCGACTCCCATTGGTACACACGTCCGATTATGATTTTCAATGTAATAAACTCCCTACTAAATCAAACATGACTAGAAAAGCACCCGTTCGTAATATTCCTGTAGCTTACATGCGTATGTGTACGTATATAAATATGTGCGATGAGGAGAAATCACATCCGGCTCGTTCCTTAAATTAGTAATTATTGATTATTACAAAAATATGGTTGCTATATTTGCATATCGATTTTTTGGAATTAATCACGTTTATTACCTCCGTTGAAGTGCCTATACATTTCTTATGCGATTCATTCCGTAAAATGTCTCTGTTCCATTCCGTTCCGTTTCGTTCCGTTCTGCAAGATACCAGTAGTCATACCAAATTCACTAATAGCCAATTTCCCGGTGGGGGAAAAAGGACTATGGGGGAAAAGTGGCTCTATGAGGTCCGGACAATCCACTATATAGCGGTCCTTCCTATAGCCATTTTTCCGGGGGGAAAGGGGAAAAAACACTCTCTGACAGTAGTTCCTTTACTATAAGGAATATCTGAATGAAACTTCACAGATATGTTGAACATCAAAGGTTACATGTTGTGACTAAGAACCGACACTGAGACCTTTTCAGTTTGTGAGTTATCTGCCCTTGATTGATCTGAAACCTTCACTATATGGAATATCTAAATAAAACTTCACAGATATGTTGAACATCAAAGGTTACATATTGTGATTAAGGACCGTTACTTTTATTTTTCCAGTTTGTGAGTTATCCACCCTTGATAGGTCTGGAAAATAGATTTTTGGCATGTAGTTCCTTTACTATATGAAACATCTAAATGAAACTTCACAGATATATTGAAGATCAAAGGTTACATATTGTGACTAAGAACCGTCACTCTGACCTTTCCAGTTCGTGAGTTATACACCCTTGACAGGTCTGAAAAATGGTTTTTGGGCTGTAGTTCCTTAACTATAAGGGATATCTGAATGAAAGTTCAAAATCATGTTGGAATATGAAAAATTACATATTGTGACTAAGAACCGTCACTCTTACTTTTCCAGTTCGTGAGTTTTTTGCCCCTGATTGATCTGAAAAATGGTTTTGACCTGTTGTTCCTTTACTATATTGTTTATCTGAATGAAACTTCACAGATATATTAAACATTAAGTTACATATTGTGACTAAGGACGGTCACTCTTACCTTTCCAGTTCATTAGTTATCAGTTCTTGATTGATCTGAAACATGGTTTTTGACCTGTTATTCCTTTTCTGTATAGAATATCTAAACGCTTTACTGCCTGATCTTAATCTACACTGGTCAGAAAGCCCCACAGTGTTAGAAATCCGTCTCAAGACTGCTCCTGTATGAGGGGTTTATATACTGGACAAAAAAAGTTAAGGATCAAACATTAGACTGAAATTTTTATAATGAAAAAAGTAATTTTCAAAAAATCATTTTCTTCTGTTGAATACATCTAACATTGCTGCACAAGATTGCATGACACATATTGGAATCTGATCACGTGACACACCAGCAGAAATGAATGAACAGGCATACCCCTAAAATCAAAGTGAAAACTGGCATTGACACAAAACTGAATGTCCATTATTTTGGCTTTATCCATGCAAAATCATTTTCAATTCTCAGTGTGGCCTCCAAGGGCTTGAATAACTGCATGACAGCCAATCGGTGTGCTTCTTATAAATTCCGAGAGGCCCATTTAGGGACCCGTTTGCCATTTTTCACGAAAGGCATGAATGAGCTCTCCTTGAGTTTCAGGAAGCCTCTCGTGGTCAGGATTGGCGGTGTAACATGTACTAAGAATGCTAAATCGGATTTAAAACTTGTGATCAAATCGAAATGTCAATGCGGGCGATTGTTTCTGTCGCTAGGTACTGGTCCACCACATTTGCCCTGTGATTCGATGATGTCATCGCCAAAAACTTTAGCAAACGGTCTCGTAATTGGATAAAACGTGTCAGTACTAACTCGAACACCAATCAGAGCGCCTCTTTCTGGCATGCGCAAGTCCACACAGCTACCAATCCAGGTGCCGCACCATACCATCACCCACCCTCCTCGAGACATGTCATATTCCGCAACACGATTTAATCCATAATGTACGTGACGTGTACCCGGCAGGCGTCACACCCTTCTCCCATCATCGTAGATATCTACATACAAATCTGGACTCATCTGTGAATAGAACACGGGTCCAATGACCCAGCTGCCAATTTGGGTCATTTTTTGCCGACTGTCACCTCGCATTTCTATGGAATCGCATCAATCCTGGCCTCATTACCAGCATGCAAGTGCGCAAATTAGCTGTATAAAGTCTGTTTCTAACCGTTTTTGCTGAAATTAGCCGATTAAATCATTTAATGGACAAACAATGCGCATCCTCACAGTGTTATTGTGTTGAAACAGTAGTTTGGGACAGAGACTTCGTCCTTATGGACGAGTCTAGTTAATCGCAAGTTTTAAATCTGATTGAACATGCTTGACAGATGTTACAAAACACCAATTCTAACCATCAGAAGCTTCAGGAAAATCCTGGACAGCTAATTCAGGCCTTTCATGAAAAATGGCAAACGAGTCCCCAAATGAGCCTCAAGCGCTTTACCAAAAAAATACTGAGTAGCTGCTATGCAGTTATTTAGACCCCCAGAGATATCGATGAACACTGGCAATGGATCTGCATGGATAAAGCCAAGAATCACGGATATTCAATTTTGTGGTGATGCCATTTTTCACTTCGGTTTTAGGGGTATATCTGTTTATTCGTTTCTTCTGGTGTGTCACGTGATCCGATTCCAATATTTGTATGCAGTTCTGTGGCGCTTTGAAAGCTAAATGTAACAGAAGAAAAATATTTTGGGATAATTCATTTCTCATGATCTAAGCTTCAGTCAAATATTTGATCCCTAACTTTTTTTTTGTCCAGTATATTTATATCTATTTACAGTAAGGCCAGCATATTTCTGGTTATCCCAGTTCTGTGGCTATTTTTGTCCCCCCACCAAAGGTGAGGGAGGACATATTGTTTTCAGTGCGGATCCCGTCGGCGTCGGCGTCTGCGTCGGCGTGACAGTTTCTTGTATGCGCGATATCTCTTGAGCCAATGGATGGAATTTCACCAAACTTGTATGGTTATATCATTGGGACAAACTTAAGAGCTGATTAGATTTTGGTGACCTTGACCTCATTTTCAAGGTCACTGGAGGACTTAGATGAAATTTCTTGTATGTGCAATATCTCTTGAACCAATGGATGGAATTTCACCAAACTTGCATGGATACATCATTTGGACAAACTTAAGAGCTGATTAGATTTTGGTGACCTTGACTTCATTTTCAAGGTCATTGGAGGACTTTGATGAAATTTCTTGTATGCGCGATATCTCTTGAACCAATGGATGGAATTTCACCAAACTTGCATGGATATATCACTGGGACAAACTTAAGAGCTGGTTAGATTTTGGTGATCTTGACTTCATTTTCAAGGTCATTGGAGGACTTAGATGACAATTTCTTGTATCCACAATATACAATATCTCCCGAACCAATGGATGAAATTTTATCAAACTTGCATGGATACATCATTGGGACAAGTTGATGAGCTGATTAGATTTTGGTGACCTTGACCTTATTTTGAAGGTCGCTGGAGGACTTAGATGACAATTTCTTGTACCCTCAATATCTCCTGAACCAATGGATGGAATTTCACCAAACATTTTTTGATACATAATTGGGACCAAGTTTATGAGCTGTTTAGATTTTAGTGACCTTGACCTTATTTTAAAGGTCACTGGAAGATAATTTCTTGTACCCACAATATCTCCTGAACCAATAAATGGAATTTAGCCAAAACTTTCATGGATACATCATTTGGACAAGTTTAAGAGCTGATGACATTTTGGTGACCTTGACCTCATTTCCAAGGGAGGACTTAGATGACAGTATCTTAACCCATGATATCTTGTAAACTAATGGATGGAAGTTCACAAAACTTGCATGGAAACATCATTTGGACACATTTAATAGCTGATTAGGTTTTGGTGACCTTGACCTTATTTTCAAGGTCACTGGATGACTTAAATGACAATTTCTTATACCCATGATGTCCCCTAAACTTATGGATGGAATTTCACCAAACTTTCATGGATACATCATTGGGACAAGTTTACGAGCTATTTAGATTTAAGTGCCCTTGACCTTATTTAAATGACAGCTTTTTGTACAATTTCTTATACCCACGATGTCCCCTAAACTAATGGATGGACTTTCACCAAACTTTCATGGATACATCATTGGGACAAGTTTACGGGCTGTTTAGATTTTGGTGACCTTGACCTTATTTTAAAGGTCACTGGAGGATTTAAATGACATTTTTTGTACCCATGATATCTCTGGAACCAGTAGACGGAATTTTTACCTAACTTGCATGGATACATTTCCAGGACTAGCTAAAGAGCTGATCAGATTTTGGTGACCTTGACCTCATTTTCAAGATAACAAGAGGAGTTCGATATGATAAATTTCACTAAAATTGGTATGTCTCATTAGCCTTTGGCTTGATTTGCACTTTACTTTCATAGATATACCTTTGGGACAATCTCAAGAGTCTACTATGTTTTAATTACCTTGACCCCATTTTCAAGGTCAAAAGCTAAACTTACAAATGCTTATTTTTTTTCTCTTAAATGAGTTATACCTAGAACCAATTGACGGATATTCATCAGGCTTGCATGAATATATCATTTGACAGGTTTAAAACATGTTTAGCAGTTGGTGACCATGACCCATTTTTCAAGGACATAGTCTTATATGTAGGATATCTTTAGAACCAGTGGATGTTTTTTCTCCAAACTTGCATAGATATTTTATTTGTACAGGCTTTTTATTCATTAGAGGGGATGGGAAATGGGCTGGTGGGGGACATCAGTTTTTCTCTGAAAAACATTTCTAGTTAGCTAATATATAGTTACGATGTCCAGAAGTTGCGGGGTATCATGCAGTGCCTGTGGTGCTTTTAATTTACAGTACAGTCCAATATGCCCACGTATTTCAGCCAATGGCACACTGGGTGCGTATTTCCTGGTGTATTGGATTGAAGAAATTAATCGTACATGTGCTGCCTGTTGGAGTCAAACATATGAGCCACGACATGACAAAACCAACAATGTGGTTGTGCGCACAGCGCAGACTCAGATCAGCCTGGGCATCTGCCGAGTTTGATCAGACTCTTCATTAAGTGCTCAAAGGGTAGCTAAGAGGCTATGCTACCTCCATGCGGACAGTGAAGGCTCTGATCAGACTGGGTGGATGCCCAGGCTGATCTGAGTCTGCACTGGGCGCACAACCACATTGTTGGTTTTGTCGTGTCGCGGCTCAATTATACTCCCTGCATGAAAGGCAAATATTCATAGAGCCTGAGTATTTGCATTTCACGTAGGATGTCGTAGGTTCGACTCCCACCTTGTTCTTGTTCTTGTTGCAAATCTTTACCGTCCCTCTTGGAACAACCACTGATGACTCAGCGTCGTAAAATTTTTTCAGTGTATATTTTGCACATCCGTAAAATGTTTGTAAATTAAAGTTTATAAGGGGCATTATTATGTACAACAATCCATCACCATATTCGTGGGGCTTATCTCCAGTATTTACACAAATATCTTCTCAGAGGATATTCACCAAATGGTTTTAAAACATAAAACCATAAAACGATAAAATCATCACTATGCTGCATATTTTACGATGGCCTACTGCTGCTCATTTCTTATTCAGGGCAATACTGTTTAATATACGTTGCCGAGCTCCATGTAACAGGTAACAGAGTCTACGACTTTGGTACTCAATTTTTAAGATATGGTCAGTAGAGATATGACTGTATAGTTCCATATGTCCTTTACTTGCATCCAGGATGAACTGCAACTGCAGATTGACAGGGTGGTCGTAAAACGATCTACCATAACGTTCGACACATAGATTGTCAATTTCACTTATGACATTTTGCCTAATAGGTTCTAAAATTCTACACTGTAGTATAAAATGTTCAAGTGTCTCATTAGCTGCTTTACATAGGTAACATATAGCAGTTTGACTTTGGCCTTGAAACCGAGATCTCTTGTCTTGTAAAATATAGGTATCAGTTACTAATTTCAGTTTCACAGATAATCTTGTAGATTCACGAGCTGGGTCAGTAGATATTTGTAACAGGCTATGAACTTTATCAGGTTGATAAGAGTCACAATTCAGGTATGTAAGAGAACTATACAATTTACTGTCTATGATCACTCTGTCTTTCCAGTAAGTGTTCACTGCAGTTTTGATCATTTTTTTCCATTCTGATTTACCCATACGTTCCTCTAGTAATGATATAGGATTTGGTAATCCATATTTATGTAAAATGCGGCGAATTATCACTAGCCAGCTGTAGCTCTGGTTGTTTTTGGTAGTTAACTGACGATAAGCAATTCTCTTCTCACGACTGGTAACATCCTGTCTACAGATGTTATTAAAAAATGTTAAAGCTTTCATATGTATCTGTCCTTCAATTGGTATAAATCCTGTAAGAATATACACCACTGGGTCTGGAGTATTTTTCGGTAACGATAAAATTCGTTTAAGCAGTTTTTTGAAACATAGCTCCAAAGAATGCAGACCTGCAGACTCAGGCATTATTATTTCTAAACCATATGTTAAAATTGGAAGTATATAAATACGAACGAGATGTAAAGAGGTTTCCGGGTCAAGCCCATTTTCACCGTGTAAACCAACTGGTAATAAGCCATATAATTGAGCCGCGACACGACAAAACCAACAATGTGGTTGTGCGCCCAGTGCAGACTCAGATCAGCCTGGGCATCCACCCAGTCTGATCAGAGCCTTCACTGTCCGCATGGAGGTAGCATAGCCTCTTAGCTACCCTTTGAGCACTTAATGAAGAGTCTGATCAAACTCGGCAGATGCCCAGGCTGATCTGAGTCTGCGCTGTGCGCACAACCACATTGTTGGTTTTGTCATGTCGTGGCTCATATGTTTGACTCCAACAGGCAGCACATGTACGATTAATTTCTTCAATCCAATACACCAGGAAATACGCACCCAGTGTGCCATTGGCTGAAATACGTGGGCATATTGGACTGTACTGTAAATTAAAAGCACCACAGGCACTGCATGATACCCCGCAACTTCTGGACATCGTAACTTATTTTTTGAAATATATATTAGCTAACTAGAAATGTTTTTCAGAGAAAAACTGATGTCCCCCACCAGCCCATTTCCCATCCCCTCTAATGAATAAAAAGCCTGTACAAATAAAATATCTATGCAAGTTTGGAGAAAAAACATCCACTGGTTCTAAAGATATCCTACATATAAGACTATGTCCTTGAAAAAATGGGTCATGGTCACCAACTGCTAAACATGTTTTAAACCTGTCAAATGATATATTCATGCAAGCCTGATGAATATCCGTCAATTGGTTCTAGGTATAACTCATTTAAGAGAAAAAAATAAGCATTTGTAAGTTTAGCTTTTGACCTTGAAAATGGGGTCAAGGTAATTAAAACATAGTAGACTCTTGAGATTGTCCCAAAGGTATATCTATGAAAGTAAAGTGCAAATCAAGCCAAAGGCTAATGAGACATACCAATTTAAGTGAAATTTATCATATCGAACTCCTCTTGTTATCTTGAAAATGAGGTCAAGGTCACCAAAATCTGATCAGCTCTTTAGCTAGTCCTGGAAATGTATCCATGCAAGTTAGGTAAAAATTCCGTCTACTGGTTCCAGAGATATCATGGGTACAAAAAATGTCATTTAAATCCTCCAGTGACCTTTAAAATAAGGTCAAGGTCACCAAAATCTAAACAGCCCGTAAACTTGTCCCAATGATGTATTCATGAAAGTTTGGTGAAAGTCCATCCATTAGTTTAGGGGACATCGTGGGTATAAGAAATTGTACAAAAAGCTGTCATTTAAATAAGGTCAAGGGCACTTAAATCTAAATAGCTCGTAAACTTGTCCCAATGATGTATCCATGAAAGTTTGGTGAAATTCCATCCATAAGTTTAGGGGACATCATGGGTATAAGAAATTGTCATTTAAGTCATCCAGTGACCTTGAAAATAAGGTCAAGGTCACCAAAACCTAATCAGCTATTAAATGTGTCCAAATGATGTTTCCATGCAAGTTTTGTGAACTTCCATCCATTAGTTTACAAGATATCATGGGTTAAGATACTGTCATCTAAGTCCTCCCTTGGAAATGAGGTCAAGGTCACCAAAATGTCATCAGCTCTTAAACTTGTCCAAATGATGTATCCATGAAAGTTTTGGCTAAATTCCATTTATTGGTTCAGGAGATATTGTGGGTACAAGAAATTATCTTCCAGTGACCTTTAAAATAAGGTCAAGGTCACTAAAATCTAAACAGCTCATAAACTTGGTCCCAATTATGTATCAAAAAATGTTTGGTGAAATTCCATCCATTGGTTCAGGAGATATTGAGGGTACAAGAAATTGTCATCTAAGTCCTCCAGCGACCTTCAAAATAAGGTCAAGGTCACCAAAATCTAATCAGCTCATCAACTTGTCCCAATGATGTATCCATGCAAGTTTGATAAAATTTCATCCATTGGTTCGGGAGATATTGTATATTGTGGATACAAGAAATTGTCATCTAAGTCCTCCAATGACCTTGAAAATGAAGTCAAGATCACCAAAATCTAACCAGAAATCTGAGCCCAATCAGCCCAGTGGCTTCAGAAGAGACAAAAAATTTTGTGTTTTGGTTCCCATGGCAACCAATAAAAGGAGCAGCGGGCCAGAAAACATATAGCTGACAGAACACTTCTCAAGGAACATTTCTACAAAAGTTCTGTGAACATATCTGCAATGGCTTGACAATAAATGCCATTTTTCAATTTTCCCCATTATGAGTCAATGCAACTCTAATCCTTGGGCTGGGGAATTGATTTTTTTTTATGAAAATCTGCTCTTTCGTTTGGTTGCTATGGCAAATTAGATTTACATTGACTAATTATGTGGAAAATTAAAATGGCATTTACTGCAGTCATAATGTGGGAAATAGTTACATATTTTGTATTAGCCTGTACAAATGTGACAGCAATTTTAAGCCTATACAAATTTGATTGCAATTTTGAGCTAGAGATCTGGTGAGCTTTGTGGCCCGTGGGCCTCTTGTTTCAGTATTTTGCTTGTCCGGAGCATATCCCCAAAAGTATCAAAGGGAACTGAATGAGAGGAAGTGCAGTGCACAAGAACCATAACCCTTTAACAAGTATTAATGAAGTTAGCTCCTTGTTTTTTGCAGTATTCCGCTTGTCTGGACGGTATCTCTGAAAGTATGACAGTAAACTAAATGAAACTTCACACATTGAGAAAGGGCAACGAATGAAACAGTACACAGGAACCATTACTGTGTCATAAGTAATTATGGAGTTATCTCCCTTCTTAATTTTTGCAATATTTTGCTTGTCCAGAGCATATCTTAGGAAGTATTAAAGGGAACTAAATGAAACTTCACACATTGATAGAAGGTAACATGGAAATGCAGAACCCAAGATCCATAACTGTGTTATAAGTAATTACAGAGTTAACTTCCTCCTTAATTTTTGCAATATTTCAATTGTCCAGAGCATATCTTTGGAAGTATGACAGGGAACTAAATCAAACTTCACACCTTGATAGAGGCCAATGTGAGGAAGTGCAGAGCACAAGAACTGTTACCCTACCTCAAGTAATTATGGAGTTAGCTCTTTCCAATTTTTTTCAGTATTTAGCTTGTCCAGAGCATATCTCTGTACTTATTCAAGAGAACTGAATGAAACTTCACACACTGATAGAGGGCAATGGGAGGAAGTGCAGAGCACTACAAGAACTGTTGCCTGACAGCCTAGCTCGCCTGAATTGGTGCCTGCCCATTGCACAGTCGCTATGGTGGTGTGGCTTGCATTGCATAAACCTCAGACAAGCATGTCCATAATGACAACACATTTATAAACAAAAGCTATCTCAGAAAAATAAAATCAGAATCAAAACAAATTCCACAAGAGATTTCAAAGTCCATGACCTTGAGGTCAGAGAACTGAGGGGTAGGGGGTAGGGTGGGGAGGGGGTGCAGGATATATCAAAACTCTGAACCATTATCTAACATGAGTACAAGTATTAGTATCAACTGACTGTGAAATTATGCCTTCATAAATATAAAATTTAACCAAAATCATAACATTAGTCCATGACCTCGACATCAATGTCTTTGAGTGGGGTGAGGAACTTTGGACCAATATCTAAATACAGTGCAAATATCAAAAGAATCCATCCATGGGTTAAGGAGATATTGGGCTTTTAAAACTTGAACCAAAACATCCAGTCCAAAAATCTCCAATTTTCTAAGTCCATGACCTTGACATCAAGGTCACTGAGTGGGATGTTGGTGGTACCCATAAAACATAAGACCAATATCTAACTACAGTGCAAATATCAAAAGAATCCATCCATGGATTAAGGAGATGCCTCTAAAACTTTAACCAAAACATCCAATCCGGATGCTGACGTGGACTCCAATGCCAGGATGACAACAATAGCTCTTCCTGAACTTTCCTTCAGGTGAGCTAAAAAACAGAACCCTACCTCAAGTAATTATTGAGTTACCTCCCTTCTTTGGCTTTTTTATACCCCGCCACACGTTAGTGGCGGGGTATTATGTTTTCCCGCTGGCTGTCCGTGTGTCTGTCCGTCCGTCGTACGTACGTCCGTCCGGTCGTCCGTCAGTGAGCACTTCGTTTCCGTTCGATAACTTGAGTATTTATTAACGGATTTTATTCATACATGGCGTGTGCATTGGTCTTGGGAAGATCTCGGTTTGGATTGTTAATGGGCAAATTTCGATGTCTTATGGAGTTATTGCCCTTTTCATGGTCTTAAAAACAGTTTTTGGTCTGTAGTTCTTTTACACTTTGAAATATCTTGATGAAATTTCACAGAAATGATCGAAGTAACATAAGCTTTCAGTTATAAGCAGAATTTTGTCCACCTGGATTATCTGCCCCTGCCCTAGGGCTATATACATGTATGAAATAATGAAAAAAAATGTATAAAATTAGATTTAAAAGGGATTTTTTCTGAAACTTGTAACAAATTATCATATTGATATAAGCTTTATGTCTTGATCAAAATTTTGTCCCCCAGTGGTTATCTGCCCCTGACACATGCTGTATACATGTATGAAATCATGAAAAAATCAATATAAAATCAGATTTTCGGTATATCTTGATGAAATTTCATAGAAATGATTAAAATAACATAAGCTTTCTGTTACAAGTAGTATTAAGTCTACATAGGTTACCTGCCCCTGCCCCAGAGCTATATACATGTATAGAATTATGAAAAAATTCTGTTCATGAGGTTCATGTCATGATAAAAAAAAAAATGTATAAAAGATAGAAGACGGGGTATTGGTTTGCAGTGGCGGGGTATTACGCAGTCGTTCACGATGCTTTTATTTTCAGTATTTTGGTTGTCCAGAGCATATCTGGAAGTATACTATGCAAAATATATTTAGCAAATTTTTATATTTTGCAATTTTTCTCATTACTGAAGTGCAACATTGAGCGAAATTAAATTGAACTGAAAGGAACCGTATTTGGGGCTTAAGATACCAAGGGATTACAGAAGCCAGATCCATCGATGAGTCAGTATTGTCCATGACGACTCACTGGATTTTTCCCATGGTCCGCGAGTGTGTGTGGTGAAGGTTATTTACAATCTGTTTGAAGTCACCAAATTAAAATTTTTATTGAAATCATCGTTTGTAACTCTAGTCATTTCCTTGTGAACTAACTGTGATTATCAACAGAACTGTGATAATATAAAATCCAGAATTGTGATATTTTAAAGTACTTTAAATTATAAAAATCAGTAAATTACGTATTTTCCTATTTTACAGATATACACATATATAATATTTTCTAAAAAAATAATTTTACAAAGTGCATTTTTATAAATCTATTCATATATCTTTTAAAAGTTTAAATCTCAATCATTTTTTATGTAATTGTTGTATTATTGTTGTATGTTGTTTTTACCGAATAAATATCAATCAATCAATTAAAAACGATACTGGGGAAAAGCGATAAGCGCGGAAGGGGTCATTAGCCGAAATTCGCACCCATTGAAAAGCAACATAACAATGGTAAGCATGTGAGTTTTTGTACGGTATTTGTCAACATTTTCATGCTCAGTTTTCTTGTCAAAGCTATTGATTGTGTAAAAGATATGGTTAAGCTCAACAATTGACGAATCTTAGCATGCGCCATTGACGTTAAAACGTGTTAATTCGGCCCAATGTGCAATGATTCACGGGTGCTTCAGTTCAATGCAGAATCAAAACCCGAGAAAAACAATAGGCTAAAATTAAAGGTCACACCATGATTAATTTAACTGTGGAGTTTCTTCATTGAAGTATAACGCAACTGTGAGAAAATGATGACGTTAGTCTGAGAATTTTGACTCATTCTCAGTAGCCAGGAAGAATTTTCTTTCTGAATTGTTTACATTATCATATTGGTAGCTACCAAACAATTATACTCTCAAAACGGATTCAAGAAATACCGATTAGAAACAAGTTTTTAAGACGATAACGTAAAAACAAGGGAAAACGTCAATTTTTCGAACTTTGCAAACCTCATACTCGTAGCATATTCAATTGTTTTAGGGCGTTTTCCTTTATTTTGACAGCAAACAAGCCGCCTCATTATGGTTGTGGCTTTTGTACTTGATCATAAATGTCGTTTAGATACAATGGTCATAAAAACTGACGTCACGATAGTTCAAACGCTACAATTGAGCAATCTTGATTCTTTTACCTGCCAGTCCATCTCGAATGATCGGCCTTTATATCTTTATACAGTAAAGTGACAATAAAATCCTAATATGGTGGATCTGACACATACAAAAAAATTGCTATATTTATTGTGCATAGTATATTAAAGGGAACTAAATCAAACTTCACACATTGATAGAAGGCGATAACAGAAAGTGCAGAACACATAAACCATATCTTTCAGTTTTGACGCCGGTACATACTTTTCATATATACCAGTAATTTTGTATTAGCTTTATGTCTGCTCCATATCTTTTAAAGTGCTTAAGATTCCTTCCTGTAAGTTCGGACAAATCTAAAGCATAATCAGATGATGTGCAGAGAAAAAGAACCTTAAACACTCGCCTTGGTATATTTCTGCTGTGATTTCATGCATGCTCCCAAACTTCAACACTATGCTGAAAAATACAAAGGGGCATAATATATTGAATCGCTCGACGGGAAACCAGTAAAGGAAATAGTTGTTTTGTGGAGATATTTGTTATTTTTCAAAAAAACATGTTTTCCCTACTTCTTGCAAGATGTATGCTTCAGTAAATGCACATCAATCTACGTTTCATCACAAATGTGAGGGTTATTTTCATAATGATTGAGCCGCGACGTGAGAAAACCAACAATGTGGTTGTGCGCCCAGCGCAGACTCAGATCAGCCTGGGCATCCGCCCAGTCTGATCAGAGTCTTCGCTGTCCGCATGAAGATAGCTTAGACTCTTAGCTACCCTTTGAGCACTTAACAAAGAGTCTGGTGAATTTAGGCGGATGTCCAGGCTGATCTGAGTCTGTGCTGGGCGCACAACCACTTTGTTGGTTTTCTCGTGTCGTGGCTCATATGTGTTTTGACTTTTTTACCACTGACTGAACTCTGGAGACTGACTAATGGTGCTTTATATTTGCTCCAAGTTTTGTGAAGCGGTTTTAGAGTGGAGCCAGTTTCTATACTGAAAAATATAAAGGGGCATAGTTGCGTTAAAATGTAGGTGGAGTTAAATTTTCTTATTCTCTGCACATGGACTGTGATAATATATCTCCCCCGGAGCGGGGAGGCAGACATAAATATGCACAGGTATCGAATTAATGAAACACACCGGCGGCATATGCCGAACCCGTGAGTTCTGTGGGTCTAAGACAAAGGGCTGCAAAATTCCCTTACTGAAAACTTAGAACTTCAGGTGTGTTTCATTAATTCGATACCTGTGCATATTTATGTCTGCCTCCCCGCTCCGGGGGAGATATATTATTTTTTCCCATAGTTTTCTGTCTGTCCAACTGTCTGTCCGTCACAAAACATGTCTGCTCCATAACTCTGAAAATGTTCAAGATATTTTCACGAAACTTGGTACAAATATAAAGCATCATCAAACGATGTGGAGAGAACCAAAACTGTAATTCCACCTATATTTTTTACCGAATTATGCCTCTTTGTATTTGTTGGTATGGAAATTGTGTTTGCTCTATTACTTTAAAACCGTTCAAGATATTTTCATTAAACTTAGTAAAAATATAAAGCATCCTCAGTCCATGTGCAGAGAATAAGAAAATTTAACTCCACCTACATTTTAACGCAACTATGCCCCTTTATATTTTTCAGTATAGAAACTGGCTCCACTCTAAAACCGCTTCACAAAACTTGGAGCAAATATAAAGCACCATTAGTCAGTCTCCAGAGTTCTGTCAGTGGTAAAAAAGTCAAAACACATATGAGCCACGACACGAGAAAACCAACAAAGTGGTTGTGCGCCCAGCACAGACTCAGATCAGCCTGGACATCCGCCTAAATTCACCAGACTCTTTGTTAAGTGCTCAAAGGGTAGCTAAGAGTCTAAGCTATCTTCATGCGGACAGCGAAGACTCTGATCAGACTGGGCGGATGCCCAGGCTGATCTGAGTCTGCGCTGGGCGCACAACCACATTGTTGGTTTTCTCACGTCGCGGCTCAATCATTATGAAAATAACCCTCACATTTGTGATGAAACGTAGATTGATGTGCATTTACTGAAGCATACATCTTGCAAGAAGTAGGGAAAACATGTTTTTTGAAAAATAACAAATATCTCCACAAAACAACTATTTCCTTTACTGGTTTCCCGTCGAGCGATTCAATATATTATGCCCCTTTGTATTTTTCAGCATAGTGTTGAAGTTTGGGAGCATGCATGAAATCACAGCAGAAATATACCAAGGCGAGTGTTTAAGGTTCTTTTTCTCTGCACATCATCTGATTATGCTTTAGATTTGTCCGAACTTACAGGAAGGAATCTTAAGCACTTTAAAAGATATGGAGCAGACATAAAGCTAATACAAAATTACTGGTATATATGAAAAGTATGTACCGGCGTCAAAACTGAAAGATATGGTTTATGTGTTCTGCACTTTCTGTTATCGCCTTCTATCAATGTGTGAAGTTTGATTTAGTTCCCTTTAATATACTATGCACAATAAATATAGCAATTTTTTTGTATGTGTCAGATCCACCATATTAGGATTTTATTGTCACTTTACTGTATAAAGATATAAAGGCCGATCATTCGAGATGGACTGGCAGGTAAAAGAATCAAGATTGCTCAATTGTAGCGTTTGAACTATCGTGACGTCAGTTTTTATGACCATTGTATCTAAACGACATTTATGATCAAGTACAAAAGCCAAAACCATAATGAGGCGGCTTGTTTGCTGTCAAAATAAAGGAAAACGCCCTAAAACAATTGAATATGCTACGAGTATGAGGTTTGCAAAGTTCGAAAAATTGACGTTTTCCCTTGTTTTTACGTTATCGTCTTAAAAACTTGTTTCTAATCGGTATTTCTTGAATCCGTTTTGAGAGTATAATTGTTTGGTAGCTACCAATATGATAATGTAAACAATTCAGAAAGAAAATTCTTCCTGGCTACTGAGAATGAGTCAAAATTCTCAGACTAACGTCATCATTTTCTCACAGTTGCGTTATACTTCAATGAAGAAACTCCACAGTTAAATTAATCATGGTGTGACCTTTAATTTTAGCCTATTGTTTTTCTCGGGTTTTGATTCTGCATTGAACTGAAGCACCCGTGAATCATTGCACATTGGGCCGAATTAACACGTTTTAACGTCAATGGCGCATGCTAAGATTCGTCAATTGTTGAGCTTAACCATATCTTTTACACAATCAATAGCTTTGACAAGAAAACTGAGCATGAAAATGTTGACAAATACCGTACAAAAACTCACATGCTTACCATTGTTATGTTGCTTTTCAATGGGTGCGAATTTCGGCTAATGACCCCTTCCGCGCTTATCGCTTTTCCCCAGTATCGTTTTTAATTGATTGATTGATATTTATTCAGTAAAAACAACATACAACAATAATACAACAATTACATAAAAAATGATTGAGATTTAAACTTTTAAAAGATATATGAATAGATTTATAAAAATGCACTTTGTAAAATTATTTTTTTAGAAAATATTATATATGTGTATATCTGTAAAATAGGAAAATACGTAATTTACTGATTTTTATAATTTAAAGTACTTTAAAATATCACAATTCTGGATTTTATATTATCACAGTTCTGTTGATAATCACAGTTAGTTCACAAGGAAATGACTAGAGTTACAAACGATGATTTCAATAAAAATTTTAATTTGGTGACTTCAAACAGATTGTAAATAACCTTCACCACACACACTCGCGGACCATGGGAAAAATCCAGTGAGTCGTCATGGACAATACTGACTCATCGATGGATCTGGCTTCTGTAATCCCTTGGTATCTTAAGCCCCAAATACGGTTCCTTTCAGTTCAATTTAATTTCGCTCAATGTTGCACTTCAGTAATGAGAAAAAATGCAAAATATAAAAATTTGCTAAATATATTTTGCATAGTATACTTCCAGATATGCTCTGGACAAGCAAAATACTGAAAATAAAAGCATCGTGAACGACTGCGTAATACCCCGCCACTGCAAACCAATACCCCGTCTTCTATCTTTTATACATTTTTTTTTTTATCATGACATGAACCTCATGAACAGAATTTTTTCATAATTCTATACATGTATATAGCTCTGGGGCAGGGGCAGGTAACCTATGTAGACTTAATACTACTTGTAACAGAAAGCTTATGTTATTTTAATCATTTCTATGAAATTTCATCAAGATATACCGAAAATCTGATTTTATATTGATTTTTTCATGATTTCATACATGTATACAGCATGTGTCAGGGGCAGATAACCACTGGGGGACAAAATTTTGATCAAGACATAAAGCTTATATCAATATGATAATTTGTTACAAGTTTCAGAAAAAATCCCTTTTAAATCTAATTTTATACATTTTTTTTCATTATTTCATACATGTATATAGCCCTAGGGCAGGGGCAGATAATCCAGGTGGACAAAATTCTGCTTATAACTGAAAGCTTATGTTACTTCGATCATTTCTGTGAAATTTCATCAAGATATTTCAAAGTGTAAAAGAACTACAGACCAAAAACTGTTTTTAAGACCATGAAAAGGGCAATAACTCCATAAGACATCGAAATTTGCCCATTAACAATCCAAACCGAGATCTTCCCAAGACCAATGCACACGCCATGTATGAATAAAATCCGTTAATAAATACTCAAGTTATCGAACGGAAACGAAGTGCTCACTGACGGACGACCGGACGGACGTACGTACGACGGACGGACAGACACACGGACAGCCAGCGGGAAAACATAATACCCCGCCACTAACGTGTGGCGGGGTATAAAAAAGCCAAAGAAGGGAGGTAACTCAATAATTACTTGAGGTAGGGTTCTGTTTTTTAGCTCACCTGAAGGAAAGTTCAGGAAGAGCTATTGTTGTCATCCTGGCATTGGAGTCCACGTCAGCATCCGGATTGGATGTTTTGGTTAAAGTTTTAGAGGCATCTCCTTAATCCATGGATGGATTCTTTTGATATTTGCACTGTAGTTAGATATTGGTCTTATGTTTTATGGGTACCACCAACATCCCACTCAGTGACCTTGATGTCAAGGTCATGGACTTAGAAAATTGGAGATTTTTGGACTGGATGTTTTGGTTCAAGTTTTAAAAGCCCAATATCTCCTTAACCCATGGATGGATTCTTTTGATATTTGCACTGTATTTAGATATTGGTCCAAAGTTCCTCACCCCACTCAAAGACATTGATGTCGAGGTCATGGACTAATGTTATGATTTTGGTTAAATTTTATATTTATGAAGGCATAATTTCACAGTCAGTTGATACTAATACTTGTACTCATGTTAGATAATGGTTCAGAGTTTTGATATATCCTGCACCCCCTCCCCACCCTACCCCCTACCCCTCAGTTCTCTGACCTCAAGGTCATGGACTTTGAAATCTCTTGTGGAATTTGTTTTGATTCTGATTTTATTTTTCTGAGATAGCTTTTGTTTATAAATGTGTTGTCATTATGGACATGCTTGTCTGAGGTTTATGCAATGCAAGCCACACCACCATAGCGACTGTGCAATGGGCAGGCACCAATTCAGGCGAGCTAGGCTGTCAGGCAACAGTTCTTGTAGTGCTCTGCACTTCCTCCCATTGCCCTCTATCAGTGTGTGAAGTTTCATTCAGTTCTCTTGAATAAGTACAGAGATATGCTCTGGACAAGCTAAATACTGAAAAAAATTGGAAAGAGCTAACTCCATAATTACTTGAGGTAGGGTAACAGTTCTTGTGCTCTGCACTTCCTCACATTGGCCTCTATCAAGGTGTGAAGTTTGATTTAGTTCCCTGTCATACTTCCAAAGATATGCTCTGGACAATTGAAATATTGCAAAAATTAAGGAGGAAGTTAACTCTGTAATTACTTATAACACAGTTATGGATCTTGGGTTCTGCATTTCCATGTTACCTTCTATCAATGTGTGAAGTTTCATTTAGTTCCCTTTAATACTTCCTAAGATATGCTCTGGACAAGCAAAATATTGCAAAAATTAAGAAGGGAGATAACTCCATAATTACTTATGACACAGTAATGGTTCCTGTGTACTGTTTCATTCGTTGCCCTTTCTCAATGTGTGAAGTTTCATTTAGTTTACTGTCATACTTTCAGAGATACCGTCCAGACAAGCGGAATACTGCAAAAAACAAGGAGCTAACTTCATTAATACTTGTTAAAGGGTTATGGTTCTTGTGCACTGCACTTCCTCTCATTCAGTTCCCTTTGATACTTTTGGGGATATGCTCCGGACAAGCAAAATACTGAAACAAGAGGCCCACGGGCCACAAAGCTCACCAGATCTCTAGCTCAAAATTGCAATCAAATTTGTATAGGCTTAAAATTGCTGTCACATTTGTACAGGCTAATACAAAATATGTAACTATTTCCCACATTATGACTGCAGTAAATGCCATTTTAATTTTCCACATAATTAGTCAATGTAAATCTAATTTGCCATAGCAACCAAACGAAAGAGCAGATTTTCATAAAAAAAAAAATCAATTCCCCAGCCCAAGGATACTAAAGATAAAATCTGAGCCCAATCAGCCCAGTGGCTTCAGAAGAGACAAAAAATTTTGTGTTTTGGTTCCCATGGCAACCAATAAAAGGAGCAGCGGGCCAGAAAACATATAGCTGACAGAACACTTCTCAAGGAACATTTCTACAAAAGTTCTGTGAACATATCTGCAATGGCTTGACAATAAATGCCATTTTTCAATTTTCCCCATTATGAGTCAATGCAACTCTAAGTAACCATAGCAACCACACTAAAGAGCTGATTTTCATATAAAACACAAACTTTCAATCCCCCAGCCTAAGGATACTACAGATGAAATCTGGGCTTAATCAGCCTAGCAGCTTCTGAGGAGATAATATTTTAAGTATTTCTTTTGCATTTTTTGCGTTTTGGTTTCCATGGCAACCAATAAAAGGAGCAGTGGACCAAAACACATATAGCTGATAGAACACTTCTCAAGGAACATTTCTATAAAAATTTTGTCAACATATCTGCAATGGCTTGGCAGTAAATGCCATTTTTCAATTCTCCCCATTATGAGTCAATGCACCTCTAAGTTACCATAGCAACCAAACTAAAGAGCCAATTTTCATAAAAAAAAAACACAAACTTTCAACCCCCCAGCCTAAGGATACTACAGATGAAACATGGGCCTAATTGGCCAAGTGGCTTCAGAGCAGATAATTTTTTAAGTATTTTTATCCTTTTTTTTTGCATTTTGGTTTCCATGGCAACCAATAAAAGGAGCAGTGGGCAAAAAAACATATAGCTGATAGAACACTTCTCAAGGAACATTTCTATAAAAGTTTTGTCAACATATCTGCAATGGCTTGGCAGTAAATGCCATTTTTCAATTTTCCCCATTATAAGTCTGTGGGAACTCTAAGTTACCCTAGCAACCAAACTAATGGGCCAATTTTCATAAAAAACACAATCTTATAATCTCCCAGCCCAAGGATGCTACAGATGAAATTTGGGCCAAACTGGACCAGTAGCTTCAGAGAAGATGGTGTTTAAACAGTAGCTTCAGAGAAGATGGTGTTTAAAAGTGTTGATGGACGACAGATGAAGACAAACGACGACAGACGACGACGACGGACAACTGCATATACTATAAGCTCCCCCGGAGCCTTTGGCTCTGGTGAGCTAAAAACTAGAAAAAGATAACTTCATAAATACGTGTGACAGTAAATACTTATGATTTTTATACACTACACTTCCTCTCATTGTCCTCTATCAATGTGTGAATTTTATTGAGTTCCCCCTAATACTTTCAGAGATATGCTCCAGACAAAAGTGTGATGGACGGACGGACAAAGCAGCAACTTTATGCTATGCTCACTCTTTGGGGAGCTAGAATCTAGATCCATCTTATCAGACCTAGATTTTTGGGTTTGTTTTGGAAAAGAAAAACCCTGTCTCATAACCAAAGCCATACGGTAGTTATTTATAAAAGAAACATTTGAGGGGTGACACGACAAAACCAACAAAGTGGCTTGTGTGTCCAGCCAAGACTCAGATCAGCCTGGGCATCTGCCCAGACTGATCCGTCTTCGCTCTGCACTTAAATGGTAGCTAAGGATCTAAGCTAGCCCCATGCAGACAGTGAAGACTCTGATCAGACTGGGCAGATGCCTAGGCTGATCTGAGCCTTCGCTGGGCACATATGCCACTTTGTTGGTTTTATTGTCACGGCTCATTTCAGCTTTATAGAAGGATGAACTGGTGGATTTTCACAAAGTTATGGACGGACACTCGGCGCCAGGTGTATGCAACTATGGTTACGTACCACTGAGCCACTTGGAGAATATCGTTACGAGAATTGAAACCGAACAGAAGAAGGATTTTCACAAGATTGTCCTGGCCAATCTTAGGATTTGATTTCGGTTTGGCCACTTTCATGAGTTTTATGAGACATTCGCCATGTTTTTTAGTTCTTTTACTCAAGCACAAAAGAGCACAAGCATGCTTTACATTGATATGAGCCGAATAGCATTGTTACAATTTGGCAAACTATTTCCTTAAAGTTGGTGGAAATGGACTGACGCATTTAACAGGCATGACAATATGGACAAGTAAGTGGCAATAATATAAAAACACTCTATATCTTTTCCAGAAAACTTTATTTTAGCTTCAGAACATAAATTGCTATGAGAAAATACATCTATAAGATCTAAGAGTCAGAGAGAGAGAGAGAGAGATAGAAAGAAAGACAGAGTAGTGTAAACCTCTCTCCCCACATGCAGAAAATTTTTACTCCCATATGACAGATCTGGTCAAGAAACTTTGCTCCCCTAATATGACTTCTTTTCTGCTGGTTTGATAAGGGAGACAAACACATTCCAAGTTTCGAGAGAGTGCCTTACCAGTGTGTGTGTATACATGCGTACAACAGAATTAGATTACACGTATTCAAGAACTAATTAAAGGTTAGAGAAAATCACACTTTTCCACTGTATGAATTTCAAGTAGCATGTCACTTATAATTTGAGAAGAGCATGGCATACACTGTATGCCATGCTCCTCTCAAATTATAAGTGAGATGACGTCACAGATCTGTTACCATAGCAACTATGGAATTACCAACTGTTGTGCTTAGTACTTTGGCAGAATGACGTTCTAATGACATCATTCAGACATTAATATGAACTCTTCGTTGCTTTGGTAACAGATACACTCATTTGACCTATTCCGGTGGATTCACCTATTCCGGTGTATCCTGTTTCTTTCTCTGCAACGAAACAAGCTAGAAGCGAAATGATTTTTAGGTAATTACTTTCAATATTTATTTGTCAAACCCACATAAAGTAAGGATCTCATTTATCAATCAAAGATACGGAAAACTGAGTTTAAAAGTGGCTGGTAATGCATATTTAACAAGAAAAATGACATATGTTTTCAGGCCAACTGTGAAAATAGGGTCGGACAATATTTGTGTAAACAAATATGTCCTTAACCTATATGTCTGTCGATTACTAATTTTACTAGCTATCTAAACCGATAAATATCAAAATGAAATAAAATCAGTTACTTAGGTTTATTGAAATTTTAATTTATTAGCTCATTTAGCCTATTCCGGCGGATGGTATATTTGGGGAATGTCTCTGAGTTCTAAAATCCATATTAGTGCTGCATTCACGTCATGCAATTTGAATATGCAAGTAAAACTCCATAAGGCTTTATTTTGAATTGTCATTTATCATAGAATCCTGGATAAAAATATCAAACATTGTACTTACGAGCACTGAATCACCGAAATAATTTTTCAGTGAAGCCGTGTGCAAAATCAGATGTTTTAAATAATCAATTATGTCAAATAAACATTTGTTTGCATAAAATCATCTTTCATCGAGCTAGTAATAATCCGACGGTTTACTTTTGGGGCGCCCCTCGGCGGTTCTTTCGATGTATTGTAAAAAATTTACAGATCCACCGGAATAAAAGAAGGTGCGTTGAAATAGGATAAAAGACAACGTCTGGTTGTCGTCAGATTTACATATCTTCCTCGAATAGTTTGTGAACCCAAACAAAGTGCCTCAAACAGGAGGCTTTTATTTATTTAATGACACAAATAAATTAAAAAATGACAGTGTATTTAGACTGTAGCGCACGGTTGACTAAAACATGCGTTGGAATAGGTCAAATGACTGTATATGACGTCATTAGTTCCGGAGCATGGCAAACAGTGTATGCCATGCTCTGCCAATTTTTCAATGACATTATAGACTGAATTTTTTTCAACAGAAACTTCAGATTTTCTCAAACAAATAATTACTCTTAACTCATTCAATTCCATGTTGTACCAGCGAGAGATAGTGCTCCGGATAAGGCGAGTATCTGATGATAATTCAATGATAAATTTTGTAAACTATAAAACAAAAGAAACAACCAAATGTTAAGACCCCTCATTAAAACTACCTGGGTAAGTCATTTCTAATGAGGGGTAACACCATGCAGCCAAACCAGTCTTAAGCAAACACCTAGAAGGGACAACCATAAACTGCTGGCTTAAGGCAAAGTACATGCTTAATACAGGTCAATTTGTACTGAAAATGCTACCTTAGGGTATGAGATTTTGGCCTGTTAAGGTTTTTGCTTTAACAAAAAAAAAAAAAAAATTACCCCTGTTATCATCAAAAACCTTTTCATTTGATGAGAGAGAGAGAGAGAGAGCCAAAGATCTGGAGAGAGAGATTGAGAGAGATCTGAAGAGAGAGAGAGAGATTTTGGGTATTACAGCCCTTTCCAGAGTTATTTCAGACTGTTTGGGAGAGAGGAAGAGGATGGAGGGGTCATCAAACTACATATACTACCCCTGAATCAGATGTGTAGAAACTAGAAGCCTCGGCCATAGAACTACAGAACCCAGTTGTTCAAAGCATTTTTGTTGAAAAAAAATGTGAGGAGCTGTTGCAGTGCAAAAGCTTCTCACAATTTTTCAACAAAAAATATTGGCATATTTGAGCTATTAACTAAAGTTTGAAATTTTAACAAATCGTTAGCTAATGATGTGCCGTTAGTTTGGAATAACTGGGCCCAGATCTTTATATTTTTTGTTTACTATTGCACTATACTACAAACATGTGGAACTATAAAACAAAAACAGAAGCACTTCTTTCCACGTACAACAAGAATTTCTCAGAAACCATGCATTGTCTTTTGATCTGTGCCGGTGCATTGCCACTGTAAAGGACTTAACACTTCAGGAGCAATAATGAAAGTAGTTGAATTTGCAAACAGCACAGATCCAGATGAGGTGGCTCATAATGAGCCACCTCATCCGGATCTTCACTGTTTGCCCTCCAGCCTTTGAATTCTCAATATGACATAGCTTGGACAAAACTTTTTTTTGAAATTTTGCCCTATACTGTTGTCTGTACAACCTGCCAAGGTCTGCTTTATTCATAAATGCAACCAAAAAATATGAATTTTCATATTTAACGGTTACAATTGTTAAACTGTTACGTTTACATACTATCAGTACGCCAAATTTTAATGCATTGCAGCACAGTTTAATGGAAAAAAAAATCAAACAAAACACTGTTTCAACTATTCCCCACCCACTTAAAAGTCATATGAATCCTTAAGGTGTTACCTTAAGGATTCATATCACTTTTAAGTGGGTGGAACACCTTAAGGATTCATAGCACTTTTAAGTGGGTGGGGAATAGCTGAAACAGTGTTTTGTTTTTTTGGGGGGTAAACCTCAATGGTTACTGCCATTTTCACAAAGGGAATCAACTTTTGTGACTTCCTATTTGCTTCCCTGGATGGTGAAGCCTTCCAAACTAGGGTCTACTCTTAAAGAAAATTTGCTCCTAGGGAAGCAGAGTTGACCCCCACTGAAAAGAGAAAAAAAAATGGCAGAGTTGCTTCCCCTGAAAGTGGACAAGTTGCTTCCCCTGGAAGTGGACAAGTTGCTTCCCCTGAAAGTGGACTTTTCACCTGAATTCTGGTGCTATTGCTAGATTATCAAACAATAAAATCCCAACAACTTTCCACGAGAACAGTATGTGCATGGTCTGTCTATTTCCATGATTAATTAGGCACCAAAATCAAACTCAGCAAAACTATCATTTTGTACAATCTGTTGCCATAGAGACATGTATTTTTTATCTGCCACTTCTAAGCAAATCCTTCATCAATTTCCTGAGTTCTGAATCAACTGGTCACAGATTTCAGTCAAGTTTTTGTTTTCCTCTTTCTGTAAAACAAAAGAAATAGAAATCAAGTGCTTGCATAGATGGATGGACGTATGACTTACAATTCAACTTCCTTTTCAAAAGTACTTAATTACAATGAAGCATTCTCTTTTGCCATTCTGACAGGAAGTATAACTATGGTTTTGACGTCCTTTTCAACAGTACTTAATTTTGGTGAAGCGTTCACTTTTACCATTTTGACCGGAAGTATAACTATGGTTCTGCAAGTTTAAATGCCAATCTGGGCCCAGTTGTTCTGGGCTCAGTTGTTCAAATCATCGTTAGCCTACCAAGCTTGTTAAGAGGTCAACTTGTTAAGTGTTTTATGACTTTATAACCAAATACACAGACATTTTTTGTTGAAAGTTTGAGAAGCTTTTGCAATGCAAAATTTTGATTGAAATTGAAGTTTTAATGAAACATTAACTAACGATGTCCTTAATTTTGAACAACTGGGCCCAGGTGTAACATGGAGAAAATCGTTGCTGCGTATTGAGATACCGGTATCAATGTATTTAGCATGCATTTATGACAAAAAAAAAATGTTGAAATTAATGATTGATTTCAATACTTATATTGCCTCAAATATGAGGAACGAGAAAACCTTAAATTTAGAGAAGGTAAGGTCAGCCTGGATTATCTCCCCATGCCCTTGGGTCTGAATCACAAATACATGTAATCTGATTTCATACATTTTACATATTCGTGGAGGTTTGCTAAGGAAAATATGCACAGTTTATACTTCTGAAGATTTGGACCGCTTGTGCCAGTCTTACAGGGAAAATTCTTGCCTTAAGCATAGGAATTCTTTTGAAAGGATACACTCTCATCTAATAACCAAGAAATACAGTATAATATCATATTTCCACTACATGTACCAGATCTGAAGTGAAAAAATTGATCTACCAAACTGTTAACCTCCACAACTCCATTTTCGAGATGGTGAGAAAAGCATGTTGAAGAGAAAATGTTTCCGTATGATAGTAAGTATAGGATTTTGATGTGAACACTGATCAACAAAATCACTTTTTTTTAAATCTAGGACTCTTTACTCTTCAAGATGACGAAGTTCCCCTAACACCCATAAACATACACTACTAGTACAAGTATCATGAATGACTTGTATATACAGTCAACTCTTGATATCTTGAACACTGATATCTCTAAGTATCTCTTATATCAACGAATACAGTTTGGGCACAATCCCTGCTTTTATTTTAATTTCAACTCCTGTTATCTCAAACTACTGATATCTTAAAGTAAATTTTCTGGAACCAGAAAATTTACTTTGAGATATCAAAAGTTTGGAATAAATTTCAACTTTGAGATACGTACAGTTGATTGTAGCTCATAGGGAGCTTTTATTGCTTTGACCACAGAAAAAAAAATCTTTCAATTCTGACTTTAAACAATTATTTTTCATGATTTCAAACATGTTAGCCCTGTGTCAGTGAAATAATACCTGGGGGACAAAACTTTGAACATAATAGGAAGCTTATATTACTTTTATTGCAAGTTCAGCTAAGTCCCTTACAGCACCTATTTTATATAGATATTCTCATGATGTTATACATGTATATAGCCTGCTTTATAGATATTTTCATGGTTTAATACATGTTTATGTATATAGTCCTGGAACAGGGGCAGATAACTTTGGTGGACAGAATTCTTCTTAAAATAGGAAACATATGACATATGCCAAATTTGAAGAAAATCCGCCATTACTAACTAAAGTTATCCAATGGAAACAAAGTGCTCACAGACAGATGAACATATGATGGACGAACAGACACACACATGAGCAGCCAGCGGGGAAAACATGATAGCCCACCACTAATGTGTGTAATGGGTATAAAATAACAAAACAATACAAACCTTCTGTTCTAGCTGCCTTTCCAGATTTTCAATTTTCATGCTCAAGATTTTCTTGGCGGCTTCGTGTTTATTCTGATCAGCTGTAAGCTCAGCCTTTAGTCTTGTTATTTCCTGCGTAGACCTATATTAAAACAGTAGTACTGTGTTAAAACTTAGGCCAAAAAATAATCTCTTGGTTCCGGTTACCCTACCCACCCTATGTTTTTGGGGCCTAATCAAACTTTTTTATGGCCTCATGGAATTTTAAAGTCTATTTTTAGGCTATTTTAAAGGATTTTTATACATTTTGCATACAAAAAAATTTTTACTAAAGAAGAAAGTTTGCCTATCTACCAACCCTAAAAATTTTCGAGACGTAATTGAAAACAAGACATTTTTTTCTTTTGCCCTTAAAATTTGCAAACAGCGTAGATCAAAATGAGGCAGCTCATTTAGATCTACACTTTTTGCCTTCTAGTCTTCTAATTCTAAATATGATATATTTTTTTAGATTTTGCAGACCTCCGCCCCATTTCAGATTGCCTTAAAACACAGACTATCTTTTAGCTATTGAATATTTTACCTTTACCGTAATGCAACACTATTCATTGATTAGTGCTTAACACATGTTAAAGGCGACACGAAATCAGGCCTTGGATTTTGTAATCCGTAATCCACATTTTATAGCTTTACGAGTTAACATTAAATATACAGATAGAAACATCTAAGCCAATAGTGCAGACCCAGATCTGAGTGCTCAGCAGAAGCAATTTCATCCGGGTTTATACTGTTTTCCTACAATCTTATTAAAAGACTCCCTGACAAACAGATTTTAGCCAGGCCGCGTAGCGCAATCGGTAGGGCACCTGACTCGTAAGTCAGAGGTCCTGGGTTCGAAACCCGGTCTGGCCACATACTTTCGTTTCTCCTTCCGCTGATTCAAGAAGGGCAGTTGTCAGTTACTGGCAAAAGTATGTGCATTTAGTACTGGTTAACCGCTTAGGAGGTCTAAGCCTGCCCAGGAATAGTGTGGTTAGGTTAACTGACTGTCCCGACATGACCATAGTTGTTTACCGTGGAGGTTAAGCATCAAATCAATCAATCTAACAGATTTTATATACTGTATTACAGTATAAATCCTAATGAACACCCTTGCTGTAATAAACACCCCCTTTTCTGAAAATAATGATATATGAGCCGCGACACGACAAAACAAACAATGTGGTTGTGCACCCAGCGCAGACTCAGATCAGCCTGGGCATCCGCCCAGTCTGATCAGAGCCTTCGCTGTCCGCATGGAGGTAGCTTAGACTCTTAGCTACCTTTTGAGCACTTAACGAACAGTCTGATCAAACTAGGGGGATGCCAAGGCTGATTTGTCTGCACTGGACGCACAACCACATTGTTGGTTTTCTCGTGTCACGGCTCATATTAATTTGCATGAATTCTTATTTGCTTCTCTGGTTGAGCATAGCTCTTTAAAATGGGGCCTACTCCAAGCCATTTCCTATGTAATACTTTTTGTGAAATTCACAAAGGTGAAACAGAGGCACATTTGAAAATCATTTAAAAATGACTTTTCTTATGAATGAAACCCTTGTTACACACACATGAATACATATGTTTTCATGTGGTACTTACTTGGTATCCTTCTCATCTGCAGCCTTTTTGAAAGTGTGATATTTTTCCTCCATTTTCTTCAGTTTTTCCATGACATCAGCAGCATATTTTTTCAATGTTTCCTCATTCTATTTAACAAAACAAAATTATGTCATAAACTAGAAAATTGTGTCTGTAAGACACTAATGATGCCCCCGTGCAGTGCCTGTCAAAGGACATGTGTACATCCCTAAAGCACCTTTCAAGCACAAATGCTATTTACAAAGAATCCACTGAAAACATTACACAAACTTTATACTCCACAGTGCAAAATGCAGCCCAAAATGACTAAGTTTAAAAGGCCATAATTCCTTCAGAATTATTTTTTTCCTATCAAAACCAACATGCAACATCTTCACTATGTCCACAACAAGTCTCCAATGTCTGAAAAACAGCCAATGAGAATTGTGGGAGGAGTTGATTACACAAAGTACTTACCCTACAATGCATACATATGCCTGAAATGACTAAGTTCAAAAGGCTATAATTCTGTCAAAATTAATTCTGGCTCCAACAAAAACCCACATGCACATCTCCAATATGTCCTAAACATGTATGCAAAGTTTGGAAAAGATCGATTGAAAACTGAGGGAGGAGTTAATTACACAAACTCCACACCCTACAAATGTAAAAATTTGCCTAAAATGACTAAGTTCAAAAGGCCGTAATTCTGTCAAAATCAATTCTAGTTCCAACAAAAACCCACATGCACATCTTCAATATGTCCACAACATGTATGCAAGGTTTGAAAAAGATCCATTGAAACCTGTGGGAGGAGTTGATTACACAAACTACATACCCTACAATGCAAAAATTTGCCTAAAATTACTAAGTTCAAAAGGCTGTAATTCTGTCAAAATTAATTCTAGCTCCAACAAAAACCCACATGCACATCTTCAATATGTCCACAACATGTATGCGAAGTTTGAAAAAGATCCACTGAAAACTGTGGGAGGAGTTGATTACACAAACTCTATACCGTAAAGTGTGACGAACGGATGGACGGACGGACAGACAGGAGCAAATCTGAATGCCCCCTGACTATCATCACGGGGGCATAAAAATATTTTGATACAAATGTGCTTTCATAGAAAATAAATGTTTTCTGAGTTCCAGATAAGGGGTAACAAGGATAATTTAGGAATAATTTTCCAAATATCTGCATAAACACGTTGTGACCCTCCTGGGGCTTTTCCAGGAAAAAGGGCATCCTCGGGCAGGACTATAAATTCATTTAAATATTTGGTGGCAGTTAGTGTTTAAAGACAAATATTCTCTACTATAGAGAACACACCCTCAGTCTTTATTGGTTTATGACCCTGTTATGTAATTACCTATGTGAAATGGGGTATTTCCTTTGATGAAATAGCAGTGTCACTGGACTGTTGTATAACAGGATTATGAGACCCAATATACAAGAATATTTGTCTTTAAGGAATTAGAAACATTACCATTTCTCATTGAAAAGGTAATTAAAATTTCCTGAGTGGTACCTCTCATAAAAAGCTCTAGAAGGGAGGCAAAAAGATGAAAAATATACTGAGAGAAATAAATTTAGCAATTTTCCAAAGGAAATTTTCTTTAGGGATAGTATTCCCAGGCTGTTGATCCCATATAGTAAGTTTAAGTTAGGAGACTGCAATTACATCAAATTTGGACTAAAAAGGTGACTTAACGCATGTTTGACGTCACTTTAAATGAATTCACTCTTTGCGCGGGGTGACAAACAATTAAACAAAGAAAATTGTCAAAATGCTGTTGAAAGGTTTTAACTGGGTCCTTGAACAAGAAAACCGTAAATGGGTTTGTAAATAAACCCATAAGAAGCCGGCAATAGGGCATGTTAGTTTGACTTTGAATTGCCAAAAATTCAACAGCCATTTTAAACATTATCAATTGACGTTTCGACTCGAATCTTTTTGCGCTTTATAACCGTCAACTTGGGAAACACTATCATGCAAAAAGATTACCCCAGGTAATCCATTTGTTTTAATGCAACGACCAGAACCTTTCAAGATTTGAATGGAGGCGTCAAGTTTATGTTATAACGGAAATTGACAAAATCTGTGGATATGCAATAACCCTTATGCGCACTTAGAGAAGAGAAACTTTAAGTTCAATATTGTTGATGTGAAGAGGATCTTTGACGCTTTTAAAAATGACGTCAGAGTGACGCAACTGTCGAACCTGGCATGGTTAAATCTGCGGGAATAGTGCCAATTTACAGCAACACATTGCTTGACGCCATGCCATTGCAGTTTGGTTCAAGATTTTGGAACAATTCGTTGACGGTGACTTTTGCTCAGTCTCAACTGCTTTGTGAATGCCAATGTTGACGGCGTCATAAGCACATTTACGTTTATCATGGTAACAATCTTTTAGAACACAACACTGTGTCCTTGTACACAAATGTCTACACCGCCGCAAATTGGTTCTGGTGTAAGATTTGAAAATGAAATAGCGCCTGAAAAAAGATGAGTTGCATAAAAGATTTATGGCATTTTTGGGGTTAAACCCATGGGTACAAATGTGACGCGATTCTGCTCTATAAATAAACTTTCGACCTTAATTTTTTGGGTTTCTGGTACCAAAAGGATACCTTACACAGCGGAAACCATACAATCTCCCACTTTTTAAATAAGTCTTAATTATTCTCCGATTTGTAAAAACTTGCTAAATTTATTTCCCTCAGTATAGTAGATTACTTCATCTGCAAGTAGACTCATTCACCTTAATAATGCTCATTAGAAGTATTTTGACCAGAGCTCTAGATAAGAGGGAGTATTTGGTGATAATTGGGGATAATTTTTGCTAAATCTGCATAAAAACATATGTTGTGACCCCTCATCTGAACCGTCTCGACGAGACGGTTCAGATGAGGGGTCACAACATATGGTTTCAATGAGAAATAAAAAAAAATTGTCCCTCAATTATCATCAAATACCCCTTTTATCTAGTGCTCTGTTTTGACAGTGGCAGATTTTTTTTTTTAGGCTCTAACTAACACACCACCCCACCTTCATAATATGCAATGCCCCCAGGATGTTTAATAGGATTAATATGGTAACCCACCTTTCTCTGGTCCTCTACAACTGTCTTTAGTTTCTCGTACCGCCTGTGTAGGTCAGCAAAGGAGTTCTCCACTCCCTGTACATCTTCAAACATCTACAATAGTTAATGGTTACACATCTGACCGTTGAAACACACTCAAAAAAAACAACCAACAAAATTTACAGCTGCAAAATTTCAAAACTGTTTAGTCCAAGCTATATCATATTGAAAATTCAAGGACTAGACGGCTAGCACTGCAAGCAGTCTCATCTGGATCTGCCTTGTTTGCAAATGCAACTGTTTTCGTTTTAATATAGCTTTTTAAGGGTAATGATAAGACACAAACACGAATCAGCCAGGAGTGACCAGTGCTGTCCAACTGCAACCAGCACACTCATACAAACTGGCTTTTTGCCCAACTTGGTTTTTATCTGTTCAATGTATAAAATATGACTTAATATGTATTTAGGCACAACCTAGAAACGGGCATGGCATTTTAGGTCTAGCTTTCAGCAATCTTCACACCTTATCTGTTCCTTCAGTCTAACAGAGGTGCGGTGTTTCGTGGTTCCAGTTTACGCGATGCGGTACGGGGTTTTACCTACGGTTCTGGTCAAACGTGTCCAAGCAGACGACGTAGCCTTGGCGTAAAAATTGATAATTTGAAAAGAAAACATTTAGAATTCAAGTTTATCTCGATAATATAAAAACATGAAAGTACGTTTTTCTGTTTATTTTTCTATATATTTCTAAGAACCGACCGGCTCTGCAGGGTTCGAAATCTTCTTAGAGCGTCTTTCGTTTTGACGGCAAATAGAGTGGAACAATTCTATCTAAATATTTATTTTTTCGTTTTTTGTTTTTATTTGATCTCATCAACTTTTGTTTATCTGTCGTGTTTGAAGAAGTATGAAAGAAGCATAAAACAATAAATTGCTGTTGCTTTATTGTGCAAAAAATGACTGGAACTCGGAGAACGTTGTTTTCTCCGAGATTTGCAATGTTTACAAAGGTAAAAGCCATAGGGTTATTTTTTCATTTGTTGTTTTTCCTACGTATTACCTATAGGCCGGCTGTCCGCTGGCCCCTTCGCCCGTATTACAAAATTTCCCTAATTTTATACTTTTGATAACTTGAGCTGTATCAAAAGGTATAATAATTACAATTTAAATACAAGTCTTTCTGACTATACAGGGTTCCTATAGAAGACAAGCTTCAAATTCGCTGATAATTCTCTGACAAAATGCGAGTTCTCCCTCACCACTAGAATGCATTATTTGTTCTGTCTCCCCTTCTGCTTTAGAATGCATTATGATCCGAATTGTTTCTATTCTGTGTCACATGCAAAATATATCTGCTTTGTGCTAGAAAGCGCCAACATTAAAGAAATTTGGAGCTTGGTAAATGGGTTTCAACCTTTTTTTTCAGAGGGGAACAACTTTTCTGACTTTCTTTTTTGCTTCCCCTTCCAAACAGGGGTCTACTCTTGAAGGAAAGAATTTGTTCCTATAGGAGCAAATTCTTTCCTTTAGAAATTGACCCCTATTGAGAAGGGTTAGTTGGTTGGTTGGTTTGGGTTTAACAGCCCTTTTAGACGGTATTTCAGTCCATATTGGGCCGTCTCCCAGAGAGGGGAGAAAGAAAAGAGAAGTGATAGATGAGAGCAAAAAAATACAAACAACCCCCACCCGCACTTACTGCAGGCACAGTAGGCCCTTGCCTTACTATTATCCAAATCAGTAGGACGGCCCGGCACTGGAAGATACACACAGCACCATCGCACCACCCGACCACCCCTATTGAGAAGGGAGACAAAAATGAAAATGGCAGTTGCTGCCCTTGAAAGTGTAACCACTGACCTTATATTTTAATATTTTACACTTGCCACTGACTTCCAATAGGTAAACCTTGTAGAGCAAGTAGCTTCATTCACCGATAAACGACAACTGATATCAAGACATGTCTATGGTAAAAAAAAACTCTCGATTGGTCCATGTACCGTTTGGTGATGGCTGTTCAATGTTACGGCCAAACTTGTTGTTGCTTACTTTTCTGCCACCCATATTTTGCATATTCTACTCCAAATTACGACAAAAATAGCACTGAAAGGGTCTAAAATAAGGTGTAAATGTAACAATGAAAATTTGATTTTTTCAGCATTCACGGTGTGAAGAGGCCAGTGCTCATCGATAAAATTCTACAAGAAAAGCATCTGACTTCATGGAATTTTAGCTCCACCCACTGGATTCATAACACAATGAAAGCTGAAAAATCAAATTTTAATTCTTACGTGTTTTATCTAATTTGCCATTCCATAACAAAAAGTAGTGTTAGCTGATGCAAGAAGATCTTTTATTTCCTATCTGTTTCTCACCTGCTGTTTTTCTTTATTTAACGTTTCAATCTGTTTCTTGTCTTTTTCTTGTATTCCTAAAAGAAAAACAACAGTTTGTATTAAAGGCATGGATGGATGACATATGATTTTAAGTCTTTTTAAAAAGCACCGGTATTGTGTGTCAGCGTGTGCAATGGAACCCTGTTAACCACAGGGTATAATCGATTCCGCTAATTTTCGCTTCCTGCAGAGACTGTACATCATATTTGGCTTCCGCTGAGACTGTCTGCGAACTCTTGCTTCCTGCCGAGACTACTGTCCTCGAATAATGGCTTCCTGCCGAGACTGTCCGCGTGACTCTGCTTCCTGCCGAGAGCCTCGGCAGGAAGCAGAATCACGCGGACAGTCTCTGCAGGAAGCCATTTATCATGTACAGAAGTCTCGGCAGGAAGCAAGAGTTAGCTGCGAACTCTTGCTTCCTGCCGAGACTACTGTCCTCGAATAATGGCTTCCTGCCGAGACTGTCCGCGTGACTCTGCTTCCTGCCGAGAGCCTCCGCAGGAAGCAGAATCACGCAGACAGTCTCTGCAGGAAGCCATTTATCATGTACAGAAGTCTCAGCAGGAAGCAAGAGTTTGCAGACAGTCTCAGCGGAAGCCAAATATGATGTACAGTCTCTGCAGGAAGCGAAAATTAGCGGAATCAATTATACCCTGTGTTAACTGTATGAAAGATATTCACCTCCGGCAGGTCTGTAATCTGGAATTGCAAGATCAGGGGCCGTATTCATAAAGCCACTTAAGTCGTTGCTATGCTGTTGCTAAGGCTAAATATCTATAAGGGAGATTCCCTACAACTATGAAATTTGCTCTGGAGGAACAGTCTTTGTAAGACTGTTCCTCCAGAGCTAATTTCATAGTTGTAGGGAATCTCCTTCAAAGAAATGTAGCCTTAGCAACAGCATAGCAACCACTTAAGTCGTTTTATGAATACGGCCCCTGGGCTGAGCTACTAGAGCTCCAATTCTTAAAGAATCTTAAAGAGAAGTAGCAAATTCTTTCAAATAGTTAGACCCCTTTTTCGAAAGCTTTTGTCATTCAGAGAAGCAAACAAGAAGTTTTGAAAATAGTCTCTCATGCGGAAGGCTATGTCACAACTACAAAAAGCTCATTTTCCTTGGAATATCCTACTTGCCAATGCTGCTATCTAATTTATGTACATCAAAGTCAACAACTATACTGGCATTGCTGAGAAAATAACATAATGTAATCTTGTGTAAAGTTCCATCACAACAAGAGCTGTCGCCTGACAGCATAGCTCGCCTGAATAGGTGCTTGCCCATCACACAGTTGCTATGGTGGTGTGGACTACTAAGCATAAAACTTCAGAAAAGCATGTCCATAATGACAGCACGTTTATAAACAAAAGCTATCTCAGAAATAAGTCTTAAAATAAAATTAAAATAAAAAAATCCACATGAAATGTCAAAGTCCATAGGCTTGAGGTCAAAGAACTAAGGGGTGGGGGTGGGGGGCTGCAGGGGCTAGGATGTATGAAAACCTTGAACCATTATCTAACATCAGTCCAAGTATTAGTATCAACTGAGTTCATTGTGGCACTGTGAAATTATGTCTTCATAAATATAAAACTTTACCAAATCTTTAAGTCAAAATTCAAAGTTAATGACCTTGACTTCAAGGTTATCCAGAGGGGTAAGTATATGGTGTTTTGTAAAAACTCAAAACAGTGTCTAACATCAGTTCAAGTGTAAATTAAATCTCTGCAAAGCATTATGAATCAGTATGCAATTAGAAAACTTTAATAAAGACAAAATTTCCTAAGTCCCTGACCTTGACATCAAGGTCATTGAGCGGGGGTCGGGGAAGTACTATGTAAAACTTTGGACTATTATCTAACTACAGTGCAAAGATAAAAAGAATTCATCCGTGAATTCAGGAGATATGTGTCTTTAAAAAAATTTTAACCAAAACATCCAGTCAATAAAAAGACAATTTTCTAAGTTCATGACCTTAACATCAAGGTCACTGAGGGGTGTGGGGGTAGTACCTTGGAAAACTTTGGACCAATATCTAAGTACAGTGCAAGTGTCAAAGAAATCCATCCATGGGTTAGGGAGATATTGGGCTTTATAAAACTTTAACCAAAACATCCAGTCCAAAAAAACTCCCAATTTTCTAAGTCCATGACCTTGACATCAAGGTCACAGAGTGGGGTGGGGGTGGTACCCTGTTGAACTTTGGACCAATATCTAACTACAGAGTAAGTATCAAAAGAATCCATCCATGGGTTAAGGAGATACAGGTCTTTAAAAAACTTTAACCAAAACATCCAATCCGGACGCCGACGCTGACGCGGACGCGGAAGCTGACGCCGACGCCAAGGTGACAACAATAGCTCTTCCTGAACTTTCGTTCAGGTGAGCTAAAAAGGTCACATATAGAGGATCTTACACTCCTGATCATTTCATATGAAATGACCACGAACTGTAAGATTCTGTTTATCATATGACCCTTTAAAATGGGATTTTGATGCCCTAAAAGTGAACATTATTTCAATAAGAAAACCCATTGTTGACATGGACTTTGTCAATGACGTTATGTGTATGCGCCAAAGTGTTATTACGCATGTGGTCACAGGATTTTTATGACACAACGTTATCCACTGAATAACAGCGACGTCATATGAAAATGTAAATTTGGCAAAAAGTGGGATAGGAAGGTCAAGATCAGCAGACGATACAGAAATTGTGAAAACAACAAATGATATAAGCTTAGGTAAAGTTTCTACGCAAACTGTCATGTCTCTGAGAAATGGGGCTTCATGCAGTGGGTATGTGTAAATTTGGTCATGTTTAGCAACATGAAAGTAGGTCAAGGTCAGCAAATGACAGTGGTATTGAAGAGACAATGTCATGATTTGAGTTTGAATGAAGTTTCACCACAAAATGTATTTCAGTTTCTTAGAAATGTGTATGCAACAGGTAGACAAAATCTGGTTATGTTCACTAAAGCATGGAAAGTAGGTCAAGGTCAGCAAACGACACTTGCACTGCTGAGATGATGCCATGATGTAAGCTTGTGTCAAGTTTCTTTACAAAAGATTACTCAGCTTAAGCAGAGGGTAAACATGAATTAAATTTGGCTATGTTCAACAGAGCGTGAAAAGTAGGTCTAAGAAGGTCTAAGTCAGACCTTGACCAGCTAATGACACTGGCGTAGATAGACAATATTATAATGTAAGTTTACTTGTAGTTTTTTGGTCTCTGAGAAATCATGTTAAATACAGTGGGTAATCATTGCTGATGACATCAATGACACCATCAACAATGCTAGAAAAGAATCACTACACGGGACGGACTAGAATCTGCAACTTCTGAAATACCAACCCAAACATTTAACCCTTTACAGATCAACCTAATAGTTATCAAATGAAATTTATCTCCACCATACCTGATAGCTTTTGGATTGTCTCCTCAAACAGAAAACATGCTTTCCTGAAAACAATAAGAATATAGTGGTTAACAAAACGAATATAGTGGTTAACAATAAGAATACAGTGGTTAACATGTTTTCATCAAACAAAAAAACAATAACAATATAGTGGTTAACATGTTTTCGTCAAACAAGAATTCTGCATAATGATATGAGCAGCCCAGTCTGATCAGAGTCTTCACTGTGTGCTTAAAGGGTAGCTAAGGGTCTCCACTTCGTAATTCCCTGACTTTTCCCTGACATTTTAGCTTTCCATACGCTTTTACTGATGTAACAAGGGCTTCGCAAGCGGCGCATAATACGCCCGTTTCAATGTCCTAAAGGAGTTACAGAATGATAAACAGGCAGACAAAGAGAGGCAACCACTCTATAATTAAGTAGAACTGTTGGCGAATCTGACTATACCCCCGCTTAACTGCTTAAATCAAATGGTGTTATTTTCGTAACAAAAAGCATAGAGAGAGAGAGAGAAATCATTGTTACCATGTATACCAAATATGGGAAGGCTGGTTCTCAATCCCACGATACAGTAAGTAATCATTAACCTGCATACCAAATATGACTACTCTAGCTTGCAAGGTTGTGGAGAAATCTTTGACGAAAAAATTCATTATTCAAAGAAAGAATACTGGACAAATACAGGGAAGAATAAGCAGGAGAAGGCTGGTTCTCAATCCCACGATACAACATGTCGTCATCAACCTGCATACCAAATATGACTACTCTAGCGGGCATGGTTGTAGAGAAATCTTTGATGTAAAATTTCATTATTCAAAGTATGGAAAGAAAGAAAATTGGACAAATACAGGGATGAATAAGCAGGAGAAGGCTGGTTCTCAATCCCACAGTACAACATGTCGTCATCAACCTTTATGCCAAATATGACCAGTCTAGGTTGTATGGTTGTGAAGAAATCTTTGATGAAAAATTTGATTAAAAGGGGAGGGAAGGACAGACGGACGGACAGACAGACAGACAGACAGATGTAAACCTGTATAACCCCCACTTTTTCAAAGCGGGGTATAATGACTGCAACATTATTTAAAAATTTAAAACACATCAAATACTGTTGTATAAGTTGCTTGTCAAAGCGGACAAGGGAGATAACCTAAATAAACTAGATGTACCATTTTTTGCTCTACTATTCTCCCCTGACAATACAGAACTTATGAAAGGGATTAAGGGCGAGTTTACACGAGCAAAGTTTCTATGTCACAGAAACTTTAACAAAGAAAGTATGACAAACATTTTGCTTTTACACGGAGCAAATTATTTGTTAAAGAAAATGTGCCATAGAATATTTGTCACATAAACTTTGGCAATGAAATATTTGCTGCAGTGTTTACACGACCAAATATTATTCGTCAAAGTTACCTGCAGCGATGAAACAAAATCTTTGTCACATTTTCCACGCTTGTAGCAATGTTCTTTGTTACATAATCTTTAGCAAAGTTTCCCGTTTACACGGACAAATTTAATTTATCGAAGTAACTTTACCATATATATTTGTCAAAGAAACATTGTCATATTTTGGCATTTACACAAGCAAATTTTTCTGTGACAAACCTACTTTGTCATAGAAACTTTGGTCGTTTAAACGCGCCCTAACTCTAAAACGAAGAAAGGTAGAGCAGCCATTTTTGAACGCGACACACCGTTGGGACTTCATACACATTGCTATGAAGTTTCATGAAGATATTCCGAACGGTTATCTAGTTATGGCGCGCACAAGACTTGCAGGGAAAAAAACAAAGGGGCATAACTTGGAAACTAAGGAAGGGGGAGCAACCATTCTTGTACGTGACACGTTCCCCCAACCTAATACATATGCCTACCAAATTTCATGAAGATATCCCAAATGGTTACTGAGTTATGGCGCGCACAAGAATGTTTACGGACGGACGGACAGACGGACGGACGGACAGAGCCACAACATAAAACGTCCGTTTTTTTCAAAACGGGCGTATAAAAAGTTGATTTTACTCTTTAATTTAACTGTGCTAACTGTATCACTTGGAAACTGGCGGTTATTCTTAAAGGAAAGAATTTGATCCCCCCAAAGGAACAACTGCAAATTCCCTGACTTTCCTTGACCTGGAAACAAATCATTTTCCAGATGTTTTTCCCTGATTGTGACAAACCTGTCTTGGCTACAGCTACAAATAGCAAGCTGACTGCATTTTCAGGGAAGATGTGCTTTCCCATGGTATATGAAACACAACAAAACCAACAAAGTGGCATGTGCGCCCAGTGAAGACTCAGATCAGCCTGGGCATCTACCCAGTCTGATTAGAGTCTTCTCTGTCTGCAAGGAGGTAGCTTAGACCCGTAGCTACCCTTTAAGTGCACAGCGAAAAGTCCTCAAATGGCGCACATGCCACTTTGTTGGTTTTGTCATGTCGCGGCTCATATATTATATGGAAAATAAAACTGGACCACAATAGGAGAGAGTCGGGTAACTTCGGACAGGCGGGTAAATTCGGACATACATTTGCAAACAGTAAAAATCCAGATGAGACGGCTCATAATGAGCCGTCTCATCAGGATTTTCTCTGTTTGGCCAGTTAATTTTTGTTTTAGTTCCAAACAACTGAAATTTAAAGGAAACAATGCCAGTGTCTGAATTTACCCGCTGTCCAAAGTTACCCGACTCTCCCCTAAGATTATTGTTACATGCGTGTGTGTGTCTTCGCTATGGCTGTACTTACGCCATTTCCTGACTGCTCTTCTTCTCCGCCTCCAGAGCAGCATGTGATTCTTTTATCAACTTCTGGTAATGCTCTTTCTCCTTACACCATGCTTTCTCCTGCACTATCAACTGACCTTGAAACTCTAGTTTGAAGTCAGTACGTAAACGTTTGAGATCTGAGTCAGTATATTTCAGTTCCTGTGGACAAATTTATTAAACTGAATACACTTTCAAGGGAATTAACTCTGACACTTCAATTTTTCCTAAATTTTTAATGGCGGTCAACTCTTAAAGACAAATATTCTCTACTATATAGAACACACCCCCAGTTGTTAGCAGTTTTATGACCCTGTTATGTCATTACCTGTTATGGCATTATCTATGTGAGATGTTCAGTTCAGTTCACTTCAATTCTCTTATCGACGTTACCCAAGTGGCTCATCGGTACGTAACCATAGTTGCACACACTTGGCACCGTGTGTCCGTCCAATGTCATTCACTCTGTAATTGTGTCGTCGGTCAGTGCTGCCCAACCAGTATTTATGCATACATGTTTGCCTGCTGCGGCTCCAAGTTAGGTTCGGACAGAGAAGGAGGTGCGCGCCACATGAAAGCCACCCCAGCGGAAGATCCAGGGAAACACAGGCCAACCCCGCCCGCCGAGGAGGAGCACAGCGAAACCCAAGTCCCAACGAGAGAACATGCAGGAAATGTGGGTATTTCCTTTGATGAAATAGCAGTGTCACTGGACTGTTGCACAATAGGATTATGACAGCCCGTACACAAGAATATCTGTATTTAAAGGAAAAAATTTGCTCCTTTAAGAGCGAAGTCTTTCTTTCAAGAGTAGACCCCTTTTAGATGGGTTTCCTCATCCTGGGAAGCAAGCAGAAAATCACAAAAGCTGTTTCCCTTTGAAAAATGGCAAAAAAAAATAATTAAAAAATGGAGGTGGACCTATAGAGAAAACCATGTTAGTGTCTTTTGATATCAAGTTTATCAGGCGAGACCAGAAACAGCGTAGGAATGGCGAGGCTTGCCGAGCCAGACCGACGTGTTTCTGGTCGAGCCTGATAAACTTGATATCAAAAGACACTTGCGTGGTATTCTATTTATCATGCATCATTAGAAGATTTTACGGCATAAAGAGCGGCAAACAAATGAAAAGCAAACGCAGTTTTGCTTGAACTTGTTGACGTTGCGAATGCGTTATGACGTAAGTCGGTGACGTCATTTAACCAATCGAACGCTGACATCATGGCAAACGTCAGTGTGTAGCCAATCGTCTTCAGAGATCGCTTCTTAAGGCATGACATGATAACATTCGCGCAAGCGCAGTTTACAGTGACATGATATCACATCATGTTATCATACCCCTGTTATCACTGGAATTTTGCAGCAGATGCATGATAAAATTGCCTTCAGTCATCACAAAAATATACAATGCCATGCAAGCTAAATAATCTGGGAAAATGCAGAAAGAGTAACTTACCATAAACAGGACAAAGCTATTCATTACATTCCTATTTTGATCTATCAATTTGCCAATAATGCCTGACATTATGTCTCTAAGACGTTCCAAAGGGAGTAGTCAGTGACATCAGTGTCTGACCTACCAAAAGTAAGCTATCATTTTAAGCAAACATGCTTTCTTTCTGATCCTATTGTGTTCATATCTCATCATTGCTGTAACCATGAATGAATGTGTTTTTGGAAATAAAGTACAGTCAAAAACTCTCGATATCTCGAACACTGATATCTCAAAGTATCCTCTTAGTTCAAGAATATAATTTGGTCAAATTTCCTATCTTTATTCACATTTCAACTCCTATAATCTCAAACTACTGATATCACAAAGTAAATTTTCTGGGACAGAAAATTTACTTTGAGATATAAGTAGTTTGAGATGAATTTCGACTTTGAGATATCAAGAGTTGAGTGTATGTTTAAATAAAGCAAACAGCTATGTGTTTACTATGATCTTGTACCCATGCACCTCCCTCAGCCAATAGCTTTCAACTAAGGAAAAGTAGTACACACCAAAGAAACCTACCTCAAACAAACCAGCGGCATCATCTGCACCATCTAGTGTCGACAGTAACGATGAGGGATGAGAAGATTTTTTACTGGTCGTCTGAAAATTACAGATAAAGCATTAAGTTTAACAACTTGTCCATGGGGTCGAATGTAAGGGGTGTTTAGAAGTCATTTTTTGTTTTTAAATTTTGTTATATTAGTAGGTTTGCATGGAAGATGCAAGATGTTTGCATGGAAAATGCAAGATGTAAAGACTACCATAAATATTATGAATTGGGACATGTAAAACTATGCGTCGCAATTTGATCCCCTCACATCAGAATGTTCATCTTACGGATTTCAGTGCTGGATGGATACTCATTTGCTAATGTATATGAGCCACATCATGTGATTTCCAACAACGAGGCTAATGTGACAAGCAAAGGCTCTGATCAGACTGCACATTAGTGCAGTCTGATCAGAGCCTTTGCTTGTCACATGAGCCATCTATGGAAGTGACCAAAGCTATAGAGCCAACAGTGAGGTCTTCGTTTACCCTGTATAAATGATAAGGATGATCTATGTATCACATGACAAAATTGCCACATTGTTGGAAGACACATGACATGGCTCATATGTCAAAGGTACTGTAATACTTAACGTTTATGTCTAACTGATAATGCTAGAGTGAGGATAAAGATTTTGCCACAACAAAAATTGCACTTACAGTATTTAAATCTTCGGGACTCAAAGCCATAATGAGATCAACAGCCCCCTGGCCCATATTCAATTCTTTCCTCTTTTGAGTGTCCCCTGTCGGAGTTTGTCTGGAGGTGACTGGAGTATGACGTAGCTGGGAGACATTCATGGATTGACGTCGTTTCTTCGGTGGAGTGCCCAACAGTAACAATGTCTCATCAAGCCCGCTGCAATACAGCCAAAATTGTTTAATTCACATACAAAACTACTGTAATCGGCCCTGTGCACTAAACCCTAAACTATTTCAAAATGGCGGCCAATACTTGCAGTAAATTTCTTCAGGGTGTCCACAATTTGAGTAAAGCAAATTTCCCTGACTTTTCCCTGACTTTTCCCTGACTAAAATCAAATTTCCCTGACTAACGAGTTTGTATTTTTCACTTAAAATTCTGCCATCTGTTGGCCTCTTCCTCCCCTACAGCCAACCCTTTCCATCTTTTACTTTACCTACTGTAATTGTATTACTCTTTATACATGTATTTTTAATTTTTTTTTTCTTTTTTTTTTTTCTTTGAATTTATATTCTATTTTTCTTTTTCTACATGCATACATGTAACATTACATGTATTTTCAAAATTTATTTATACTGTTGGATGAGTGCTTGAAATTAAATGCATAATACAGGAAAATCTGTTGGCCTCCTCCTCCCCTACAGCCAACCCTTACCACCTTTTTTACTACCAATTGTCACTGTATTACTCTTTGTATTTTTAATTTTGTTTTTCAATTGTTTTTCTTTGATTTTGTTTTCTACATATATACATGTACATGTATTTACAAAAGCAATCTATAATGTCAGATGTGGTGCTTGAAATTACAGTTGATGCATGCCAAAATGGACAAAATACAAGCTAACCAAATAAGATTTATACATGTATCTCTTCATAAGTATACACTTCAAAATTATATTGATATAAGTCTTTTTAGGTACTTCAAAATTTAATGATACAAGGCTGTTTTATATCATTAAATTTCCAAGTGCCTAAAAAGACTTATATCAATTTCATTTTGAAGTGCATACTTATGAAGAGATATAAATCTTATTAGGTTAGCTTGCATTTTGTCCATTTTAGCATGCTAATCCACAATGTCCTTATCCACAGAGTTAGCCGAGCTACAAATCATAGAATAACTGGTCAATCATATAATAGATAGAATGAAATTTAACTCATACAAACAAATAAGAAAGGTTTAGTTGCTACATATTAAAACATACATGTATGTTGTACAGTGAGTTTGCTTAACATATCTAAACTATTAAGCAATGCATATGATACTAAATTATATCAGCTAGAAATGTTGACAACTAATAATTTGTAGACTTTTAGTGGTTGAGTCAAAGTGAAACACTAAATAAACATGACAGAAGATGAAGTGTTACAAAGCAAACAAGAAACCACAACCAACAGTACTGAAAATGAGAAAAATAACACAATTTTCATAAGTGACTTATAGCTCACGCACAGGTAATACAACCACCACCATGACCAATTCATATTGCATTAAGTGGTATGGTACAGAAGTAGGAGGATGTGGTATGGTACAAAATCTTGCACATACCCCATACCATACCAGATGCACAAACTTGATAAAAGATACTAAACTGAGCTTTGTTTGGAGAACCCTTCTCAATACAGTCCAGTCATTTTAATTATTATTATAAATACTATTATTATGATAACAGCCAAACACAAAGAAACTGCCTTAGCCTTTATTCTTGATGTTTTTATCATTCATAGACTTGTTATTTCAGAATTCCCTGACTTTTCCCTGACTTTTTGCTTAAATTCCAAAATTCCCTGACAAATTTTAAAATTCCCTGACATTTCCCTGACCTTGAAAAAATATTTTTTTCCCTGACTTTTTCCCTGACCGTGGACACCCTGTTCTTTCTTATAAGTGCACATTTCAATGATTTATTATATACTGAAGGAAACAAATTTAGAGAAAAGCTGCTTATGGTCATAGAAGGTAAGAGAAGCTTTACAACAGAAAAATAAAAGATTTTGTAGCATTTTTCAGCTCCTGTAAACTATCAAACAAAAGGATAAACCAGTCAACATATGTGCGCTTATAGTGATATGCCTCATAAAGAGCCATGATGTGCGATTATAGGGGCATGTGCGTTAAAGGTAGGTTCCTGGACTAGCGATGACAATTATGTCCGCAAAATAGTTTCGTCTTTTTCTGAGCCGTATTGAATTCTCTTATTTTTCTGAATTTGTTTTCCCTTTTGATTTATTTTCTTTTGTTGGAATTCCAGTTCTAAAAATAACTATTTTTATTATGTCTATAGGTGCGCGATTTCTGATGCCATTCTCCAAAGGTCATTTTTCCCTTGCCGTGAGCTCTCCTAGAGGTCCTGGCATGGCGGATGGGTTAAAACTATCCCAAAATGCAATGCAACATGACGTCAGCTGCGTTATCTATTTTTGGCGCGAACTAAAAATAGCGCTAACTGGTGTGCGAAGCAGAGTTAGGAAATTCCTTGCAAAACAACTTTTTCTAATATTTTTTTGATTTACACTTTTAGTGAAACTTATTCATTCCCTTTTATAAGTGCTTTCCAACAACTAGGATGAAAGATCATCAAAATTATGATGCATTCCAAAGTACAGGAACCTACCTTTAATTAGGTTGATTATTGTATATTGGTGAAAAAATGTATCTATTGTATATCACTCTACTTTGGTTTGTACTTTATTTCGTATGATTTATCTTGGAATTATTAATGCGCCACAGAATTTGCTAAACTTTCCAAGAAATATCATAAGCCTGCTTTAACCTGGAGGTCTGAATGGAGTTGCTCAGCAGATTGCAAAAAGATGTAGGTGGAGTGGCAAACAGTGTAGGCCCTGATCAGACAGCTCCTTAAGGAGCAGTCTGATCTGGGTCTGCACTGTTTGCCTAGACCTTTCTGTACCAATACTTAAAAGTTTTACGATACTCACTATTCTTTAACTTTTTCCAGTTGTTTTGGTCTAATACTGATTCTTCTTGGATCTATCAAAACAGATGGTGAAAACAATGAGACAGAGCTCTAGATAAGAGGGCGTATTTGGTGATAATTAGGGATAATTTTTGTTAATTCTGCATAAAAACATATGTTTTGACCCCTCATCTGAACCGTCTCGACGAGACGGTTCAGATGAGGGGTCACAACATATGGTTTCGATGAGAAATAAGAAAAATTATCCATAATTATCATCAAATACGCCGTCTTATCTAGAGCTCTGTAAGATAGTATAGAAGTGCTCCAGATAAGGAGTAGGTAAATGGGAAAAATTAAGGGATAATTTTCCATATTTCTCTTTAAAAGAATATGTTGTGACCCCTCATTAGGTGAGACAGTTCTAAGGAGGGGTCACACCATAATGGTTTTTTTTTGAGAGATAAGAAAAATTACCTCAGAATCATCCTCATAATCACTTCTTATCTAGACCATCCATTCTAAGGTACAGCCCACAGTTAATTAGAAAATGCAGAACAAGACCTGTCCGCATACAGGATAGCTCGCCTGCAGTGCATTGCTCATCACATAATAAAGCTTTAACCAAAACATCCAATCCGGACGCCGACGCGGACACGGACGCCAGGGTGACAACAATAGCTCTTCCTGAACTTTTGTTCAGGCGAGCTAAAAATGTGTAACAAGCAAAGAAAATTTGGTTGCTTACAGTGACAAATTATAAATTGTATCAGTCACCAGTAAATTGATACAATATTTTTTCACTGTAGACAATATCACTTTTATTTGTTCCAGATATGCATTGAATTCACTGCTAAGTATAAAATAAATAGTAAAATCAACTTGTTTAAATCATCTAAATTATTGCTAACACTAGAGGTTGCTAGAGTAATTGGTTAAGGTGCTCCAATAAAATCATCTTGTTTAAGGTATAGGGGTACACCCTGTGTTTCCGGCATTTTTTTCACAGTGAAGCAACGTTTGTGACTTCCTATTTGCTTTCCTAGACAACTAGAAATGTTTTTTGACAAAAACAGATGTCCCCCGACCTGCGCTTTCCCAGCAGTATTATTTTCCCTAAATGCTGTCAAGTTAAGACCTCCTATGACCTTGAAATAGGGTCAAGGTCACCAAAATTTAATCACTTCTTTTCCATCTCCCAGAGATGTATCTGTGACAGTTTGGTTCAAATCCGTCGATCCATTCAGGAGATATGGTGCAGACACACTCTTTGACTGCCTGTGACCTTGAAAAAGATGTCATGGTCACCAAAATCTAATCACTTCTATGTCATCTCCCAGTGATATATCTATGCAAGTTTGGTTCAAATCCATCTGCCCATTTGCCGGGCCGGGTAGCGCAATCGGTATGGCACCTGACTTGTAAGTCAGAGGTCCTGGGTTCAAATCCCAGTCTGGCCACATACTTTCGTATCTCCTTCCGCTGATTCAAGAAGTGCAGTTGTCAGTTACTGGCGAAAGTATGTGCACTTAGTATTGGTTAACCGCTTAGGAGGTCTAAGCCTGCCCAGGAATAGTGTGGTTAGGTTAACTGACCGTCCCGACATGACCTTAGTTGTTTACCGTGGAGGTTAAGCATCAAATCAACCAAATCAACCAAATCAACCAACCATCTGCCCATTCAGGAGATATGGTGCAGACAAGGCATTTTTCAACACTCTTTGACCTCCTGTGACCTTGAAAATGGGTTCAAGGTCACCAAAATCTAATCAATTCTTTGCCATCTTCCAGTGATGTATCTATGACAGTTTGATTTCAATGCATCCATTCATTCAGGAGATATGGTGCAGACAAGGCATTTTTCAACACTCTTTGTCCTCCTGAGACCTTGAAAATGAGGTCAAGGTCACCAAAATCTAATCAGTACTTTGCCATCTCCCAGTGATATATCTGTGCCAGTTTGGTAAAAATCCATTCATTCATTCTGGAGATATGGTGCAGACAAGGCATTTTTCAACACTCTTTGTCCTCCTGTGACCTTGGAAATCGGGTCAAGGTCACCAAAATCTAATCAGTTCTTTGCCATCTCCCAGTGATGTATCTATGACAGTTTGATTCCAATCCATACATTCAAGCAGGAGATATGGTGCAGACAAGGCATTTTTTAACACTCTTTTTACCTCCTGCGACCTTGAAAATGAGGTCAAGGTCACCAAAATCTAATCAGTTCTTTGCCATCTCCAAGTAATATATCTGTGCCAGTTTGGTAAAAATCCATCATTTCCTTCTGGAGATATGGTGCAGACAAGGCATTTTTTAACACTCTTTGTCCTCCTGTGACCTTGAAAATCAGTCAAGGTCACCAAAATCTAATCAGTTCTTTGCTATCTCCCAGTGATATATCTGTGCCAGTTTGGTAAAAATCCATCAATTCCTTCAGGAGATATGGTGCAGACAAGCTATTTTGCATACTTCTTTGACCTCCTGTGACCTTGAAAATAAGGTCAAGGTCACCAAAATCTAATCAGTTTCCCCCCCCCCCTCCCAGTTATGTATCTGTGCCAGTTTGATCAAAATCCATGCATCCCTTCAGGAGATAGAGTGCAGACAAGAAGCTACGCGGACGCGAACGCGGATGCAGACGGGATCCACACCAAAAACAATATGTCCCCATGGTGGGGGGACATAATGAAGTCCTCCCAAAATGGGTTCTACTCTTTAAGAAAATAATTTGCTCCTAGGAGGGAGCGAATTCTTTCCTTTGAGAGTCGCGTCGCGCCCCCCCCCCTCCCCCCCCCCCCCCCCCACCCTTCACTGACTGGAAGTTAAAGACAATGCAACAGGTGCTTCCCCTGAAAGTGTACCCATGGACCACAAGCTTTAGGTAACATACCTAGTAGGCGACCATCGAAAGACTTGTGCAATTGACAACCGCGGATCAAAAACCGTTAGAAACAGCGTTTTCGATTGCAAATTGGCGACAATTTGCAATCGATAACGCTGTTTCTAAAGGTTTTTGATTCGCGTTAATCGATTGTTAAGAGAGTTTTCAATTGCCGCCTACCCGGTGTGGGTAAGTTACTGTAACTGCTTTAGATATACCAATATTTACAGTAATAACGTTTACTTACTGGCTGCCATTTTTGAGCTGTCGACTAGAGGATCAAACTTCACATACAGAGACATACGAGACAGGGCAGATTCCTGGGTCTGGAAATATACATTTCAAAATATACAGAGATTTATGGAACCTTAAGGATGAAAATATATAAAAAAGGTTTTAGGATTAAAACTGTGCTGTATTTATTTAGACAAGGGTTTTCCCCCACCTTTACAACCCCAAAACTCTAGAGCTATCTCACAAAATGGATCTAGGTTTTCGAGGGGGGGGGGGGGGACTCCCATGAACTCTTATAAGGGAAAAGCTCGTCTTATAGCCAAAGAATACGATACACATCATTTCTACAGTAACTTGAGCTGACCATCATATCATGTTCAGTGGATGTGATACAGAGATACAGTTACTGTAGAAATGATAGAATCATTATATGAGCCATGACACGACAAGACCAACAAAGTGCCATGTCCGCCCAGTGAAGACTCGAATCAGACTGGGCATCCACCCAGCTGATCAGAATCTTTGCTGTATGCTTAAAGGGTAGCTAAGGGTCTAAGATACCTCCATATGGACAGCAAAGACTCTGACCAGACTGGGCGGATGCCCAGGCTGATCTGAGTCTTCGCTGGGCTCACAAGCCACATTGTTGGTTTTGTTGTGTTGCGGCCCATATGCCTTTTTATTTGATTTAAAATCCATGTCTTAATTCTTATTTTTAGACATCAAGTTAGAAAGATGGGAATGGTGGTTGTTAGAGTTACACGTACTTACGTCACAAGCTGCAATCAACTGTTTCCTAAACCTATGATATACATATACATTTAGAGTAATTTATAGTTCAAATAACAGTGAACAATATTTCATTCACCTTGGAACTTAGCCCCCATATTTATGGAATTGTTACACTTTTACCTAACTATAAGCGAATGATATATACACTTTCTACCTCCTAGCAGATCATTTGCAGAGGAACCTAGATCACGAGCGCCGATGGACTTGGGCAAAATACAGCATCTCCAGCAGGATTTGGATGATAGTCGGAGATTAAAAGGTGGTGATACGGAAGAAGTGAAAAGCATCAGCAGAGTGATATCGCCAGAAATCTTGCTGTTTAAATAGTATAGCTACTACATGTACAGGTATGTAACAAAAAAAATTCTTGTCTTTTTGTGTTTCGCTATCAGGGCCCAGTGGTTCAAAACTCACAACATTGTTTTCATGTTAATTAATAAGACAATAAACTTTCAACATATTCTACACAAAAACACTGTCAGTTTTTGCTGGTAAAATTTGAGGAGCCTTTAAAGGCTCCTCCTATTTTTCCAGCAAAAATATTAGTATTAACTTGAAGACTTAATGAATCCTTGCTCTACCATCAAACCCCACCCTATCTGGATCTTTAAAACTATAACTTACTGGATTTGTAGCATTGCTCCCAAACTGCTCTAGCATTTCCCATACACCTGGGTCCTTGAACACTGAAAGAATATAAATATACAGTCCACTCCTAATATCTCAAACATTGATATCTCAAAGTACCCTCCGATATTAAAGAATACAGTCTGAACATATATATCCTATTTTTCTTTACATTTCAACTCCTGTTATGTCAAACTACTGGTTTCTCAAAGTTAATTTTCTGGGACCAGAAAATTTACTTTGAGATGTCAGTAGTTTGGGATGAACTTCTCCTTTAAGATATTGAGAGTTGACTGTAGATATTAATTAACATTTAAAGCACCAAAACAAATAGTTCAATTTGCTAACAGGGTAGGTCCAGATGCCTTCTCAGTGGGGGACAACTCTTAAAAGAAAGAGCTGGCTCCTCTAAAAGAGTATTCCTCTTTAAGACTAAACCTCATTTTGGAAGGGCTTTATCCTCCTGGGAAGCCAACAGGAAGTCACAGAAGTTGCCTTCCCTTGAGAAAATGGTGGAAAAACATGGAGGGGCCGCCATACACCTTAACAAATCTTGGGCAATTAAAGTGAAGACTAAGTTTTTGCATAGATGCACAGGCTGATCTAAGTAACTGTTTACTGAATAACTGTTCAAGTATTTAGAGAATACCATGTTAGTGTCTTTTGATATCAAGTTTATCAGGCGAGACCAGAAACAGCGTAGGAATGGCCAGGCTTGCCGAGCCAGTCTGATGTGTTTCTGGTCGAGCCTGATAAACTTGATATCAAAACACAATTACATGGTTTTCTATTTATCATGCATTAATAGAAGATTTTACGGCATAAAGAGAGTCAAACAAATGAAAAGCAAACACAGTTTTATTCGAACTTACTGACGTCACGAATGCGTTATGACGTAAGTCGGTGACGTCATTTAACCAATCAAACGTTGTTATCACGGCCAACATGAGTATGTAGTCAATCGTCTTCAGAGATCACTTCTGAAGGCATCACCTGATAACATTTGCGCAAGGGCAGTTCTAAAGTGACATGATATCATATTATGTTATCATACCCCTGTTATAAAGTGACTCTCGCAGCAGATGCATGATAAATATGCTTAATTCCCTTTTCAAGATGAGGCAGCTCATTAACATCATCTAGATCATCTGGGGCCGTATTTATAAAACCACTTAAATCATTGCTATGCTGTTGCTAAGGAGGAATTTCTATGAAGGAGATTCCCTACAACTATGAAATTTGCTCTGGAGGAACAGTCTGAAAAAGACTGTTCCTCCAGAGCAAATTTCATAGTTGTAGGGAATCTCCTTCATAGAAATTTAGCCTTTGCAACAGCATAGCAACCACTTAAGTTGTTTTATAAATATGGCCCCTGGATGCTTAGACACACCTGGTTATCTATGTTTTCAGGAATGTTACGAAACAAAAAGAGCTGTTAAGAAACGATAAAGTCATAGTTACCAAACCACCTGGTCATCAGTTCGTTTGGTAACTATGACTTTCTTGTTTTGTGACAGTTTTTTTTTTGGCCAGGTCGGTAGGTAAATATGACTGTTTCTTGTTTCGTAACAGCTTTTTTTCGTTTCGCAACTTGTATATACATAGTTAACCAGAGGTGTCAGAGGCTTCTGATGACATCAGCGTGACCCCAGATTAGTGTCCAGAGAAGGAGCGTCTAACCTTCAGAAGCAGCCACAAACTCCGAATCGTCAATATCAAAGCCCTGAGGGTTTGAAGACCCTGCAGCACCACGTCGGGTAACTCCCTGCACTTCCATTATGTCATCTTCTGAACTGAAACAAAAGCAAAGCATCATCAAAAGATTTCCCACTTTGGTTTTAAGTTTCCTTAGAAAATATTTGTCCTGCAGATACACCTTTAAATATTTCATTCACAGTAAAAATTGTTTTCCAAGGCTCTAGCTACCAGGAATAAGATATTCTGTTATAAGCCATATTTCCCTTCTAAAACAACCCAACAATATCTAGATTTGTCTCATAAGATAGGTCTAGATCTTTGAGTTTGTTTTGGAAGGGGAAATATATCTTATAGCACAATTAGTAGGACTGATTCCCATATCTGGGATTATTTTGGAGAGGAATAAGCCCCCGTCTTATAACCAAATATACTGCAGATTTCTGCTTATTTTTCCCCAGAACATATGTTTTGTCGCTCATTTGAGCTACCCCCATAAGGCAGTCCTCATGAGGGGCACATTATACATGTATGCACAATGGATAAATACAAAACGAAGATTCCCCAAATAATGAATTATCTTCAAATGCTCCTCTGATCTTGAGTTATGGCTCTTCATAATCTTATAAAATCCAGCAATTTGTGGAAAAGGTGGCCACACACTCTTCCAACTTGCCTTCAAGAGCATACCCCTCATACAATTACATTCATACATATAATAAAAACTAGAATTGTTTTTCTACCAAAAAACAGAGGCTCCCCCCTTTCTGATGTCAAAAGGATCAGTCATTAAATACAATTTCAAACGGAAACTTTAAATACAATTTCTAATGCAAATACTGGTCATTTTTCATGCAAACAATGAGCTCGTATCCAGTAAAGATATTTTGTGATAGACTAATAGACAGACGCCAAGGGAAAAACAATATGTTTCCCTACCCTGAAGCAGGGATTCATAATAAGTAAAAAGTATAAATGCAAGAGTTATAGTTGTTATGCTCTGCATGTCATGTAATGTTGACTGATATTCATATTTAGTTTTTGTCAAAAAATATAACTGCAAGAGTTACAGTGCTCTGCACGTCGTCTATTTATATGTTGACTGATATTTGTATGAAGTTTCATGAATATAGCTTAAACGGTTTTCAAGTTATAGAGCTTAGACATTGACACGATTTTGTGAATGACAAAGTTCCAAGGGAAATAACTCAAATAGTATAAATGCTGTGCTCTGCAGGTTGTCTAGTGTTGACTGACATTTGTATGAAGTTTTGTGAATATAGCTTGTACGGTTTTCAAGTAATAAAGCGATTGAGACACGATTTTGTGACTGACAAAGGTCCAAGGGAAATAACTCAAGAAGTATAAATGCAAGAGTTATGGTTCTTGCACTATGCAATTCTTCTAATGTTGATTGATATTTGTATGAAGTTTCGTGAATATAGCTTGAATGCTTTTCAAGTTATAGAGCAGACACGACTGAGACACAATTTTGTGACTGACAAAGTTCTAAGGGAAATAACTCAAATAGTATAAATGCTAAAGTTATGGTTCTTGCATTCTGCACGTCGTCTGATGTTGATTGATATTTGTATGAACTTTCATGAATATAGCTTGAATGGTTTTAAAGTTATAGACGGACTCGACTGAGACGCAATTTTGTGATGGACAAAGTTCCAAGGGAAATAACTCAAAAAGGATAAACGCCAGAGTGCATTCTGCATGTCGTCTGATGTTGATTGATATTTGTATGAACTTTCATGAATATAGCTTGAATGGTTTTAAAGTTATAGACGGACTCGACTGAGACGCAATTTTGTGATGGACAAAGTTCCAAGGGAAATAACTCAAAAAGTATAAATGTCAGAGTTACCATTTGTGCACTCTGCACATCGCCTCATGTTGATTGATATTTGTATGAAGTTTCGTGAATAAAGCTTGAGCAGTTTTCAAGTTATAGAGCGGACACAATTGAAACACAATTTTGTGATGGACTAAGTTCCAAGGGAAATAACTCAAAAACTATAAATGCCAGAGTTACCATTCTTGCACTTTGCACGTCGTCTCATGTTGATTGATATTTATATGAAGTTTCGCGAATATAGCTTGAGCGGTTTTCAAGTTATAGAACGGACACCATTTGTGACAGGACTAAGTTCCCAGGGAAATAACTCAAAAAGTATAAATGCCAGAGTTACCATTCTTGCACACTGCACGTCGTCTCATGTTGATTGATATTTATATGAAGTTTCGCGAATATAGCTTGAGCGGTTTTCAAGTTATAGAACGGACACGATTTGTGACAGACAGATGGACAGACGGACGGACAGACGCCCGGGGAAAAACAATATGTCTCCCGACCCTTAAGGGGGGAGACATAATTCTAAGTACTCAGAATAATAGGTCTGAGCAGACTTGCAAAAAGCAGACCAAGATCAGACTGCTTTAGGATCAGTCTGATCAGGGTCTATACAATTTGCAATTCCATCTGCATCTTCTGGATGCATTAATTACTGCATTGTAAAACTAAACTGTTTTGTTAGGGACATGGTAGTTTACATTTTCATTTTTTCTTATTTTTACTGTTCACACTTAAAGTCTCCATAGTCCTATCAACGATAAAAACGCTTAAATTCAAACCATTGTAAAAAGCTGTTCAACCTTCACATCTGGTAATCAATTGCGGGTTGGTGTGTATATACTGAGTCATATTACTAGTAAAGCAAAAGGTAGATAAAACAAGTTTTTGAAAAATAACAAATCGCTACACAAAATACAATTTCCTGTTCTGGTTTCCCGTCTAGCAATGCTATATAAACATAGGCGGGATAGTGATTGGGAGTACACGTCTGTACATTGTATTTTTACCATTTTATGAAATCGAAAGTAGGTCATTTTAGTTGCCAACTAAAATGACTCATATAATTTTTAAACTTTTTTTATGTGAAACTGAAGGATATTTCATTTGTTTAAAGCTGGCTAATCACGGTCACACACCGTGTGACACACCGAATGCCGAAACTATAGCGAGAAGCTTGCAGCCATACCTCATGATAAAATTTTTCATGCTGATAGAGCAATGGGGCCTTTAAATTGATCAGGAAAAGCGCTAATACTCTCAGTACTATGACTATGTCATGAGGGAACCAGGGATACAGACTAGCGGTCGCTCACTCGCCCACTGCGAGTAAAAAATCGGCTGGGCGCCTAAAATTAAAATGACAGTCGCCCAGTTTGCGATCGTGAGCTGTCGGCGAGTGTCTGGCATGTTTTCGGCTTGGAGTAAAATCCGTCACTTCAAAGGGTATTGCTAACTTCCGCGCCGATATCTGCTAAGAATATTCGGTGTTCCGTCATACTTGTGTGTTGGATTTTACTTACTATCGAGGAAAACAACATGGCCGCCTCCCCGTAATGAACGATAGACAGACAGATACATTTGGCAGCTAAAAATCTTAGCCGTTTATGCATTTTTTAGCGTAATGTGGCGATACATCGCTAGTGTTTCACACCCGATTGCTCAAAGGAAGCAAAACCCTGAAGAAAGTGGGGTTTACTACAAAGCCTACGGAAACGGTGCAATTCTCGCGCAGATTCTGAATAAAAGATTCTCACGTTTTAAATGTGGGCCCCTAAATTTCTGGCTGGGCGACTAGTTTTCAGTTTTTAGGGGCCCAGCTTGCTCCTATGAAAAATGAGTTAGTCTGTATCCCTGGAAACCTTTTTCAAACCACTGGCAAACCTTGCCTTCTCAAACCAGCCTTCACAAATGCACAGCCTTGTCAGAGCAAGCATAATCAGCCCAGATGATAGCTGAACCGGGATTTTAAGATGCAAATTGACTATATCCTTACAGTGCTCCGAATAAGACCAGGCCCCAAGGTTATAAAACTTTTTTCGTGCTCAACTCAGCTGAGCATGAAATTTTACCTGCTTACAAATAGCAAAGTACTGATAAGTACAGTTGTTTTCTTCCTCGGTTAAGCTGAGTATGATATTTTCTCTGCATATGAATATGAAAATGCCAACATGAGTTGGCATTTTCTTATTTATTAGCAGAGAAAATTTCATGCTCAGCTGAGTTGAGCATGAAAAAAGTTTTATAACCTTGGGGCCAGTATTTGATGTATTTGAGATTTCCCTGACCTCCACACACACAGACACACACACAGACACAGACACACACATGCACACACACACAACTATTTTGTAAGCATCAGAAGCACCTTGCCAAGGCGGTTTAAAATAGAAGTCACAATGTTATTGACTGTTAGTAATGTTAATCCCAGAATCACCATCTGATAAACCCTTACCTCCTATACTATAGGTGGTGTATTTATGGTATTAATTACCTAAAATTATCCTCTGGAGTGTCCGGTAACCTCCGTCTGTTTATAAAAGGATCAGATTTTGCTTCTGGTGACAAACCAATAGCACCAGCATCTGCTTCTGTTGTCTTCCCTAATGGTGAATTTGCCATTTGTTTTCTAGGCTTGAAGGGGTCAATATCATCTAAGTCTTCTTTGGGAGTGAGTTTTGGTGAATTCTGTATTTGACTTTTTGTCTTAAAGGGATCAATGTCATCAACAGCATCTTTTAAATGTTTATCTGCAGAGTCAGAATTAGAATTTTTATTGTCAGTTTTGCAGACTTTTGATACAGGTGAATTTTTCATTTGGTTTCTGGGTTTAAAAGGATCTACCTCTTCAAAATTTTCAGACTGACCCTCAAATGACTTCTCTCTGGCAGCTGGTGAGTTCATGACTTGATTTTTAGGTTTGAACGGATCAACGGTGTCTAAAATATCTGGGAAATCAGAATCTGCAGAACTAGAAACAGGAGAATTCATCATTTGTTTTCTCGGTTTGAAGGGATCTATGTCTTCCAAGTTATCAGGAAGAGCATTCCCTTCCAGACATTTTTCTGGTGAATTTATTATCTGTTTCTTAGGTTTAAATGGATCAATATCATCCAAGTTTTCTGGAAAATCTAATCTTTCCAAAACTTTGTCTGGCTGAGGTGAATTTAAAGTCTGTTTATTTGGTTTAAATGGATCAATTTCATCAAAGTTATCAGGCAAACCAAATTCATCTAGAACTTTGTCTTGCGAATCTAAAATCTGTTCTTTAGGTTTCAAAGGATCAATGTTATCCAAATTTTCTGGCAAATTATTCACTTCTGCAACTCTGTCTGGTGAATTCACCATCTGGTGTCTTGGTTTAAAAGGGTCAATTTCATCAATATCTTCTGGTAACTCTTTTGATTCACAAACTGCAGCCGTATTTCTTTCAGTTTCATGCACAGACATATCAATCTCCTTGGAATTACATGTACTTTTTCTTTCAGGCTTCTCAGAAGCGATAGGAGAATTCATCATTTGATTTTTTCGTTTAAATGGATCAATGTCATCCAAGTTATCTGGAAGTGGCACATATGTAGTTTGGCTACTTGACGGTGAGTTCATAATTTTGTTTCCTGTTTTAAATGGATCAATGTCATCCAGATTTTCAGGTAAATTTGCTTCACTATCTTTCTTCGATGGGAGAATATTTTTCTTCCTCTTCTCGGTGGTAATGGATTTATCAACTTCAGGTGCAACATCTGGTTGAACTCTTAAATTGGATTCATTTGGTTCATCAGTATTTTCATCTTTACAGGTGTTTATATCATGAACATCATTAGCACTTTGAACAACTGGAGAATTCATTAACTGTGCACCTGGCTTGAAAGGATCTGCTTTCTCAGTTTTCTGTGGTGATGTTTCTCTCTGAGGTGGAGCAGGTGAATTCATCATTTGCACCTTAGGTTTGAAGGGATCAATATCATCTAAGAAATCTAAATTATATGTTCCTCTTTGTGGAAGTGGTGGTGACTTTACGATTTCTTCTTCATGATTACTTTCTTCATTTTGTCTTGAGTCAGACACATTTGGTTCTGAGTTAGCAATCTGATCATCAGAAATCATCGCTTTTCCTGATGAATCCAAGGCTTCAATAGAAACACCATGTGATATATTATTTACTTCTGAAATATTATCAGAATTGGCTACATTGTCTTTACAATCAAGGGACTTTCCATCTGCTTCAATATGAGACTCTTTGTCATCAGAATTCACCATATCAACACAATGCTTGTTCTGAAATTCAATACTGTTTTCATTTTTATCAGGTGTATTTTTAACACATTTGTTCGTTTCAAATGGATTCATTGATTCTAAGTCATCAAAGTTTAAATTATATCCAACTTTAGGAGGTGTTCTACCAGGAGAGCCTGCCTCTTTCATTTGTTCAGTAAGCACATCTTCATCTGCTGAAAGAAATTCTTCATCAGAAGAATTTCCATCATCTCTTTTACTTTTTCCATCATGTATCTTTTCTGAGCTTATCTCAGATTCTTTGCCTATTTTCTCTGTCAATGCTGAGCTTTCTGTCATTTCAGAAGGAAAACAAGAGTCTGCCATGTCATTGTTTGACTGGATACCATTTAAAGTATCAATTTCATTTTTGATACTATCAAACTTATCAAAAGTTTCTATAACATTCACTTCAACATCTTTGTGTTCTAGCTGTGGTTCTATGCTTACACTTTTATCTTCCTGTTTTCTGACACCAGTTTCACATTCTTCCATCGTATGATCTATTTGTTTTTCAAGTTTCTGATCTAATTCTTTCTCCATTGTTTCTGTTGACTGAACTTCAATTCCCGATTCAATATGTGGTTTTTGTTCCTCTAATGAAGCAGCTCTTTTAAGTGGAATTTCATCTTCTAGTTTACTGGTATTAGACAGAGCAGGAACTTCAGGTGCTTGTTCTGTGGCAAACTCTTTAACTTCAGTTTGAAGAACTGAAACATCAACATCCATAGGTTCATCACCGTTCATTTCCTCTTCTGTCTGGTCAGTACATATTGAGGGAACTGTGCTTCTGAAAGACCAATGGGAATACAAAGAATGGGTAGTTTACACAAAATGTTCTTTAATGTTTAACTGGAGTTTCAGAACCTTAAAATTATGAAAGGCTTTTCACCCGATGTCAGTTAAAAAGTCTGGACATGCTGTAAAATGTCAACGCAATATAAAAACACTCTGCAGGCTTGCTTTCATATAAACTTCCCACTAAGGATAAACACCTACACTGTGACATTGTAACAAGATCTTTTGTCCACCAGGATACTGAAAACTGCTTCATATCTAAAAGAGATTTATTTTCACAAATACTTGCATATATATTGGCTTGAAAATTCAAGAATCTTGCCAACTGATACTGAATTGTTTATGTGAAGTGAGACTGTTTTAAACTTAAACAAGGTTTTGATGATACAAAATAGGTTAAGATGTTATCCAAGTTGAATGATATCTACATGAAGCATTAAATTCTAGTGCCTGCGCCTCGACAAAAAAAATGTAATATAAAATTAGCAGTTCTATGTAAATGTTCAGAAAGCTACAGATACAGGGAGAATTTCATGATCATTCAAATTTTTTAACAAATCTGCATAAAAACCTACTGAGGCTATATATTTGACCTGCCTCGATGTGGTATTTCTAACGATGGCCCACATCATATGATTCTGTGGAGCCATAAGGAAGTTTCAAACTGCTTTTATCTTGAGTTCATCCAATAATCCTTTTGCCTGGAGTTTATGATATTAAATACTTTTTTTAGCTAGAGCTCATTAATCACTTGTTTTATCAGGTGTTTATCAAATACTCTTTTTATCAGGTGTTTATCAAATACTAAACTCCTTTTATCAGGGCCCAATTGTTCAAAACTAACAATATCGTTAGTTAGCGTTTTGTTAAAATTTCCAACATAAATATCTCAAATATGCCATCATTTTTTTGTTGAAACAATGTGAAAAGTGCTTGCAATGTAAAAGATTCTCACATTTTTTCAACAAAAATTGGTAATAGTCATAAAACACTTAACAAGTTGACCTCTTAACGAGCTCTGGAGTTTTGCTTACATTTTCACTTGATCTTCTACATCTGAGCTGGTACTGCCTGTCTGTTGTCTGAGGGACTTCAGCAAGTCAGCAGCTTGTGACAGGATATCATCATACTTTTCTGTCTCACTGCTGGTGTCATCCGGCTGAAAATTTAAAAATATGCAAAAGTTTAATGCCAGAGCTTCAAAGAGCTCTAGTTATGAGAAATATGTTTTTTCATTTCTTCCTTGCTTTTTATTTGTTCAAAGAAAAAAATCAAAACATGTTGCGAGTCATCAATAGAACTGCTCTCATTAGACAGTTCTCATTAGGGGGTCACAACTCATGTTTTATTTTATTTTTTAAACACATCATACCTGGGACACATTGCATCACCAAAACACTTGATTTATCTGTACAGCTACAAGTTTTTCACTAAGTTTTATTTCTCACTAAACTATGTTTATATCTCGTTAGACTATAATGGAGGAATGCCAGAGGCATAAGTAAAATGAGTACTTAATGATAATTCCAAGATAATTTTTCTTATTTCTCCGTATAAACTTTCAGATTTAAAACAGTTTATTATGTTGTGAACATCATTATAACCGTGTTGTTAAGGTGGTTATAACAAGGACTGTCAGAAGACAATAAACCAGGAGATGCGCCATGGTTGAGTGGTTAGAGTGATGCGGTTATGGTGCAGAAGGTCACAGGTTCAAATCCTGGCTTGGGTCAACTTGTGACAGGTACCCATTTACTACTGGGTTGGCAGAAAACTCTGCCAACCCAGTAGTAAATGGGTACCTGTTTTTGAATCAGGGTAGGATAAGGCAGCAAAAGGAGAGGGATGGGCTCTGCCATTCATATGCTGTGCCAAAGTTACAATGGGTCTCTAAACCCAACTGCCCCTAGGGTATGGGAAACCTTTACCAATAAAGCATGACATGAGAGCTTAACTTTAACAAAGGCTTGTTCAATAGGACAATACAAGCCTAGTGAAATGGGATCAACTGCAGTGTCAGAATAAACAGTTATCCATTGATATCTGCCATTACCTGAGTACTGACTTGCGTTGTCTCCTCCTGAACCTCCATCATTGATTCATCTATACCACTGTCAGAACTAGGCTCCTCACTACAATATAATTATAACGGTAAATGGATACACTTTCAAGGGAAGCAACTCTGCCATCATCATTTTTGCCTTCCTTTATAAGGGGTAATCTTAAAGGGAAGAATCTGCTTCCCTACGAGTAAAACTTAATTCCGTAAAAGAAGCGTCAAAATCAAAATAGCTGAGTTACTTCATTTGAAACGGCCCTTATTCACCTTAGCATGCCTGTTGCACCTGCACTAATGCTGGTAAACATGCCTTCGACATGTTTTCTAAAATTGCTGCGTATTTCAGAAAGCCCAAGCTGTTATTAAACAAGTTTTAAATAATGTTTAATTTAATTTATGTTAGAACTGAAATATTTTTTCCTGACCAAACGTCACTGTGACTAACAGATCGGTTGACATCAGCCTAAGCATAGATTATTCACTCGTTCTTTGCAGTTGTAAAATTATTTATGGCCTCTTCTTCATAAATTTAAGTCTGTTGACTCAACTTGACTGACCAAATATCTGCAGCTTAGAAACTTAACTAGAGATGGCAGTAAGCATGGCTTACTAAATACCCCCCGCATTTAACAGTTAAGCATGGACCTTCGTCATCTAAGTTTTACAAAGCTATACAAAGCATACATGTTATGACAACTACAAACAAATATAGCTCATCCTATAATCCTATCAAGGTAACTGAACATGTCTACTTTGATCTAATATTGGCTCTCGAGAGCAAAGCTGGAAAAACCTTGTAGAAAAAATCAAAAAAATCGGTCAAGCAGTCTAGAAGGAGTAGTGATTATAAACTTTTATTACAAAAATTACAAAGGGGAATAACTCAGCAGGCAAACACTTCTGGGAAGAAATGGAAAACACGGGTCAACTTTTTTCGAACCAAATTTGAATACAGTCAAAGCAATAATGACTAAATCCCCCCGCCCCCCCCCCCCCCCCAAAAAAAATTTAGATAAAAATATCAAAAAAGGGGCATTACTCAAGAAAGAGGGGTCAGATTTCAAAGTGGAAACCTTAACGCACATCTTCATACCAATATGTGTTCACATACTTAATTTCAAGAAAATCGGTCAAGCGGTCTATGAGGAGTTGCAATAACAAACTTTTTTTACAAAAAATATAAAGGGGCATAACTCAGCAGGATAACATTTTCGGGAAAAACTGGAAAACATGTGTCAACTATTTTCTTATGATGCATCAATGAACCAAATTTGAATAAAATCATAGCAAAAATGACTAAAACAACCCAAATAAGGGCCAAAAGTATCAAAAAGGGGCATAACTCAAGAAATAGGAGTCAGATTTCAAAATGGAAACCTTAATGCATATCTTCATACCAATATGTGTTCACATATTTAATTTCAAGAAAATGGGTCAAGCGGTCTAGGAGGAGTTGCGATAACAAACTTTTTTTACGGAAAAAATATAAAGGGGCATAACTCAGCAGGAAAACACTTCCGGGAAAAACTGGAAAACACATGTCAACTATTTTCTTATGATGCATCAATGAACCAAATTTGAATAAAATCAAAGCAAAAATGACTAAAATATAAAGGGGCATAACTCAGCAGGAAAACACTTCCGGGAAAAACTGGAAAACACGTCAACTATTTTCTTATGATGCATCAATGAACCAAATTTGAATAAAATCAAAGCAAAAATGACTAAAACCCCCCAAAATTAGGGCTAAAAATATCAAAAAGGGGCATAACTCAAGAAATAGGGGTCAGATTTCAAAATGGAAACCTTAATGCACATCTTCATACCAATATGTGTTCACATACTTAATTTCAAGAAAATCGGTCAAGCTGTCTAGGAGGAGTTGCGATAACAAACTTTTTTTACGAAAAATATAAAGGGGCATAACTCAGCAGGAAAACACTTCCGGGAAAAACTGAAAAATACGTATCAACTCTTTTCACATGCTGCATGCATGGACAAAATTTGAAACAAATCGGAGCAAATGTTGCGGACGGACGGACGGACGGACAGAGGGAACAAACTTTTTTTTACGAAAAATATAAAGGGGCATAACTCAGCAGGAAAACACTTCCGGGAAAAACTGAAAAATACGTATCAACTCTTTTCACATGCTGCATCCATGGACAAAATTTGAAACAAATTGGAGCAAAGTTGCGGACGGACGGACGGACGGAAGGACAACGTGAAAACAGTATACCCCCTCAAACAAGTTTGCGGGGGGTATAATAACAAGTATTTGACATCCTGCTTACCTGAGAAAGGAGAAACAGGCTATAAATAGTCGTGATTAGCCTTTTGGCACTAACTGGCTATAAATAGACAAGCATTCCTTGATGGGGCTTTTCCATCCATAAATAGATGGAAAAGCCCGGTCAGTAAATGCTTGCTATTTATAGCCAGTTACAACCATTTGCTCCGTTCTTGCATAAGATGAAATGTCAAATGGCTGTAAACGGAGAGGAAAAGGAAACTTACTCTTTAATTGGCAGATTTGCCACCAACTCCAGAAGAAATTCTCGTGCATACTGGCTGTAATCTTCATGATCCTTCTTTGTCAGGACACTTGTTCTCTCTGCCCACTCCTCTTTCTCTTCATCATCTTCAAGTACAGCCTGATCATGATCTACAACAGAGCTCTAGATAAGAGGGGTATTTGATAACAATTGAGGGATATTTTTTTTATTTCTCACTGAAACCATATGTTGTGACCACTTATCTGAACCATCTCGTCGAGACGGTTCAGATGAGGGGTCACAACATGGGTTTTTATGCAAAATTAACAAAAATTATCCCTAATTATCACCAAATACTCTCTCTTATCTAGAGCTCTGTCTACAAGTATTGAGATGAATGAAAATATCTCTCTGGGATGTACTACACATCTAACCACTAATGCAACTTTTCATTGTTGGCGCAGGCTCAGAAAGGCTCTGTTAACTCAAAATAATGTGAGGACAAAAGATTAAAACCATTTTTGTTCAAAGAAGCCGGCTTAGTTGATCCACATCAAAAATTCCACCTGATAAAAATACCTATCAACCATAATAGTAACATTTTCAGCAGTCACTTGTTATCTTTGGGTTCACAGAGTATAGCAAAGCTGTGTTCTCATATATTATAGATAAGGTCCATCATCAATCAATTCATGAAAAGAAGGTAAGAGATATAGCCGCAATTTTAACTGAAAGGTTTCAAAACAATTGTAACCAAATCAAAAGAAATCAGTTTTTGGGTGGAATACTTGATCTGATAGTTGACAGTAACAAATTTTCATTGCTTTTGGAAGGGTCTGTTGCACTGGATGATACATGTAGATGCATAGTAACTGTTACCAAATAGAATTTATCTCCCATTTTATTTGGGTTCTCTTAAAGGAAAGCATTTGCTCCTCTAGCCAGCAATTTTTTCCTTTCAGTGAAGCCTCCACTATGGAAGAAGGGTTTTGTCATACAGTTAAGCAAACAGGTCATAAAAGTTGTATCCCTTTATAACAAGAGCTGTCACCTGACAGCATAGCCAACCTGAATTGGTGTTTGCTCATCTCACAGGCATTAGTCGCTTTAGCTTGCACTATATAAACTTCATGCAAGCATGTCCATGTATTGTCAGCATATCTATACGAAAGCTTTAAGATAAAATTTCTAACAATGACCTTGACTTCAGGGTCACCCAGTGGGGTGGGGGTAGTATTTTGTGAAAACTCAAGCCAGTATCTAACACTGATCGGCTCAAGTATAAACTAAATCCATCCCAAGCACTATGGAACAGTACGCTATCAGAATACTTTAACAAAATCCCAATGTTTTAAGCCCATGACCTTAACCTCAAAGTCACTAAGTGGAGTGGGGATGGTACTCTATAAAACTTTGGACCAATATCTAATTTAAGTGCATATATCAAAAGAATCCATTAGTGAGAAAAGGAGATATACTGATTTGATCAAATAATATGAGTGTGACCTATTTTTGAGCTCTAAGCCCCACCCAAGGGTCTGACCCTAGGGTGTAGGTGATGTAATGAAGGATCATGTAATAATGTGATTAGGTTCCAAATAAGGAAGAATTCTTGCCAGTAGTTGTCTAGATATGACTGTCTAAAAATTGTCATAAAACTTTAAAGTGAATGTGGCCTAATTTTTGACACCTTAGCCCAACCCAAAGGCCTCAGCCAGGAATATAATGTTATAAAACAGAAGGATATGCTATGATATCTTAGCCCCAACCAAAGGCCCCAGCCAGGGATATGATGTTATAAAACAGAAGCATATGCAATGATATACAATGTAATTATTTTCCAAACATCAAAGGGTTCTGGCCAGTAGTTGGCGAGACTTGAAAGTTTAAAAAAAAACTTTGTTGTAGAACTTAAAGGCCCCGTTGCTCTATCAGCATGAAATATTTCATCGTGAGGTATCGCTGCAAACTTCTCACTACAGTTTCGCCGTTGATTATTATCGTGATTGGCCGGCTTTGAAAAATCAAAATGTCCTTGAGTTTACCTTAAAATAGATTTGAAAAAATAACTAGGTCATTTTAGTTGGCAACTAATATGACCTACTATCGATTTCACAAGCTTTACTTCATGGTAAAAACACAAGGTACAAGAGATAAAAATACAAGGTACAGGCGTTTTAACAAACGATAAAAATACAATGTACAAAAATGTTTATCAAGGATCCCATTGATTGTGCCGCGGTTGCATTATTTCATTGCTTAACGGGGAACCAGTGACGAAAGGCGTATTTTTATGGAGAGGCTCATCATTTTTCCAAAATATCTTGTTCCTTCTTTTTAGCCTGTTATCTGATACAAAAAGCACATCAACCGACATATTTTCATTAATTCTGAAGGCTGTACAGGTTTCATAATGATTTGTATTTTGACGAATCTACCCACTGGTAGGACTATGGAGCCTTTAAAAGTGTGATGCCGATGCCTACATCAGGGTGACAACTTTAGCTCCCTGTACTTTTGTAGAGGCCAGCTCAAAATAGGGGTAAAAAACATGGGGATGTATCTATACACTTTACTTTTGGGTTCCTGGTGAATAAATACATATATCATCAAAATTGTTTTTGTTTAAAAAAGCACTCTGAGTGCTTGACTACAAAATTTCTTTGGCTGAGTACCGGTATATACTTTTATTTCGTGTGTATACATGCACACTAAGAATATATGTACAGTCTCTATATTAATTGTCCACAGACTGGCATAGCGTTGTAAATTAATAATGTTATATTGAATAAATTTGTCTATTTTCTACGGGGAGGCTGTTAACTAATGCTGTGAGAACTTGTAAAAGAGTTAATCATGCTGCTCTGACTAATGGATGTATGGCACACTGTCCAATCAGGAAAGCATCAAAACTACTGGTTTCTGCTGACTGGAGCGGCACCAGGTGTATTAAAAATGTGCAAAAAATGCCAGTTCAAAGACTGAAGGCTAGAGTTCTTGAAACTTTTACGTACCATTGGCTGTTGATGCAGTCCTAGCTTCGCAACTTGGTAGGACCGTATCTCCCACTGTATTCTCCGCACTCTTGACTACATTGGGAGTGAAGTGGACCTGTCAAAGGGACACAAAAAACATGTTAAGATGAATGGGTACACTTTCAGGGGAAGCAACTCTGTCATTTTCTTTTCTTGCTCCCTTATCAATGGGGTCAACTCTTAAAGGAAAGCATTTGCTCCTCTAGGAGCAAATATTTTCCTTTCAGAGAAGACCCCTTCTTGAAAGGGCTTTGTCAGCCAGGATAGCAAACAGGAAGTATTGCAAGTTGTTCCCCTTTGTAAACATCATGGAAAAAAAACATGGACGTGCAGCCATACACCTTAAGAATGCCAGGAATCCATCCATGGGTTAAGGAGATATTGGGCTTTAAAAAACTTTAACCAAAACATCCTGTCCAAAAAGACTCCCAATTTTCTAAGTCCATGACCTTGACATCAAGGTCCCTGAGTGAGGTGGGGGTGGTACCCTGTTAAACTTTGGACCAATATCTAACTACAGTGCAAGTATCAAAAGAATCCATCCACGGGTTTAGGTCTTTAAAAAACTTTAACCAAAACATCCAATCCGGACGCCGACGCCAGGGTGACAACAATAGCTCTTCCTGAACTCTCGTTCAGGCGAGCTAACAATGACATTTATTTGTAAAAAAAATATTAGCACACTTGTTTTTGTATGTATTATCATGATTATTTGACTATTTTTACAGCCAAACATATCCTCAACTCCTCTCCCCTGCCACATGATCCATCAGTAAGTGCTTACCTATGCAGACCTGTGAATGACTCACCTTCAGTTTCTTATTTTTCTGTACTGGTGTGAAGAGCTGGATGAGGTTATCTTTCGTAGACTGTTTCAGTATAGAGTGTTTGACAACTGGGGTCTGCATCAGTTTCGGGGCTATCTCTACCTCGGGATCCACATTCTCGTCATTTTCTTCTGCATCAAACTCAGAGAAATCCATCAAATCATCAGCCATAGTGAAGTTCTGAGAGAAAAAGAGAAGTGTGGAATAGTTATTAATATTTCTCCATGATAACATGTGTTCTGCCTGTCAGTCTGTCACGAAGGCAGTTCTAATGAGGGGTAACAGCATATGAGTCACAATACAACACTAGAAGGTTGTCCAGGGACAACTTGTCAAGTTTGCTATAGTGACCTATAAGTATGTCAAGACTAAGTTACTGCTTCACTCTAGATAGAAAGAAGCCAAACAACATCATGCTTAGGCAGCATATTTCTTCTTTTTTTTAATTTTCTCAAAGGAAAATAAGTAGAAGTGATGACCCGGACAAGCTCAATTTATGATAATTATATTATCTGACCTTCAAGCGTGACTTTGACCTTGGACCTATCCAAACATATATGTCATTTGTAGACACTTCCACTTATCAAAAAGAACAATTGTGCCAAATTATATAGAGATCCATGTGTAAATATAGAAGTAATGGCTCAGACAAGCTCAATTTATGACCATTTTATCATTTGACCTTCAAGTGTGACCTTGACCTTGGACCTACCTGAACAAATGTTTCAAATGGCACTTTTTACTCAAGGAGAAAAATTATGCCAAATTATTTTGAAATCCATACATAAATGTAGAAATAATGGCTTGGACAAGCTCAAATTGTGAGCATTTTATCATTTGACCTTCAAGTGTGACCTTGACCTTGGACCTACCTGAACAAATATTTCAAACGGCACTTCTACTCATTAAGGAGAACAATTATGCCAAATCATTTTGAAATCCATGCATAAATGTTGAAGTTATGGCTTGGAAAATCTCAATTTATGGCCATTTTATCATTTGACCTTCGTGACCGTGACCTTGGACCTACCTGAACAGATGTTTGAAATGGCAGTTCTACTCATCAAGGAGAACAATTGTGGCAAATTATTTTGAAATCCATCTGTAAATGTAGAAAATATGGCCCAGACAAATCTGGACAGATGCACGCACTAAAGCACACACATACACCAAATTGAAGTTGTACCAACTATGTCTCACTCACCGCAAGCGGGCTCGACAAAAACCAACAAAGTAGCATATGTGCCCCAGCAAAGACTGATCAGCCTGGGCATTGGCCCAGTCTGATCAGTCTTCCCTGACCACATGGAGCGCTAATTAAATTAAAAAAATATGCAAAATTTCACAAAATAAACCTCAAAATCGCATAGATCATGCATTTTTATGGTTTAAATTAAGGTTTTAAACTGTAAATTTTAACTAAAAATGCAAAAATCAGCTGTAAACATTAACATGTTTTGGGATTCTTCGCTCCAGAAGTTTTTGGATCGAAGAGTGGGTGGAGCTTGTTCAATGTTGTCACTTTTCATTGGTTGACACGTAAATTATTCAGGTAAACTTTGACCGTGCTGCAACTGCGACTCAGCATCAACTTATAAACAAACACGTTTTAGCTGTTGAAAAGAATGACTGGTAAAGTGCACAGGCGTTCGGTACATTGCAAGTTAGAGGGGGTCAGGACATAAAGATAATAAAGACAAGGTTACCAACTCTGCATGGGCCTTTCTAGGGGTTACTGGGTTTAACAAGCTAATTTGGATCAGTGGAAAAGTGCAGTCTAGCGTTTAGTAGCAAGTTACTAGAAAGTAGAAACTGTCTGCGGATACTGTCTACCATATATTGCCATGAACGATTGTACTTGGACATATCAGTAGTGTACAATTCTGATCTAATTCTGTCGCCGTGCTAAAGGATCGCAAATAATTCGGCACTATAAACTACGCCTTTATGTTGCATTCGAAATCGTGTTCTTTCCGACAACAATGGGACAAGGAAAATAAGTGTCAATCACGAGAGTTTTGAATCGTGTATCAAGTTATAATATTAGTTCGTTTAATTAATGAATGGAAATGATAAATATCGTGATCTTAAGTCATGTGAGTTACAATTTTATGTAAAATTCTGAGTCTTGCTCTTGATTTTTCATTCCCGCACAAGAATTCAAATGTGCGCATGCGCATGTAAATATCCGAAGACACGGCGCCGGGTTAATAACTCCTTGTTCCCCCGGCGGCCGGATGAATAAGTTCTAGTTCTTATCCATCCGACCACTTTAATAGGAACCTGTTCACCCGGCAGTCGGCTGGATAATGTGCAGACAGTATCACTAAGGTACATTTGTTGCGATAACTTTGTTCCCGGCAAAACACATCCTCTTCTGAGACTACATAGTGTAACGTGGGCCGACCTGCAAACGGTAACAAGACGTTTCGCCCCCAAACCATTTCCCCCCTAGTCGTTTCGCCCCTGGTCGTTTCGCCTCTAAAACTGAGCCTGGTCGTTTCGCCCCTAGACCCTAGTCGTTTCGCCCCCATTATATAAAATGTCCGTTTTCTTATGTTATCTCATATAATTTTTCTCAGTTAAATAAAAATTGCATTGTTACATTAATCATTAGTATTCTTATGTTTTATGATCAAATTTTATAAGACAAAAAAGAAAACGAAAATACGTTTTTTGTCAACTAGCTGGCCGAAGTATGATTATTAACGAGTCATTTATTGTCAGGTGGGGGAGGGTACATTTAAGGGGGGTCGGATTTTTTGGGGGTGATATACTGGGGGAGGGTCGGAAATCAAAAAGCCATGGAGCGGGGGGGGGGGGTGTCATATATCTTATTCGGCATATTGGGGGGGGGGGGGGGGGTCAGAATTCTTCCCTCAGTCTTCTTTATTTAAAAATGTCTCACCTTCTGGGGGGGGCTTTGCCCCCAGACCCCCTCCATTACTTCTAAACTCACACTTAAAGACATTTATAGAAATGACACACAAAACTTGGGCGCTTCATTATTATAATCCAAAAAAGATATTTTTCATAAATTTGCAAGTAGGACAGTATGCAATTGTCTATGAAATCATGTCGAGCAGAAGATTTTGTTCTTGATTAAATTCAATGCCTGCAATTGTGATATCAGCTCTCCAGTTGCCTTGTCATTAGCAAACTTGTGGCTTGTCGGTGCTGCGCCCCAGACCCCTTCTCTCTCCATTACTATAATTAATAGTTTTATTGAACATTCAAAAACATCTTTATGGATGCCGATAAGCAGAAAGAAAAGTTCCATATATCAAAATATGCTGACGAAATTTAAAGACCATAAATCTGCATGATTTATCAACCTTTCAGAGTAAGAAATTTTTTTTGTGTTTCATACAGGTTTTACTTGAGGTCGGTCAGACATAATAAACGTAATACAGTGTGTGTGTGAAGGGTTGTGTGTGTGTGTGTGTGAAGGGTAGTTGGGGAGTTTGGATGGTGGGGGGAGGGGGGGTCATAAAAATATTGTCACCTATCTGGGGGGGGGGGGGGAGTCGGAAAAAATTCTGGTGAGACTGGGGAGGGGGAGGGTCGGAAAAATTTTGGTGACTCATATGAAAATGTACCCGCCCCCCCCCCCCCCCCCCCCCACCCCCCACCCCCCCCTCAACACCACCTGATAATACTCGTCCCTTAATCTGAAATGACACCTTGTGATAATCACCTTGTTTATTGCTCTTAATAGACCAGTTAATCGTGTGCTGTTAACGAGATTATAGGACAGGTGTGAAAAGACATCTTTAGTTCTGGCCGCATTGTTCCCTTAATTGGATCTTTGACTTTGTCGGTGAACGCGGTGTCCGATCAGAGCCTGCACTGTTCACATTAACTTCCAGAAATTCTGACAAAAACATGTAATTAAAACGTCTGAAATGCGTGGTAGAAGAGTCCATTAGTCATTAATGGGTTATCTCATGTTTATTTGTAAATCTATTAAACTTGAAAAAGAAGAGAGAGAAAAAGAAAAGATAAAAAAAGAGAAATATAATGTATAAAAGATAACCATTAAAAAAAGAAATAGAACAGAAAAGAAAGAAAAAAGACAAAGAAATATAAAGTTAAAAAAATCAGATATATTAAAAAGATAAATATTTTAAATATATTAAAAGATATATTAAAAATGGCTGGTAAATGGTTACATTGATATATATATTATAGATATATATAAACCCACACGTGTTTAATTGTAACAAGTCATAGTCACGCCTCCCTGCGGTGCCAGTTGGAAACTGAGGCTAATATATCTGTAGGCTGACGTGAAAGGGCGATTTCAGAGAGTGCAAAATGCATGCATATTCCTACTCAGTCAAAATTTAGACTTAGGCTATACAGCTGCTATAAATCATTAACTACTTTTAAAAATGTTGCTATGATCCTAAGCGAAAATCACGATTTATACCAGATGTATAGACCCAGTCTATCTTTGTATATATGGTCTAATATCGATTTGGAGGAAATGGCTGGTGTGGTTTACAATCATAGATCTGTCTAATCAGATGCTGCCAAATCTAGATTATAGAAGTATTAATTTCTACATTACTGCCAACTTCCCCCTCCTCCCCATTCCCCGAAAATTTGGGGGCGAAACGTCCAGGGGGCGAAACATCCAGTAGGAGCGAAACGACCAGGGGCGAAACGACCAGAGGCGAAACGTCCTGGGGGCGAAACGTCTAGGGGAGGAAATGGATTTGGGGCGAAACGTCCCGGAACCCCTGCAAACAAACCCCGTCAGTGGAAACGCATGCTCACCCACCAAGGGCGGTTTATTTGCTTATATACCCAACATTTACTCGATCACAAACTACCGAGTTTGTAATTTGCATATCTATTTATATCCGTGACCTTATACCGTCACATTACTTCCCCCTCCGAGAAGTCTCGTCCCGAGACTTGGCCTGGGAATGACATGGGTAAGGCAACTCCGGTCTGGCAGTTGACCTTATCCCACCGCTGCCACCAAATGTAACGTGGGCCGACCTGCAAACAAACCCCGTCAGTGGAAAAGCATGCTCACCCACCAAGGGCGGTTTATTTGCTTATATACCCAACATTTACTCGATCACAAACTACCGAGTTTGTAATTTGCATATCTATCTATATCCGTGACCTTATACCGTCACAATAGTGACTCTACAAGAGATGCCAGCCAGTGACCTATATATATAGGTCACTGTGCCAGCAGAGTGCGTTTAAAGCTGCGGATAGCCAGTGGCTCCTACATTCTACAGTCGAATCGTGCGGTTTTCAACCAGAACGAAGTGAAATCCACATGCTTACTGTGTGATGAAGAGGACGAGACTTTGGAACATTTCCTACTGCGATGTAACAGCTTAGAAACAGTGAGGCAATCAATACTGGGTGATCTGAGCCAAGTGCTATTAGAATCTACAGAAAGAACTTTTAACCATTTAAGTACTGAAGATAAACTCCGAGTGCTGGTAGACTGTTCATTTCTACAAATGAGACATTTAAATTACAGAACAAGGGCAGAGTGCATATCTAAAGTGGACTTTCAATGTAAGAGACTAGTATACGCACTACACAGTATGAGATACCAGACATTGAGCTATGTAGAAACGAGAAAACGATAGGGGTGGCAGCCTTGCTATGAGATATCTTTTAGAAACATTACAAGGAAGTTACACACTGAACCCTAATGTACATAATTAACTGTTCCTGTGAATAGTGTACATATTTATACCCCATAAACCTTTTAAAAAACTTTAAAGACATTTTTAGAGTGCATCTAATCTTAATCGGCAACAAACTCTTTTTACATGCATATGCATGGTTCTCCTATGCAGGAGGTGAAGAATACAGAATAGAGTATATACCCTGTTTTTTTTTCACCCGGCAGTGATAAGTTGAGTGCATTGTAATTGTACATGCAAACTTCGGTGTGGCTTACTGAGGAGGGGTATCCCAGGCTGATTATCTTAAGGCGTGAATTTACCGCATTCAGGAAGGGGAAGAGATGGAAAAAGTGAAATTTATAAGAAAGGCCTAAGGGTGTGTTTTTAAGCATGGCAGTACGCACATCAAGCTTAGGATGCCAAGCTGTCACACAAAAGAAGTAGAGACTTGACATTACTGACATTAGAGATAATGAACTGTCTCTCTCAAGCGACAGGAACAGTTTCCTAGCTGTACTGTCTGTATGTGGTATGACAGGGACAGCTCCCTGCATCTACTGTCAGTCTGTGGCCTTGCAGTTACAGCGGCAGTTTAAAAATCCTACCTCTACTGTCAGTATAAGGCCTGACAGACAGTACCCTACCTCCACTTTCAGTATTTGGCCTGACAGAGACAGTTTCCCACCTTAACTGTCAGTATTGGACCCGGCAGATACAGTTTTCTACCTCTACTGTCAGTGTTTGGCCTGTCAGGGAAAGCTCATCACCTCTAGTGTCAATATGTGGCTTGACAGACAGTTCCAGTACTTGCCCTCTTCTTCTTCTTCCCGTACAGTACAGGGCCCACTCTGGAGCATTGTCGTACTTGAACTATGTACAATGTTGTGCTGAGGCGCGAACAAGTGACGTTAAAACAACTGGTGCAGGTTAAAATCTCTAAAATCAGTTCTGCACATGCTAATGAAGACTTGCCAGGCCCCTCTTGAAGCCCTCAAGGGTCTCTGACATGGCAATATTCTCTGGTAGACTGTTCCAATGTTTGATGAAGGAGTGCAGGTAGACGTCTGTTCTGCAGTACGGTACCAGATATCGAAGGGCGTGCTCTCTTGTACATGTCCCAGTTGGATGTAAAAATCTGGAGGCAGGGATGTCCCACCCCCCGTGGGATGTCCACTAGTCCATAGGTGATGCGGTACATCATGACAAGTTTGGCATCTTGGTGCCTCTGTTGGAGCGGTTGCCAGCCTAGGTCCTATATAATCTGGGAGGTGCTGCTTGTAATACGGTTTTAGCCCTAACAGAGATAAAAATTTTCCTTGCCTTTACTGTCAGTATTGGGCATGACAGAGACAGTTTCCTACCTATACTGTCAACATATAACCTGCATAAAACATTTCCATACCTCTACCTTCAGTATCATTGATGACAGAAGCCGACATACTGATATTAGAATTCAATGAAAACAATGTCAGAATATGCATATGGGTCTTGACAATGATTTCTCCACACATTATCTAAATAGTAGGGAAATTCCAATAGAAACGGTTCAGGAAGAAAAGGACTTCGGAGTAATTTTCGACAATAAAATGAAATTCGTGTTGCATATACAAAGTAGTGTCAAGAAGGCTAATAGAACTTTTGGCCTGATCTAAAGGACATTCTCATATTTGGACAAGACTTATTTTCTTAATTTATATAAATCTTTGGTAAGACCACACTTAGAATATGGTTCTTGCGTTTGGTGTGTACTATACATTGCATTGCATTGCAATAGAAAATGTACAAAGAAGAGCAACCAAGTTAGTAAGGTCAATTAGCAATAAATCTTACCCAGAAAGGCTTCAGGAATTAGGACTTCCATCATTGCAGTACAGAAGGCTAAGGACAGACATGATAGAGGTATTCAAAATATTGAACGGAATTGACCGATGTGACAAATCCCAGATATTTGAACAACCTGTTAGTAGAAGAACAAGAGGACATCCTTTCAAATTGTACAAGAAACGTTTTCGACTCGGTATCAGGAAATACACATTTTCACAAAGAACACTCTCTCAGAACACGCGGTGAATTCCAGTGCGGTAAATCAGTTCAAATCGCGACTAAACGTCCACTGGAAAAATCTGCCTATCAAGTTTCAACCAGACTGCTATACGTATTCAACACAGCCACAGATTTGGAACACCCTACCAGAACGGATCCCAGAGGCTAACGCCTAGTCACAGATGTCGACAACAAGTAAAGTAAACAAGTAGTTCAGGCCAAATGCTGACAGTAGAGAATGAGAATTGTCCCTTACAAGCCAAATACTGACAGTAGTTATAAGAAACTGTCCCTATCAGGCCATAATCTGACAGATGAAGTAGGTAAATGTCCCTGTCAGCCAATATATTAACAACAGAGGCTGAGAACAGTCCCTATCAGGCAAAATAGTGACATAAGAAACAAATAACTGTCTTTCAGGTCGCATTCTGAAATAAGAGTTAGGAAGCTGTTCCTGTCAGGTCACATACTGACGGTGGAGTTAGGGAACTATCCTGACAGGCCATATACTAATATTACAGGAAGGAAACTGTTATTGTCCGTTCACATACTGACAGCAGAAATACCGCTCACATACTGACAGCAGAGATAAGGGTCTATCTATGACAGGCCACCTAACGCAGTAGAGACAGAGAAACGCGACATACCGAGAGAAGAGTCAGGAAACTGTCCGTTACATGCCATAAACTAACAGTAAGGACGGAAAACTGTCTTTCAGGCAAAATTCTGATGGCAAATATAGAGAACTGTCCTGTCAGGCCACATACTGACAGCAGAGGTATGGAACTGTCAATGACAGTTGAGGAATGGAACTGTTCCTGACCGGCCATATACTAACAGCCGATGTAGGAAACTGTCTCTGTCAGTCAAACACTTAGAAAAGAGATAAAGAATTGTCCCCGTCAGGCCAAGTACTGATATAAGAGAAAAAGAACTGTCCCCGACAGGTCATTTACTGACAGTCGAGATAGGGAACAGTCCCAGCCATGGCACAAACTGACAGCAGAGATTAAAAACTGTCGCAATCATGCCGCATACTGCATAAGTGGTAAGGAACTGTCCCTGCCTGGCTATTTACTGACATCAGAGGGAGTGAACTTTCCCTGACAGACCATTAGTAGGGAACTGTCCTAATAGGCCAAATACTGACATTTGAGGTAGAAAACTACCTCTGACATACCATTTTCTGACAGTAGAGATTGGTTACTGTCTCTGTCAGGCCACATACTGACCGTAGGAATAGGAAACTGTCTCTGACAAGCTAAATACTGACAGTTAAGTTAAGATAGTTAAGATATGGTTCCTGTTAGACTATGTACTGACATGAGAGGTCGGGAGCTGTTGCAAGGCCATACACTGACAGCAGAGATAGGAAACCGTCTCTGGAAGGCCACTTACTGCGGTATTGTTAGGGAATTTCCCTGGCAGATCATACACTGACATGAGAGGTATAAACTGTCCCATATACTGACAGTAGAGGCAAGGACCTGTCCCTGGCAGGTATAATTATGGTAGCACAGATGAAAACCTGTCCCTGACAGGCCAGATCCTGACATTACAGAAGGAAACATACTGACAGAAGATGCATGGAACTGTTCCTGAGGTAGAAAACTAACGCTGCCACTCCTAAGACTGACAGTAGAGAAAGACAATTGTCTCTGTCAGACCGCATACTGACAATATAGGTAAGAAACCGTTTTTGACAGGCAACGTACTGATAGAACAGCTAGGGAACTGACCCTGACAGATCATACACTGACAGTAAAGGCAGGGAACTGCCCCAGACAGACCATACACTAACAATAGGGGAAGGCAGCTGTCCCTGCAATACCATATACTGATATACTGACAGTAGGGACAGAGAACTGTCTGTCAGGCCATATTTTGACATAAGAGATATAGAACTGTCCTGTCAGGCTATTTACTGATAGTATAGGCCGGGAATTGTCCCCGACAGGCCAAACACTGACAGTAGAGATATGGAACTTTCCTGTCAAGACACATATTGAGAAAAGAGGTAGGGCCATTCCTGACTCTTAAGGTAAGGTATTGTCCTAGATAGGCAGAAGAGGTTGAGAATTATCCACAACAGGCCATATACTGACATTGGAGATAGAGGCCACATACTGAGGCTAGAGGTTGGGAACTGACCCTTTAAGGCCATATCCTGACATTAGATGTAGGTATCTGAATCTGAAATTCCAAATATGAACAGTAGAGGTTAGAGTCCATATACTGGCAGTAGAGGTGGAAAACTGTCCCTCACAGGCCGAATACTGACAGTCAAGGTAGGTATAGGTCCCTGAGAGGCTAAATACTGACAGACGAGATAGGGAACTGTCCCTGACAGACAATATACTGACAGTAGAGCTAGGGAACTGTCCTGTCATGCCATACTGCTTAAGTGGTAGTGAACCATTCCTCTCAGGACATATACTGACATAAGAGGTAGTGAACTGTCCATGACAGACAACATACACCGAGAGTAGAACTGTCCCTGTCAGGCCATTTACTGACAATATAGGTATTGAGCTGTCCGCGACAGGCCAAATACTGACAGCAGAGAACTGTCCTACCAGGCCACATACTGAGAGAAAATGTAGGAAACCGACAATGCCAGACCAAATACTGACATAAGAGAAAGTAACTGTCCCCGACAGGCCATAAACTGACATAAGAAAGGAAAAACTGTCACTGTCAGGACATATACTGACATTTAGGTGTAAGGCCATATACTGACAGCAAAGATATTGAACTGTCTCTGTCAGGCCATATGCGGTATAGGTTGCGATAAGTAACTGTCATTGCAAGACAAAGCACTGACATTAGAGGTAAGGAACTGTCCCTGACAGACCATATACTCACAGAAGAGCTAGGGAACTTTCCCTCCCAGGCCGAATTCTGACATAAGCGGTAGGGAACTGCCCCTGATAGGCCAAATATTGACAATAAAGGTTGGGATCTATCCTTGACAGGCCATACACTGTCTTAAGGGTTAGGGCGTTGTCCTTGACAGCCAATTTGCTGATAGTAGAGGTATACTAGGTAACTGTCCCTGACAGGCCAAATACTGACAGTAGAGGTATGTAGTTGACCCTGACAAGACAAATACTGACAGTAGAGGTAGGCAGCTGTCCCTGACAAGACAAATACTGACAGTAGAGGTTGGTTACTGTCCCTGACAGGCCATATACTGACAGTAGAGGTATGTAGTTGTCCCTGACATGCCAAATACTGACAGTAGAGGTAGGTTACTGTCCCTGACAGGCCAAATACTGACAGTAGAGGTATATAGTTGTCCCTGACAAGAAAAATGCTGACAGTACATGTAGGTAGCTGTCCCTGACAAGACAAATACTGACAGTAGAGGTATGTAGCTGTCCCTGACAAGATAAATACTGACAGTAGAGGTAGGTTACTGTCCCTGACAGGCCAAATACTGACAGTAGAGGTATGTAGTTGTCCCTGACAAGACAGATACTGACAGTAGAGGTAGGGAGCTGCCGGGGAGAGGCCAGCAACCAATCAAATTAGTGCTTTTTAACCCGGCAGTCGAATGGACGAGATGCAGTTTACCTGGCAGCCCAGCAGATAACTTTGTTTTGTTCACCCGGCTGCAATGATGACCATATTATATTTTACCCAACATTCTATTATAACTGTATATGCCAACGTTTGCTGTTGGATATTAACCTAGGGAGAGGTAACCAGGAGGATTATTAAGTTCTTTGCGGTTAAAATGCATTTGTATCTAACATTGTCAAGAGAGGGGACGCTAGACAGCCAGCTTGGTACCAATTCTTAAACAAAAACTCACTGTTAAAGTCTGAAACAATTATCTTCGGCATTTCAATGAGAGTTTCCATACTGTATTTAGAACTACCTTTGGTACTATCCATAGTGGCAATAGGTTGGCCTGTACGAGGTATTTAGTGATACTCAGATTTCCACAGATACTTAATCTACAGCGTCACAACAGTACTAAGGCACTTGATGGATCCTCTCCGTCGAGGGGGTGGGTGCAGGGTCACTATTTTGGGGGTAAGCATGTGCATCCGGCGCCTCCCGAAAATTTGCCACCCTTTCTGAGCTTGAGAAAAAACCTTATGAGTGTCAGCCCACCCGGCCTCAACCCTTCTGATGTACTGTAGATTACCCTCAGTCGGGCTAAGCACACCTGCTTCCGGAGTCTTTCTAAGGTAAATGTATGTACTTGCTGAGTACCTCTTTAAAAGATCTCTCCCTGTCACCTTAGGAGCCTCTTTTTAAAAGGATTCATGTTGCACATATTTGGTCACATTTCCTTTTTTTTCGTGAAAAAAAAACTTTTACACATTTTTGCAGATTTAAATGCATTGAGTGACTCTGAAAAAAATCTTTCGTTTTGATTTCTAGGCACACATGCTTGCATTTAAAGTTGAATAACCGAATTGCCCGAGGAGGTTTCTCTGATATCTCAGTGTCAAAGTAAATCAGTGGACTCTGTGAAACTATAGAGATGCTAGTGTGACAGAGGAGCCACCATTAGCACTGATGGCAGAGAAGCTAGCATGTAGTACTGTAGTGACACTAGAATGAAACAGATAAACGCCTTGTGGTATTGCCCTGTTGCTACTTTTTCACACTTTGGCATCAAAGAAGCCCCCAGGTATGTTGTAATGGCGTTTATGGTTGAGACACTGTTTACATGTAGTTATACAGAAACACTAAATTGTCATTGCAGCAAATATGTGGTGCTATAAATGTTTTACATGCACGATGACAATTAGGTGGTGTGAAACGTAACTAGAAACTTGTCAGCAAGTTATCTTGAAAAGTGTTAGAGCTAGAGACTTGTAACTTGGTCAGCTGATTAGAGATAATAAGTAGATTTAACTGATTAAATTTTTAAAGAATACCTTTGTTTCTTTAGCACATACAATGCCCCTCAGTGACCCGTCCCTTTAAGGGTCAGGCATATGGTTGGGGGCAAAGTGTTTTACAAACAAATTTTCTAGTTAAAATATAATATTTTTTCTTATCCCTTCATACTCCGATTCGATCATATCTGATCATTATAACACAGGAAGAAAGCCAGGGAAGTTGCGGCAGAGGTGGAAGAAAGCCAGGGAAGTAGCGGCAGATGTGGGAGAAAGCCAGGGAAGTAGCGGCAGAGGTGGGAGAAAGCCAGGGAAGTAGCGGCAGATGTGGGAGAAAGCCAGGGAAGTAGCGGCAGAGGTGGGAGAAAGCCAGGGAAGTAGCGGCAGAGGTGGAAGCAAACCAAGGACGTAGCGGCAGAGGTGGGAGAAAGCCAGGGAAGTAGCGGCAGAGGTGGAAGAAAGCCAGGGAAGTTGCGGCAGAGGTGGAAGAAAGCCAGGGAAGTTGCGACAGAGGTATCCAGGGAAGTAGCGGCAGAGGTGCAAGAAAGCCAGGGAAGTTGCGACAGAGGTATCCAAGGAAGTAGCGGCAGAGGTGGAAGAAAGCCAGGGAAGTTGCGACAGAGGTATCCAGGGAAGTAGCGGCAGAGGTGGAAGAAAGCCAGGGAAGTAGCGGCAGAGGTATCCAGGAAAGTAGCGGCAGAGGTGGAAGAAAGCCAGGGAAATTGCGACAGAGGTATCCAGGAAAGTAGCGGCAGAGGTGGAAGTAAGCCAGGGAAGTTGCGACAGAGGTATCCAGGAAAGTAGCGGCAGAGGTGGAAGAAAGCCAGGAAAGTAGCGGCAGAGGTATCCAGGAAAGTAGCGGCAGAGGTGGAAGAAAGCCAGGGAAGTAGCGGCAGAGGTATCCAGGAAAGTAGCGGCAGAGTGGAAGAAAGCCAGGGAAGTTGCGACAGAGGTATCCAGGTAGGTAGCGGCAGAGGTGGAAGAAAGCCAGGGAAGTAGCGGCAGAGGTATCCAGGAAAGTAGCGGCAGAGGTGGAAGAAAGCCAGGGAAGTAGCGGCAGAGGTATCCAGGCAAGTAGCGGCAGAGGTGGAAGAAAGCCAGGGAAGTAGCGGCAGAGGTATCCAGGAAAGTAGCGGCAGAGGTGGAAGAAAGCCAGGGAAGTTGCGACAGAGGTATCCAGGAAAGTAGCGGCAGAGGTGGAAGTAAGCCAGGGAAGTTGCGACAGAGGTATCCAGGAAAGTAGCGGCAGAGGTGGAAGAAAGTCAGGGAAGTAGCCGCAGAGGTGGAAGAAAGCCAGGGAAGTAGCGGCAGAGGTGGAAGAAAGCCAGAGAAGTAGCGACAGAGGTGGAAGAAAGCCAGGGAAGTAGCGGCACAGGTAGCAGCACAGGTATATAGCCAGTCTGGAGACAAATCTCGCTAACGACTGAGCTATTGGGGTGCCTGGGCTATTTTAGCGTAACATTCTATCTATCTATCTATCTATCTATCTATCTTCGTATACTGTCTACGCCCTCGTGAGCATTTTTGACAGGATCTGCGCGCCAAGCTGTCAAAAAAGAGGTTGGTAAAAGCATGACAATGAGGTTATTGATAGATGATAGGTTAAATGTAGATAATGAAAATAAAACCATAAAACACAAGTCGTGGACGGATCAACAATAAATAGGTGGAACAGAGGCTAAAAGGATAAAAACCTAGTTAAAACAAAAATTCCACGGAACGCTATGTCGCACCTGCCTTGCTCTTCCACAGTAACAGAGTTCATGGTGAGATCAGATTTGATGAATTTATATATAAATATTTGAGCAAAATGGACTTACAAGCAAAGAGGGATGCAATTCTGGATGAAAAGTTCACCAGTCAACAGAGTATGAAATAATGATTAAAAGTATAAAGTAGTTAAACAATCCAAGAGACCAGCTTAAGAAAACATTTTATACCATGTCTGATCATTGTTAGTGATTTAATAGTTAGTGTGAAATGTACTTAAAGGCCAGAGTACATGCATCTGAGTTCTCTAATTCGGAACAGACTATTTTGGCCCACTGTATATAAAGACTAGACCAGGGACGCAAAAGGTATGGGTTTGCCTCTTTACCTGTTTAGTTACCAGAGCTGTTCATTTGGAACTGATGCAGGACATGGCGACAGAACAATTTTTACTTGGGCTTCGAAAATTTGTGGCAAGCCATGGAAATCCATGTGAAATAATATCAGATAATGCTCCACAATTTAAACTAGCGTCAGATGTGATCAATCAGCTTTGGAGTAAAATACTTAGAGACACAGATGTTATTTCATATTCAACAAATGAAAAGATCAAGTGGAGATTTATTGTTGAACTTGCTCCCTGGATGGGAGGATTTTATGAGAGGCTGATAGGACTTGTAAAACGATCACTTCGCAAATCAATAGGCAAATTATGCTTGACTTATGATCAGCTTCTAACAGTTTTAAAGGAAGCAGAATCAATAATCAATTCAAGACCACTCGTATACGTAGGAGACGATATAAATTCAGGTGTAACACTTACACCGGCACATTTTTTGTCCCTAAATCCAAAAGTTGGACTCCCTCACTGTATCTCAGAGGAACAGTTAGACAAAGACTTCAATCCTACCATAAGCTCAGCAGAGAATCTGGCTCTAATTTGGAAGAAAGGAATGAAACATGTAAACAAATTCTGGCAAGTATGGAAAAATGATTATTTATTGAGTTTAAGGGAGAGATATCAGAGGAAACTGAAAGTACCAAGAATACAAACATCGACTTCACCAAAGATAGGGCATGTCGTCCTAATAAAGGATGATCTGCCCAGAGGTTGTTGGAAGATAGGTCGAATTAGAGAACTCATAAAGAGCAGTGACAATCAAATACATTCAGCTAAGATCATGTTATCAACAAGAAAAATAATAGGTCGTCCTCTGAACCAACTGTACCCAATAGAATGTTCGGATAATAAACAGGAAAACATTGACGACATATCAGACAACACAGGGAATAGGGAAAGTGGACAAACAGGAGAGAGTAGACGAAGACAACCGGTTAGACAAACAGCTATACGCGCTCATGAAATTATTCATCATCAGTTGAATGACGATAATGACCAGGTTGATTAATAATGTAGAAAATACAGATGAACTGAATTTCCTTTCTGATGGGAGTGTTGTGGAAATCCACAATATAAATACTGTGACATGTTAACTGTAATATTATATGCCCTTTTTAATCAAATCTTACTTCTTTATTGCCATTTAACTGTTCATTTTAAGGTGTTTCTATATTTAACCAATGTATTAAGTGACTTCAACGTCAGTCAACGTTACGTTAAATGACGTTGACGTCGTTGTTAGGGTAATTGAGTTAGTTACCAAAAAGGCAGACTGAAAGAAGAGAGCAGCATAGAAGAACTTTAGAAAATCAAATATTAAGAGATTAATCAGGATTACTACAATTAGCGGGGACTACAACTTGCAGCAAACTACTATTTGCAGTGAACTACGATTTGCAGTGAAATATTACTCACAGGGAATATTAGCAAGAAGGAACTACCATTAGCAAGGATACAGGATAGGGCTTGAACTGAACTACTATTAGCAAGGATACAGAATAGGGCTCGGACTAAAGTACTATTAGCAAGGATACAGAATAGGGTTTGGAAATATCAGTATCATTTTACTGTTCAGATTATTTTGTAAAGTTGATGAAATCATATGTATTTTTGCTTTCAACGATGTGGCAAATATAATATTTATTTAATGACATTGCTTATCTTTATGAATCTTTCGCCACATTGAATTGCTGTTACCATGATGATCTGCCCAGAGGTTGCTGGAAGATAGGTCGAATTAGAGAACTCATAAAGAGCAGTGACAATCAAATACATTCAGCTAAGATCATGTTATCAAAAAGAAAAATAATAGGTCGTCCTCTGAACCAACTGTACCCAATAGAATGTTCAGATAACTAAACAGGTAAAGAGGCAAACCCATACCTTTTGCGTCCCTGGTCTAGTCTTTATATACAGTGGGCCAAAATAGTCTGTTCCGCTATATGAGAATGGAACAGATTCTTTCACGCGTTTGCTCGGTAAGGGAGGCATTGGTGGCACTTAATATGGCCCACCTTCCCATCGCCTACATACCAAACAATGTTTCAATACCTTTCTAACTGCCGATCTCCCATGTGGTATCCAATATTTTTGGCGGATCTTTGCTAAGGTTTGTGCTACTCCGGTATGTAGTGATCCTTTGTGGAAATGGTTTATTATTAGCTCAGTGAACCTCTCCTTTTTGGGCAGAAGCAAAAGACGTTTAGCCTCATTTCCTACATCTGAGTTCTCTAACCTTCCTTGACACCGAAGTACTCCTTTGTTGTCAATGTAAACACCTAGTTGGTTTAACAGATTGTTTGATTTGTTTCTCTCTGTGGCTTTGAAAAGACTATCGTATTGTAACCTCTGAATGTATTTCATCCATAATTCTTCTGCATTGTCCATTTCAGTCGTATTTATGGGGCCATTTGGTGATTGTTTGTTTTTCAGTTTGTTGATAAATCTTAAAACTAATGCTGTTACTCTCAGAAGTTTTGTCAGTGAAGAATATCTGCTGCTGTCAATTCCAAAGGGACCCTTATTGTCAGGGTTCAGTTGCATTGTTTCACTGGTAGTTGCACCTGCGAAAAGTTCTGCCTCATCTATCGCTTCTGAATTTTTCTTTTCTCTGTTTGGCATATCTTCATTCCAAACTTTCCAAACACAGTTTTGCTGCAAAAGCCAATCTGGACCGTGCCACCACAGTCTGTTCTCCAGAAACTTGATGATGTTTTTGCCCCGGCTAGCTATATCCGCTGGGTTGTCTGTAGAACGGGTATAATGAAAGGAGACATCATGGTGTTTTCTTATTTCTGTTACCCTATTTTCGACAAATCTAGGTAAATTCTTTCCTTTGCATATCCAGTCTAGGACACATTGAGAGTCTATCCAGAGATGTTTTTGTGCTATTTCTAACCTTAACTGCTTTGAAACAAATTGAATAGACCTTGATCCTATAAGAGCCGCAAGTAATTTAAGCCTGGGAATGCTAACATTCTTGGTAGGAACCAATCTTACTTTTGAAAATATAAGGTCTGATCTGCATCCCTTACTTGTTCTTTGATGTAGATACACTACTGTTGCATAAGCATGTTTAGAAGCATCACAAAATCCTACAAGATGGTATGTAATCTTATTCTCACTCAGTCCAATATATCTTGGAAATCTACAATTGGGAAGTTTTTTCAGCTCTTCCCCAATGTTGTTCCACTGTATGCTGTCTTGAAAGGACAGAGGCTCATCCCAACTCAGTTTCTTAAGCCATAACTCTTGTAAGAACAGCTTTCCCTTCAATGTCACAGGACAAACAAGAGGGCCATGAGGCCCTGAATCGCTCACCTGGGCAATTGGCAAGGTGGCTTTTTCTTATTATGTCTGAAATTGTCAAAATATGAGTCTTGAGTCAAAAGTCAAAGAATGACCATGACCACTTTTACTCATAAATCTTCATGTACTCATTAAGACAACCATATATACCATTTTTAGGTCAAAACCTTCAAAACTTTCCACGAAATCTTATGTTCTAGCATTTTCCCATATTTGACCATGCCGCAAAAAAGGTCAAGGTAAACCCAAGGTCACCATTTGAACAGTCTTGGTGGTACTCTAGTACTCCATGCTACTTACCAAGTCTCAAGGCTATAGGTGTATTGGTTCTGGAGAAGAAAAATATTAAAGAATTATACCATAAGTGGTAATGGCGGCCATGTTGGTCATGTGACCTGGACCGTTTGAACAAATTTTTATTCAATCAAGCCCTGGAGGCTCTATAATTATGAAATGTGTTTACAATTGGCCCTTTGGCTTTTGAGGAAATGGTTAAAAATGTCAAAATATGAGCGATCTGGATCAAAGGTCAAGAAATGACCTTGACCTCTTGTACTCATAATTCTTCATGACCTCATTAAGACAACTGTATATACCAATTTTTAGGCCAAAATCTTCAAAACTTTCCATGAAATCTTATGTTCTAGCATTTTCCCATATTTGACCTTGCTGTAAAAAAAGTCAAGGTCAACACAAGGTCATAATTTGAATAATCTTGATAGTACTCAAGTACCCAATGCTACATACCAAGTCTCAATGCCATCGGTCAACTGGTTCTTGAGAAGAAGATTTTTAAAGGTTTTTACCATATATAGGCATAGTGGCCATGTTGGTCATGTGACCAGGACCGTTAGAAATTTTTTTCATTCCCTCGACCCCTGGAGGCTCTATAAAAAATTTGGTCACAATTGGCCCGGCGGTTTTTGAGGAGATTGTTTGAAACAGTCAAAATATGAGAGTTCTGGGTCAAAGGTCAAAGAATGACCTTGACCTCCTGTACTCACAAATCTTCTGGTACCCATTAAGATGACTGTATATACCAGTTTTTAGGCCAAAATCTTCAAAACTTATCATGAAATCTCATGTTCTTGCATTTTCCCATATTTGACCATGCCGTAAAAAAGGTCAAGGTCAACACAAGGTCATAATTTGAACAATCTTGATAGTACTCAAGTACCCAATGCTACATACCAAGTCTCAAGGCCATCGGTCTACTGGTTCTGGAGAAGAAGATTTTTAAAGGTTTTTACCATATATGGGCGTGTTGGCCATTTTGGTCATGTGACCTGGACCGTATCAATAACGTTTTGTTCCCTGAACCCCTGAAGGCTCTATATGAAATTTGGTTTCAATTGGCCCAGTGGCTTTTGAGGAGATTGTTTGAACTTATCAAAATATGAGAGTTCAGGGTCAAAGGTCAAAGAATGACCTTGACCTCTTGTACTCGTAAATCTTCATGTAGTCATTAAGATGACTGTAGCTACCAATTTTTAGCCCAAAATCTTCAACAGTTTCCAAGGTATCTTATGTTGTAGCATCTTGCCATATAAAAGCATAAGGAAGCAAATTTGACCTTACCGTAAAAAAGGTCAAGGTCAACCCAAGGTCATAATTTGAACAATCTTGGTAGTACCCGCGTACCCGATGCTACATATCAAGTTTCAAGGCCATCGGCCTATTGGTTCTGGAGAAGAAGATTTTTTCAGGTTTTTACCATATATGGGCATGGCGGCCATGTTGGTCATGTGACCAGGACCGTTTGAACAACTTTTCGTTCCTAAGGTCCCAGGAGGCTCTATATGAAATTTGGTTACAATCGGCCCAGCGGTTTCAGAGGAGAAGTCATTTGAAATTGTTGACGGACGACGGACGGACGGACGGACGGACGGACGGACGACGACGGACGACGGAGCCTTACCATCCTATAAGCTCCCCCGGAGCCGCTGGCTCAGGTGAGCTAAAAAGTCCAAGTGGGTCATATACTGAGGCTATCTGTTTCAGTACTTCTCTTTTTGTAATGTTGGTTTTTGGGTAACTTTTGCGTGATTCAGTGACAGCTGATCATTATTTACAATCCATGTTAATCCTAGTACTTTCACCTTTTCTCCTAAAGACATGTCACTGAAAGGTATTTCATCAAGAACTTTTGTATCATTTGATGTCCAGCACGCAAATTCATTGCTGCTTGGGCAAATATTTGTTTAGAATTTTTGTAGATATGAATGGCTTCCTCTGTTGATTTAGCACCAGTTATCACATTGTCCACATAGATATTCTGTCTTATATTTTCAGCAATATCAGATTGGTATGATTTTAAGTGAAAGTCAAGGGTGGTACCTAATAAAAACGGACTCGAAATGATACCAAATGGTACTCGGCAAAAGCGGTATATTGTTTTCTACATTTAGCGTGTTAGCGTCTTTCAGCCAGAAAAAGCGGGTGACATTCTTTGCTCCATCATTCAAACCTATCTGCAAAAACGCCTTTTCAATGTCAGCTACAATTGCTACCTTGTTCAAACGAAAGCGAAGTAGTATACCTGTTAAATCCTGCAACATTATAGGTGCCCGATATAAACATTCATAGAGGCTTTTGTGGTCCCTTCTGTCCTTGGCCGAAGCGTCATATACCACTCTGACTTTTGTTGTTGTCTTTGACAGGTTAATGACAGCATGATGAGGAATGTAATGTTTTTATCCATCTGCATAGTGTGGTTTTACCTTCTCAATAATTCCAAGTCTCAGTTGGTCCTGTATTATATCATTGTATGGCTTCACGAGCTCAGAATTATTCTTCATTTTACTGACAAGTGACTTAAGTCTTCCGAAAGCAAGCTGTCTATTTTCTGGCAAGATAGGGACTTCATGTTTCCATGGCCAGTCCACATAGTAACGACCACCATCATAACGTAACGTTTTATAAAAATTCCTAAGTACCTCATCGTCTTGTGAATCTACAGCTGAGTCATGAACTCCTATTGTCTCCAGTCTCCAGAAATCTTCCAGATTTGCCTTCATAGGTAATGACTTGTCGACTTCTGTGAAGAGATTTGTCTGTGTTTGTATTTCTGTCCCATAGGTTAAGGCAAGCATATTTGATTCCTGTTTCTCAAAGGCAGATTCAGCTGTGCGCCCAGTGAGTATCCATCCCAATTTTGATTTTCTAAAGTTCTTCTATGCTGCTCTCTTCTTTCAGTCTGTCTTTTTTGTAACTAAGTCAATTACCCTAACAACGACGTCAACGTCATTTAACGTAACGTTGACTGACGTTGAAGTCACTTAATACATTGGTTAAATATAGAAACACCTTAAAATGAACAGTTAAATGGCAATAAAGAAAGTAAGATTTGATTAAAAATGGCATATAATATTACAGTTAACATGTCACAGTATTTATATTGTGGATTTCCACAACAAATGTGGATGCCAGGTTGACATAAAAATTTCCAAAGCCAACACAGCATGAAATACAGGTCAAGCAAATAAATTATAGCAGCATCCAAGAAGGACATTAAAATGGCCTATTTTCGACATCATAAGTTCGAATAATATAGTAAAAATACAATGTACAGGCATGGGGCCCCATTCATTGTCGCGCTTTTCTTTAGATTCCATCGGTCGATGGGATACCAGAAGAGGACACCTGTATTTTGTGGAGCGATTTGTTGTATTTATCAAAACGTTCTCCCTACTCTTTGTCAGTTGTTTGACTCATTATACGCATACCAACCAGCATTTATCACCAAGCGTGACAGTTGAAGCGTTTTTCATACTGATTTGTATTTAGACGTTTTTACCACTGGTAGGACAAAGGAGGCTTTAATACTAATAATTTTCGAAAACGTGTACATGAAACATAAATTTTTAGGGTTCATGAACACATTGTTGCATCAAATGTTTTTGTCTGATGTCATAGGATGCTCATGTTTTATCTACAGTGCAATTAGAAAGTGATAAATACTGGTGTTTAGCAAATTTTGAGTACTGTGAAATATTAATATTGATTCCATCATGGACAGATCTTGAGCCCCACCGGTTGATGATGCTCTGGATCCCGGCCCATGGGCAACTTTTTTCCTCAGCCCCGTATAATCTACCTGTAAACGACGATATCGCGTGAGCTTGAAATAGCATTAAATTATATAGGACATTGACAGTTTTTCTCTCTTTTTTTCTTCCTTGAATAAAAAATGAAAAATGTTGTGTTAGGTCAATATAGTGCACTTTTTAGCTGCACATAGATATTTTTTCTAACTATTAAGTTTAGATTTAATGCGGTCATTTTTGCTGTGATTAATATGCCCATCATTTCCTAATAGTATATAGGGAAAATAGAGAAAATGAGCAAAAAGTTACTCAGTGTTCTACGTTTTTCTTAAAGCACGTATCTAAAGTCAAAAATGTTGTGTTATCTTAGGATTCTACACTATCTTACAAATCTTTTGATATATTTTGTGGAAAATCAAAGAAATATTAGTGCGGTCATTTTTTACAAACTTAATACTACCCTACATCCAAAAACTGAATTTTCAGTACCGTGCGTGACTATATCGAGGTCAGGAGTATTGTTGGGGACGTCTGCAGTAAACCAAAAACAGACCTTTTGAAGCTTGTAAAATGACATTGAAATATCTTGGCTCAGCCCAAAGCTGAAAAGGAAGGTAAGAGGAAGAAAGTTTCAACACAGTGATGAAGTGTTAGCAGCACTTTCTTGTCTTGGCAGACCTGCAAACCAGGCATTTTGGACCATTATGCAGTTGAGCTTAAGTTTAACGATGCTTAAGTGGTGACACTGCTAAAAGATGGCCATATAGACAATTATGCCAGTATAAAATGAGTACCACAATCAATTTGGAAGAGAACCCTATATACATGTACTCACAATCCAGTCCATTCACTTGTAACCCATTTTCACGTCAAAACAGGTGATGAATTGTCTATGGCTTACGAGCAAGTGGATGACAGAGATTCATATTCGTCAAACTTCAGAGTCTAAATAGTTTAAAAAGGTAAGACAGCAAATGTTTAGTATTGGAGTATGAACGTAATTCCCGGAGGTACCTAGTATAAGAATGGATAGTTTTAACAATAAAGCTGGTGCAGAATCATTTCCTGCTAAGCAGCTTCATAACTTCCATATCAAATGCATATTTGAAACAGGAATATTTAAGTAATGAACTCAGATATTTGTTAGAGAATGACTTGATGTGCATGAAACCGACCTGTTTTTCTTGTGTCAAAAGCCAAAACTTATGCATGTGCACGGATTTTAAAAAAGTTAATAGTGTAGGCTATCTTATAGATCGAAGAAGGATCTCCCAAGAGTGTCATGACATATATCTAAAAGGATATTAACAAGCTCAACTCATAGAGAGCATAAGGAGTGTCTGTTAGCTCCAAATGGACCGTTGCAAATATAACGCTATGCCATTTGGAATGAAGATATCCCCAGGTATTTTCCAACGATTGATATTTTATTGTAGATCATCCAAATCAGATGCATACCTTCTTCAGCAGGTTTTCAGAGGTTATACTGACTGAATCTGATTAAATATGAATTCAGTCATGCTAACGATACTTTCATGGTGGCTGATCTTTTACAGGCAATGCTATAGTTTTCTGTTCCTTCTACCAGGAAGGAACCAATGCAGTTTCTTTAAAGTAGTAGGGTTTTGTATTAAACTGTGTAATAATTCTTCACTGGCAGTATCTTTGATTAATTTGCTTAGTTATTTGGGAAAAATGGCATAAATCTTTTGCCACTCTTAAAGCCATATTCAATATTTTTTTCTGAACTCGATTTTGAGAAACAAATTGACCTTGCCATTGATGCGATCCAACAAATTAGTACAATATTGTTGAAAAAAGAATAAATGCTTTGTGTTGATAACACATACAATATTTGACTTTTCAGCGTTCATCGTGTGATGAAGCCAGTGGGAAGAGCTAAAATTCCATGAAGCGCAAAGCGTTTCTTGTAGAATTTTAGCGATGGACACTGGCTTCCTCACATGATGAACGCTGAAAAATCATTTTTTTATTCTTATATTTACACATTATTTATCGATCCTGCTGTTTTCATGGTAATTTAATGTAGAATATGCAAAATATGCGTCGAAGAAAAGACAGTAACGACATGGTTGGCCATTATGTTAAACAGCCGTCGCCATAACGTGGCGTCAATCAAACGTTACGAGGACCAATCAAGACGTTTGTTTACCTTAGATGTTGCCTGACGACAACGTCACATGATCAATTGTCGTTCATCAGTGTATGAAGCCAGTTGCTCTATAAGGTTTACCTATTGGAAGTCAGCGGCAAGTGTAAATATATAAATACGAG